>OX031019.1:735000-1065000 GCA_943736025.1 Tenthredo mesomela
TATGTACCAATATATTAGAATTCTATAAGAATTAACAATAAGATATATATTATTATTATTATTATTACATTATTATTACATTATTATTATTATCATTATTATTATTATTATTGAAATTATAATATTGATTACTGTCATTAGGTTACATAAATATCGATAAAAGTGATGACATGAAGATATAATTATATCTATATATTGTAAATCAACGTGTAACGTTTATGCAAATTAAATCACGTTTTGTTATAAATTTATTGATTTCAAATTATCAACATTGTACCGCCAAAATCAAGTCTAACGCCTGAACTGTAGGCAACCCATGAGTAGCGAGTATATAAACATGTCTGAATTATCAATACGCGCGGCGTCTTTTTATTCATGATTTTAAATCTGTCAAACTGGCGTGAGGACTTTGTGTAAATAAATAATTAATTAATTAATGAGATTGCAATCATTATATAAGCATGAAATAATGGAGGAAGCAGTACCAACTACGGAATTGTCGAAGAAAATAGAACCGATAAACAAAGACGCCGTACATCACATTTGTTCCGGACAGGTTAGGTGTCATAATTATTTAATTGCAATTTTATCACGTCGATGATAAACCTCGTTACAGAAAATTTAACTCATGTATACACGCGGTACGCGAATAAATAATGAACAGAAAATTTTCAGGTTGTTTTGGATCTAGCAACCGCAGTTAAAGAATTAGTAGAAAATAGTTTAGACAGTGGAGCTACTTTGGTTGAGGTTAAATTAGCCGATCACGGACGCACCTCTATCAGCGTCAGTGATAATGGTTGCGGTGTTTTAGAGGAAGATTTTGAGGGCTTGGGTTCGTAGTTCATCAACAATGTTATTAAATAATAAATGATCGAAAATCGAGTCGTAAAAATATGTATGATTCACTCCAAACAGGGCTAAAACATCACACCTCAAAGCTACGGAATTTTTCCGACCTCGCGGAGGTCGGAACATTCGGTTTTAGAGGCGAAGCACTCAGCTCTCTCTGCTCTTTGTCTGAACTTAGCATCGTAACACGTCACAAGAGCAGGGATCATGCCTTTAAACTAGTATTTGATAAGAATGGATTTTTGAAGACTAAAGAGGCGTGCGCCAGAGACACAGGGACTACTGTCCTGGTCAGAAATCTTTTTAAAAGTCTTCCAGTCCGAGCTAAAGAGTTTCAGAGAAACTATAAGAAGGAATTTTTAAAGGCAATTCAAGTCTTGTACGGATATTGCCTAGTTTCAACAAACATTAGGATAACTTGCAGTAACTCTGTGTCTGGGAAGCAGTCGGCACATGTCATGGGTACTCTAGGCGCTTCCACTGTCCAGGATAACATATTGTGCGTTTTTGGTAAGAAAGCAATCGACGGATTGCTACAAGTTGACCAAATGGCTCCGGATGATTCAGTCCTTCAAGAATACGGCTTGGCTAATGAAGGCGCCGATAAACTTCAGTCTGATGTCACTTGGGAATGTTATGTATCTGGCTGTGGTCATACGATGGGAAGATCCACCCCTGATAGACAGTTTTTTTACGTTAATGGACGCCCCTGCGATCCAGCTAAGATATCAAGGCTGGTAAACCACGTTTATCACAAATATAACGCCAAGCAATATCCATTTGTATTTCTGAATTTAAATCTGAAGCGAAATTGCGCCGATGTTAACGTCACGCCTGATAAAAGGACCATTTTTTTGATACAAGAGTCGATTATATTAGCCAGTCTCAAATCTAGCCTTATACAGACGTGGGAAAGGACGCTGGGCAGTTTAGCCACTGCCAAATTGGACGAAACTAATTTTTCATTCAAAAGGAATGCCTCTCCTATTGCTAAGGGGAATCCACCGGCAAAAAAACAGCAGCTGGAACCGGTGGAGAAGGAAACCGATAGTCAGGTTGAAAACGAGAGCTATTCATCAAACGACACAGAAGTGGCAGAGAAAAAACGAATCGCACCAAAGCTTGGACATTCCACAAAAGCTACAGTAGCTAATATGGAGATAAATCTGGATTCGATTAAACAGGCATTACTTGAATCTAACACACAGCGAGGAACAGACAGCCAGAATCAGGGAAATAAAGTCAAATTTAGAACTAAGATCGAACCAAATCTTGGCAAGGATGCCGAACAAGAATTACGCAAAGAACTGACCAAGGATTCCTTCGATAAGGTTCATTTACCCAGTTGTCTTATTTGCTCTGGCAATAAACTGAATAGATACAAGAATTACGGCAATTATTCATCTATTTTCTTGTTAAAATGGAGTATGGAATGTTTTGGTAGTAAAAAAGCTCGTAATTCTGATTTCTTCAATTGTTTATCTATTCCAGTTACACTTGCATCTTGAGTATCTGAATTGTGAATGCAGATGGAGATCGTGGGCCAGTTTAATCTCGGATTTATCGTCGCACGCCTAGACCAAGACTTGTTTATCGTGGATCAGCATGCCAGCGATGAAAAATTTCGTTTCGAAAAGCTACAGAATGAGACCAAGCTTCGAACTCAAAAGCTAATTGCTCCACAGAAGCTGAACCTTGCTGCCCTTAATGAAATTATACTGATGGAGAATCAAAAGACTTTTGAAGACAATGGCTTCACGTTCAAAATGAACGAGCAGGGTAATTGAATTCAAAGACTAATTCTTTCAGACTTTGAGCTCAACGTTTTGAGAATATGATGAAAGAAATCGAGCCAAACAAATAGCAAGATTGATAAATTGGCTTTCTTCTATTTTTAGGAGAGCCTGGACATCGAGTAGAAGTAACTGGAATTCCTGTGAGTGGGAATTGGCAGTTTGGCCAAGAAGACATAGAGGAATTAGTATTCTTAATAAGAGAAGGAGGAAGCGACAAGAGTATAGATTGCGGCGACGGCATACCACGTCCAAGCAGAGTTCGTCAGATGCTTGCATCTCGGGCCTGCCGCAGTGCTGTTATGGTGGGAAAAGCTTTGAACGAAGTAGACATGCGCCGGCTATTGGTGCAAATGGGACAGATTAAAAATCCTTGGAGTTGTCCTCACGGAAGACCTACGATTAGGCATTTATTGTGCCTCTCGCTTCTCCCGCGCTGACTTTAAAATGTTTTTTTAAAACATATTCTTCTGAAGGATCAATGCTAGAAATTTTTTGTGATTACAGCATGATTAAAATTGTTGAATAAAGTATTGAAATCTTATAAGATATTCGGATTATTTACTATATTGGATGGGAAATAAGAAACTTATCGCCCTAAAGCCCAGAGACTTTTGAACAAATTATAAAATAAACCATTTATTTAGTAAAATAATAATACATTTTATCTCTAATACACACTATACACTGGCGGGTTTTGATTATTGGAAGAGCAAAATGAAGAAAAATTTGTTTATATTCTATACCTGCAGGTATGTAAGAAGATTTTCTAACTATAATGCAAGACAAAAAAAAAATTAATTTAAGAAGACCATAAATTGCACCATTATTCCAATGATTATGCAGGGCTCTGACCATTATCTTAGAGATCAATTCACTAACTGCATCTCTCAAAATATCATTCAAAGAACCAATTATAGTGCTACTATAATTATTAAAAGAATTATTTATAATCTGATTTTTTTTTTTTTTTTTTTTTTTATTACATTTTAACATCAATAGAAGTCTCTTTTATAACTTTAGATATATTATATATCTATCTATGCTTTTACGCGCATATACTTCTGTTTAGATAATATATACTTACAAATATAGATATTATACTTACAAATATATATTTATATATATTTAGGTATCATATAGCAGGTGGCCCCAAAAGAAAAGAAGAAAAGGCTGGCTTTCGCAGTGCTAATGTCTTTGAAACGATCACTGAGAAATCCCAAATGGTCATACCTTTGGAACAAAGATTTCTATTTTGAGATTTTATCCATGAAATGCTCAGCCCCTTGTTCTTCTTCTTTCAATTTTCTCGTTTTAAAGATACAGCACAATGCAAAGACTACCTTATCTTAGTGAGTTTCTTTTACCGAGCTACCTTGCCTCTGTGTTTAATATTTGTTCGATAAATCATCATCATTTTTTTTTTTTTTTTTTTTCCAGCACAGTTAATGCCTAGATAGGAACAGTTGTGTTATTCAGGATTTAAGAGATAGCAAAGTGCAGAGTAATCGATGAAATATGTTGTTACCTATATTTATATCTATATACGTATTTTAATGTGGAAGAAAATAAATATAATATATTATAAGCGTTATATAGTTCTGGTAATAATAGTTAACGGAACAATAATTATGCACGGTGGCGAATATAATATATTGTTCTTATCTAAAAATTTCATTATTACCGAATAATACTGTCTTTTGTTTATTCATTTTTATTATTCTTCCTTCTTTATTATTCTTTACTTTATTTCGATTTTGAATAATCTTATTATTTGTTTGTTGTTTTTGTTTGCTTTTGATTTTTTTTTTTTTTTTTTTTGATTTGAAAAGTAAATATTCTTCTTACTAACAACGGGCTGAGATGATATATTGGAACTTTTAAAAATGCAGCGATATTAATTTATTATATAGAATGAACTGGAATAATAAATCGTGGTAGGATATATATTGAAAATATTCGAGGAATAAATTGTGTGAATCTCTTTTGAATTCGTGCTAGGAAATAAACCGCAGGGATTTGAATAGTTTAAGATATATTATTAAGTATACAGCTTATAATAAAACCGCGCGGGGAGCCAAGGAATTTCCAATTTATACTCAAACGAAAATTAATCGCTATTACTATAATATAAAGTATAGGAATATTCTTCTATAATATTGTTTGTTGCTCCGTCGCATTTATATAGAAGATATAATATTTAAAAACTGCCTTATTAAAATACGATCAAAGCACAGCGTATTTTCTTTTTTTCATTAATTTTTTTTTTTTTTTCTTTGTTTTTAAACATTTTCTAATTTTGATCGATCAAAATGATTCGTGTCGTACAAATAGTAATCTTTCTCTATGTCATATTCCTCTTTAGCATATAATATTATATATGTATATAGATAAAAGACTTTGGATATGGTACATTTAGAGTGAACTAAGCACCAGGAAACCCAGCTACTACAAGTGAGAGCTAGCTGGGTCTCTGATCGAAATTACAGATCATGCCTTCGTCCGAACTATATATTATGGTCCTCTGATGATCGGTTGGGCTGGTTTTGTCCTGCCGGTGTTGCCGGCGTTGGATCGTCGTGAAATAGCGGATTTTTAACTTCCATTTCACCGGTCTTCAAAAATACGTTCGAATTTGAATTTATTATATATCTTATATTCGTCGTGAGAAACTATAAGCGGATTTCACTATTAGGTCTCTTAGTAGAAATAATACCGTCATATAGTTTCTTCCTTTTACCTCGTCTAGACTAATTTCTAAAAAGATCACCTCTTCGTTACGTGTTTCGACAAATAACGTAATACACTGTGAATTCAAGTGATCTACGAGCGTATTAGTCAGACTATACGTACCGGGGCAAGTCCAGGACACTCGTAGACGGTGTAATCTCCCTCTTCATTCTCCTCGTCGCTTTCTGCCTCTGAAACAGAGCCGTTATCCCGTGCAGTCGCGGTTCGACTGAAAAGAAAAAAAAGATCTCTCATTATATCTACACCATGTCACGTCAATCTATATAATATACGAGGGATATCGCAAGAAACAGGGAGCTGGAGGATTGCGAACATTTCAAGTTCACCTCTTTCTGAAAGGCTCTCATCATAATATTATCTATATACACTAGGGTGCTTTTTTTGAAACGACTATTTTTTTTTTTTTTTTTGCAACTCCCCATTGAAAATCTTGTTGTAGACGTCGAAAAGGGAATCCTGTCCAATTTTTAGCTCTTCATTCCAATTCCAGCTGCACTCGCGCTTCTCTTTTTAAGTTTTCCCATGCTAAAAGCATGTAAACATTACGACTTTTTCGTTCGCCGCGCAAAACTCAGCCGCATTTCAATGGATTATTCTCATCCTAGACTCATTTGACAGAGAATTTAGTGTTCTTCAAAAGTGCCCAAGATAGTTTGACTGACTTGAAAATATTGAACTTGACATTTTGTTGGAATTTTATATATTTAAAAAAATCAAAGTCCTTATATCTTTCGAAATACTGGTTTGAGAGACTTTATGTACTGGACTTTTTTTGTGGAGAAATAAATTTCCTACAAAATTGTTCCGCAGTTTTTTTCTCCAGTCCAACTGTTTATTCGCCCACAGCGAGAAAGAAGAATTATGCATAAAATCGACTTTGGAGGCTCACACAAGTGCGGCGGTTGAAACCACAGCCAAACTACCAATGGCACTTTTGAATAACACTAAATTCTCTGTAAAATGAATCTTGGATGAGAACAATCCATTGAAATGCGGCTGAGTTTTGCGCGGCGAAAGAAAAAGTCGTAATGTTTACATGCTTTTAGCATGGGAAAACTTAAAAAGAAAAGCGCGAGTGCTGGAATTGGAATGAAGAGCTAAAAATTGGACAGGATTCCCTTTTCGACGTCTACAACAAGATTTTCAATGGGGAGTTGCAAAAAAAAAATAGTTGCAAAAAAAAGCACCCTACTCTCTAAATTTGAATCAGTGAATAGTCACTGGATCCAATCAGATTGGATCAGTGGCCGACTTATAACTGGAAACCAGTGACTATTCACTGATTGTCAGTAGTTTTCACTGATTCAAATTTAGAGAGTAATATACACATATTAAAATATCTCTATATATATAGCACATACCTTTCCATGGCTATGATCTGTTGCTTTTGATGCTGATAGTGATACATTTGCGCTGATTGAGCGAGTCTCCGATCACCCGAGGGCGATGCATCCTTGTTAGGACCCGTTACTCCATACGCTGGATACTCTACGTCTGCTGCAGCCTTAGCTCCGCGTTGCAATCTTCAATGAATAATTATCAAAATATTTAAAATATTACGGAGAGATGATCATATTATAGATATTCGCTTAATTTTTCTTACATCTGCGCAGACATGACGAAGAATAAAGTAATACACAGTAATATTACCTGCACCAGGTGAGGCTTATCAATACCAAGATAAACATAGCTGCGGCACTGCAGCCCGCTACAACGGCTGAAACAAGAAGAAAAAGCCGGGTTCACACCTGTTAACTATTTCCTTCCACATTTCTTGAGAATTGATGAAAAAAAATAAGACAAAAAAAAAATGGGCTTTCAATCGTACCTACGAAGTAGATATCGTTGCTAATCTTGCGATCAACGGCCATTATCGAAGGGCTGTAGCTATCAGCGCGACGTTCAACTCCCTGAAGGTCCTCAGCTCCCTCGTCGTTAATTGACTCTTGGACCGGTTCGGGTAGCGTTGCAAGATCCTTGAAATTTTGCTCGCTGCCTTCATCGTTATCTGCGAGGATTCGGTCCGTCCTTTCAGCCTCTTTAGAGTCCACTTCACTCTCTATAGAAATCGAAAGCGATTAATTGAATAAAAACCGTAGAACTACGTGAATTCTTCTCCGGGGTGTGACAATACTCACGCGCTGGCTGTGGCTGTGGCTGTGGCTCGGGATTATAATAGCCGAATTCGTTCGGTCTTAGAGCAAACCGCGGCGGTTCTTCATCCCGGTCATCAGGCTCGTTGAATCTGTAGGTAAAATCTTGTTCCGTTTTTTCCCTATCTTCTAACAGTCTGCCGGAATCGTGTTGTTCTGGTATCTGCAGGTGATCGTGAGAAACGTATTTTCCACGGAAATCCGGCAGCGGTTCCTCTTTCATTCCTTCATCGCTAATTGCTTGATGCCGAGAGATGTGGTACCCGGTAGTTGGATACTCCCCATTCTGCACCTTTCGAGGCTTGGGCTCATTGGGATAGGAGTGAAAGAAGGGATAAAATTCTCTGGGATCTCTTTCGGCATATTCCCTAAGGATTGGGTTATCTTCCAAGCCGTCACCGACCTGAGATGGGGGATAATTGGAAATGTGTTTCTGCCTGCGCTTCGGAAGGGCGTGAATTATAGACTCCTCAGAGAAGGGGTCAAGACCTTGACGCTCAAACTCCCTTCGCTGTTGTTCTTTGATACCAAAATCTTCGATGTGTTGAAAGGGCGGCGATCCGTATGAAGCATGTTGATTTCGTGGTTTCAACAGCAGTTTTAGTGCGATTTCCTCGGACGAAAGATTCGGTATCAGATCTAGAGAGAAAAAAAGTGGACGGAGATATTTTCAATGGTAAAAATCATCGATCTATATACAGTTGTGTTACGCCACATGTTTGCGACGAGCAGATGTCACACCTGGCACACGTGATAATCCTCGTAAATGAGGACAGTGCAGGTGTATATATACATACATATCCTACATATATATCATATATGTGACCAAGGAACTGAGTTGCAGTTTCATTTATAGTCGGTTTTCAATTCCATATGCATACCTAATGTACAGGTGATTGGACGTAGAGATTTTCAACTGTTTATACTCAGAATTCCTAAATTTTTTTAATTTTAAATCAGCTACTCTGTACGAGAGAGGTTTGAAATGCTGTAAGAGGCAGGGCTTCGATTCACTAAGCGTGTCGACCTGTCGGAGAGGATTGTAATCTCGACAAAATTGAATCCTGTTAAATCGATGTGCCAATATTATATTAAGAGTCTTGGCCTCTCTTTAAAGCGGACCTCCAATATACCTATATGCATGTATGTAGTATATATGTACTATTATTATTCACTAGATCGAATAAGGTTTTATTTTTAGCATCGCTGCACTGCACTACAAAAAAAAAAAAAAAAAAAAAAAAGAAGAAAAGAAAAAAAAAAATTGTCTTGTTACAAAAAAGCAAAGCTGTCTACACATATTACTACGTATTATGCAATGTCAGTCAATATACGTGTATGTATGAGTACAAATATGTACACTCGAGACATTATTAATATAGTTTTTCAAGCTAAACCCACGCTCAATCACATAGACATTTCATATATGCGATTTTTTGATAAAGCAATTTCGCGATGTTCATCGTCAGAATAAACCCCTTGAGACTTGAGTATTGAAACCTGTCGCGGTATTATAATATTGAACGAGTTTTTATTATATTGTCAAATTTTCATACAAGACTCAAACTTTGAGACAACAGGTATTTTACAAAATTCATAAATTAAACAAATACAAATTCGCAAATTCAACCATGTATCTAGGTATGTGATACATATTCACAGATAGATTTCACGTATACATTAGGGTGCTTTTTTTGAAACGACAATTTTTTTTTTGCAACTCCCCATTGAAAATCTTGTTGCAGACGTCGAAAAGGGAATCCTGTCCAATTTTTAGCTCTTCATTCCAATTCCAGCACTCGCGCTTTTCTTTTTAAGTTTTTCCATGCTAAAAGCATGTAAACATTACGACTTTTTCTTTCGCCGCGCAAAACTCAGCCGCATTTCAATGGATTATTCTCATCTAAGATTCATTTTACAGAGGATTTAGTGTTCTTCAAAAGTGCCATTAGTAGTTTGGCTGTGGTTTCAACCGCCGCACTTGTGTGAGCCTCCAAAGTCGACTTTATGCATAGTTCTTCTTTCTCGCTGTGGGCGAATAAACAGTTGGACTTGGAGAAAAAAACTTCGGAACAATTTTGTAGGAAATTTATTTCTCTACAAAAAAAGTCCAGTACATAAAGTCTCTCAAACCAGTATTTCAAAAGATATGAGGACTTTGATTTTTTTAAATATAAAATTCCAACAAAATGTCAAGTTCAATATTTTCAAGTCAGTCAAACTATCTTGGGCACTTTTGAAGAACACTAAATTCTCTGTCAAATGAGTCTTGTATGAGAACAATCCATTGAAATGCGGCTGAGTTGTGCGCGACTAAAGAAAAAGTCGTAATGTTCAGATGCTTTTAGCATGGAAAACCTTAAAACGAAAAGCACGAATAGTAGAATCGGAATTAAGAGCTAAAAATTGGACAGGATTCCCCTTTCGACGTCTACAACAAGATTTTCAATTGGGAGTTGCAAAAAAAAAAAATAGTCGTTTCAAAAAAAAGCACCCTAATATACATCATTATTATTCCAATTATCGTTAATTTTGGAATACATGATTTTTTTTTTCAAAGTAAATAGATTCTAATATACTATACATAATATTGATTTGATATAATCTGCAATAAACGAATATCACTGCTCGATGCATATAGTATAGGGTAAATATTACTTTCAAGAAGTGAACGGATAAAAATCCAGAAGAGAAGACGACTGCATGGTGTACAATCCTAAAAACAGCAAGTCTTATCCACTTTATCTCATACAGAGACATGGTCATGATCAGCCACATAAGCGGATTACCACCGGTAACCGAGTATCCGGTTGGGAAAAGATAACGGACTTTCCCATACTCTCAATTCCACGATTTCCAAATCTATTATTATATTCGAGTTAATTTCTTCTATTGTATCCGTATCATATATCGATCTACCGGTATATATATATCTATATCGCCATAACTTTTTCTTCAAACGTCATTGAATATCATAATTATACGCCTGCAGCTCTTATGAGAAGATTATTATATAGAAGTAAGATATATATACTATATATGTATGTACTATATATTAGAGACTACATGTATGTAATTAATTTTCTCTATATGGAACTACAAAGTTACGCGTGGGTGTGCTTTTCCTTCCTGCCGTTGACTAATCGTCAATCAAATTAAGACAAAGTTAACGTAGCATGGAACTACTAAATAAACTTTGCTCTAAATATATATTCAAACCGTCGTATGTAGTACAATTTTCAGCCAATCGATATACGCGACCGAAAGTCGGAAATTATAGCTGCTAATGGTTGCCATTATAGTGTGTATTATATATTATATTATAAAGTTTTGACTTTGATTTTTCATTTATGTTACGTTCCGTTATAGTATAACTTATTACATTTATATAATATACGTATATTATGCATTCCATGGTTGGTTTCGTAACATAAATTCTCAACCCGCGGATATATAACATATTTTTATATACTATATTATTATATACATATTGTACAAGCTTTATTTCAATGGTATTGATTCATACGGCTAGTGATCAACGCGGCGTTATGAAACACAAGGCAACCAACAGCTGTAGAATAAACAATATATATATATATATTTATACTAATTATAATTCGACGAACAGATATAATTATGTATGTATATTATATATATACACAAATACCAGGCGTTAATTGTTTTCAAACAAAAAATTAATTTATGTAAGGTACCTATACACGGAGAGAAAAAACTGGCGATTAACGCGTGAACATTGGCCACGCTTCAATAGCAAGCATTTCTCTTGGAAATCGCAAGGAGCTTCACGGAAAAAGTCCGTGAGCTCTCTTGGAAATATCCCTCGGACAACTTCACGGTATTAGCGCAAGGCAGCATTACTATGAATCCAACTGATTCTTGGCATCTTCGCATGGGCGCTGGTGTATTCAGGGCAAAAGGGTATGTCGCGCATTAAACCCATGAAGTCCTCTAGCAAATTGAGCAAGAGACGCTTGCGGTGTTCGCATAACAAATACTCCGCGTGTGAATCCCATGAATTCTCTTGCATTAAACCCTAGATTTTTCTCTCCGTGTAGGTACAAAAGTTTGAAGGAATTCATAATAATATACGTAATTCATTTATACAAGTCGTTACACAACCGGCACGCGGCAGTAGTTCAATCCACTTAATAATCGGACAAACCGCGCCTTCATTTAGGCAACTGCAATGCCTTGTCTGATCATACACGCACCTCACACTACTGCATACCGCGTAGATTTAAGAAGAGATTAGATTTTGCCGCGCGAAAAAAAATAGATTAAGGTATAAGGTACATATATATGTAGGAAGAATTTGTGTGTACAACTTAATGTAGTGTTTACTTTATGCAGATATGTTTAATTGATTTTCTCATTCTGCGTAGTAATTATATTTTTTAAGACGCAGCACGCGATCGGGCGCGGCTAATGCGTATAATATAATACTTATACCTATGTATTACTTAAACCGCTGCAAGGTTTTAAAAGATTATTTTTAACATCCCGACGAATTTTAGGGCTTCACGGGTTGTGGCGTATTTTCACAGTCGGCTGGTAAAAGGGTCAAAATTCAATTTAGACGGCTTCGCCCTTCAACTTTTACACAAAACTTATCGTTTACTCTCAGTTTCTAATTTGAATATCTTACAGTAGCAATATAATGTAAAAGTAAAGTAAAAGGGCGTGTCCATTGTATAGATGTTTTCTCAACGTACATTCCGCCCTTCAATTAAATTTTTATTATTCCGAAAAGTAAGAACACTGTACGATAATTATTATATCCTCAGATATTAGAATGACTCGACCGAGGAACGAAGTATAAGACAAAATAAATAGAATAAATGCTTATGTTGATGATTTTTAGAAACTGCAGCAGCCGAGTGTAAAGATGTATTAGGTGTGAATTCAAAAATGAATTATATACAGCTTTCACAGGATATTGACAACGTAATTGGGTCCTATTTTTACCATGAAATATAGAGAATTCGAGGCAATATATAATTACGACACAACATATAATAATAATAATAATAATAATAATAATAATAATAATATAATGTGTGCGAGCTGCTATCTGCGAACGGCGCTGTATAGTTATCTGTAGTTTAAGTGTTACTTTAGAGTTGGTATATATGGTTCTCGAAGCGCCGGGAAAAGAAAAATATTATTTTGATTCTTAAGTATATCTATAAGGACATAGTCATTTATATATAGCTGATTGGTTTCAACCCTCGAATCCACAGGTGTCGGATATGGGACTGCCGCCCTTTCAGATATACAGGGTATATATATATATATATACTCATGGGTCAATCCACTCGATGACCTATTACGGATGTTCAATCTTCGAATATCCAAGTCCCTTTATCTATATATTTTCCTTATACACGTTCATTATGAATGATATGAATGAATTATCAGCCGCATTTTATAAACGCGCATATATAAGCGTATACTATATATCAGACTTTGAGGAAACTTGGCCGGGGATTATTACAATCTTTATATAAAAACTGTATACGCGTAACAATAGTTCAATCTTATATATTATATGCATAGATTATTATTTAAAGTAAAAACGTAATAATAATCGCGGATATCGTCAGGTGGGTGAAATCATATAAGAGAACGAATGAATTGAAATATTTTGCGGTAGAATAACGACGATGGTAAACAAGAGAAATAAATAGAACAGTAGTTGACCTGCAATCGCGGAATTATTGCAGAAAGTTTTAAAAGCCTTTAACGAAAAGGAATTGCACCGGTTTTTGGACTGTGTATAAAATCATGATTCAAGTAATAAGAAGTACGATCTAAAGGTGGTATAAGAAGCCGAAATACTTCGGTAAAAAAAAAAAAAAAACCGGAAAATATACGAAGCGTATAACGAATTGTAACAGCAGTTATAAAATGCTTACCTTGATAGTATCGAAGATCCTGGATCGCGAACGTCGAGGTAAACCCGATTGACAGGAGGAATGCGTACGGGAGAAGCCTGGAAGGCATCCTCGTCGCTTCCTTAACTCGCGGCACAGCTGATAATAGCGATTTTAAACCCAGCGGATCGCTCCTTCCATATGCAAGGTGTCATTCATGAAGTCCTCGAAGTATTCGGTGCGAGTTTGCGCCGTAACGTTCAGCCCCAATCAATATTTTCGCTTTTCTATTCCTCTCCTTCTCTTACTCCCACGAATCCCACGAATCCAACCCCTCCTAATACTATATTGTAGGTATATGTAGATACTATCTTACAGGTGCGGTTTACATCTAGCCATTATCCCCTACGTACCGCAAAAAGCCGCAAAACGTCACTATGCAATAAGACTCGCTCATATAGTATAATACCATCCGGCTCTCGCGGTAGCGCGACTTGTACTGCGACGATATAATCATACATGTAGATTTTATAATGTATATATACTTATGTATATGTTTAGTATGCAAAGTTTATTATCAAACTTTGAGCTCCTTCACGGGGACAAAAGCTGTAGCACCGCCTATTGTATTTCCTGTTTCGTATAATATAGTTATTGCAAGCTCTTATCCTTATTCACTGATATATTATATATATATATGTATACTTCTTCTCTGATATCGTCGATAATCGTCATTGTTATTATTATTATTATTATTAAAATTATTATTATCATAGGTAACTAAAGTAGGCGCGAAAGATAATAGCGCGTATTGTTGTGCTATTCCCGATTTGAATGAATTTGAAGTTCCCGCGGTATTTAATATAGATTTCAAATTACTAATCCCAATGATCAATATGGATCAACATTCATTTCGGTGAATAGAATTGAGGTGGGATAATCAGATAAACGATACGAAAGTCGTAATTTCATTTGATACATAGGATATTATTATGAATTAAAGAAGAAAAAAAAAAAAATTCGGATTGATAAATTGCCGAGTGAATCTATTTCGATACCTACTATTTCATATTGTTACCGTTTAATCTTGGAAATTATAGTCTATATTTTCCACTTACCGATTATCTCCGCACTTATGCTCATACATTAGAAATTCTAAACACTATATAAATAAACGATTAAGCTCTTTTACAGATTACACGATCAGTATATCTGAACTAGTTTTATTGTTACCTACTTGATTTACACAATTTATTATAATTACACTATAATGAAGCCTAATATCTAATTTAATATCTATACTATATAGACGCGCATGATATAATGTACCCAACTATAATAATATACAAATGTACATACAAACATGTATATCGATAAACTAATCCTACAACTCTTAAAATTCAATCACAAACAAGGGATCTATGATCAGAAAACGATTTCATTTAAAATATTATTATAATTCCATATTTGAAAATACTGAACGATATTCATATCGGGTCGTAGTATTATTTCTACGATTTGAAAATAAAGTGTAAACAATTTGTCTCGAAATTTCATTGCCTATGAATTAATTTTCAAAATCTTCGGGGGTAGTTTCTCCATCGAGCATTAAACGACTGGGCTTCTGTTTTAGTTTGCTGTCTTTGTCCTTGTTTCTACGATTTCGGACTCCGTCTGGTGTATCCATCATTCGCAATATTTGTGTATGATCAGAGCGGTCGATAGGTGCAACTGAAATGTCTCTGACCGCACGAAACTTACCGCAATTGTTAAGGTGCTCGTTTTCCAGTCTGAAGAAGTTCCAGACAAAACGCCTGTTCAAAAACCAATCATATTGATTAGAAATATCGCATGTTTTGAAAACCAGATATATAATCTAATATTCACCAACTATTATGATCATTGGGAGCGAGCTATTCAATGAACGGATCATCATAAGAAGGTATAGCTATACAAAGAAAAGGAAATCCCAAGAGCAAACATATGTTCTGCATATTGGTAATATTTGGAAATATTAATCATGTCCAAGTCTTCGTCGAAATATTGAGAACCATGATATACTTACATATTATGAGAATTGAAATGAAAATGATAATAACAATGGTAAGATGAACAATAACTAATTATGTGATTGGACAACACTTGAAATCAAACCGTGCAATTATAGCGACTATAAGAAGCTTGGCGTGTTTCGTCCCGATGAAATATCACGCAAGCTAATATCATCAGAGACATAAGATCTAATATAATATCATCGAAACGCTGTAGAAAATTGTTTGAAAATATCTATTGAAAAACGATTGTAGAAATTATTGTGATATTAAAGCAAGCGCAGAATACGATGAGAAGATATGAAATTATTGGTTTATCTTTACAACATAAAATCTAATTCATGGACAGTTTTATAATCTGAAGTTTGATTTAAAATTTTTCATCATTAGAACTTTGTCCTCCTCCTCTTTCTCGTCGTCGTCGTCGTCAGCATCATCCATAAGTCGCATGGCACTTTCTGGTCCATCAAAATCTGTAGAGCGCATAGGTCCTATAGAGATGTCTCTCACTGCTCTGAACTTCCCGACGTTGTTAAGGTGCTCGTTTTCCAGCCGGAAATAGTTCCACACGTACCTTCTACTCGTCGTTTATTCATGGAGAACAAAATACCTTGTATTATATCAAAATTCAAACAATTATAATATCTTTGCCCATAACTGTTTCAAATCCTTGATGAGCCAGCGATGCTAATTCTGTAATAGGGAAATGTCGCGTCTCTGTGCAACGGCGAGTTCATGCAAAGCGTTAGACTATACATTCATTTTGCTATATATCAATGAATGCGAATGCAAAAATGGTATTTAACGGCTGAAATAAGTTTTTCAACAGTATAGTAATTTAAAGTTCAACTAAAACTGCGCAAGAAATTCGCATGCGCACCCACGTGGGTGGATTTAGTGAAGCTCTGGTAAAACATTCGTCAGTCATTACGATGATTTGGAAAACTGTTACCAGAGCTTGACTCCTTGGATTGTTTTCAAATGAAATTTTTGGAGATTGATTTAAGATGTGTCTGAGACTTTAGAGAAACTCGAGCCAAATTGTTCGGCTAGTATTTACAAGGTTTGAATATCTACTCGAAAAACATTGGAGTCACTGGAACTCTGATCGTTATTTAATTAGACATGGAATATCGTCTTTCTATCCATCAGTTAGTAACTGTAATTGTATATCCAATGTTTTTAGATCTGGACACATCAGATCTGGCATGCATTAGATAATGCGCACCTGAATACTTCTAAGGGTGCAACGATGGAGACCATTAAATCGGCATGCACGTATCCCATTTCGGTGAGAGATAACGAAAATGCCCAGCCAAATCGCAGTATAAAATCTTCAACGATCGCGAAGTAGTAGTAATACTGCGATGCAATAAGAATCAGTTTACATAATATGTGTGCTTTAGTACGCCGTAGCAGTGGATGTTTTTTTTTTTTTTTTTGTAATTGTAATCAGAATATTCATTCAAGCTAATGCCAATGTTGTTAAATAAGAGAATTACACGTCTTGTAATGAAAACGAGTAACTATTATTTCAAAGAAACTCACCGGTGAGGAGTAAACTATCTCTTCGCGAAGAAACTTGTTCTCACCGGTCCGAACTTCTAGGAGACCCCAATCCAATTTAACATCCCAAGTATAAGCAAAGCAGGAACTAACTATGCTTGCTACAACCCATAGGTAGAAGTAAGGGTTTTCAGTCGTTTTCTGGTAACGATCTATGGTAAATAATGTAGTAAGATGTGACTGATAAGTAGAAAATCTCTTTTTGATTAACAGTGTTTCTTTGATTAGCGATTTTATACACTTGCTTACTGGCGTTTGCGAGATGAAGATAGGAAAAGACAACAACGAAAAAGCTAGTCGCGTATTTTGCAGCATTTGCCAAGTGAGGAAAAGTCTCTTTTGTATCTCTGTAGCGTCTGAGACATTGGGCAAATCGGAACCACGCTGGTAGACAGGCGACGAGAGGCCTCAACGAATGCTCGTGTACTATACAAGTTTCTGCGTCTATAAATAAACACTTTTATTGTGCTTTTGCCGAGTTTTCAAATCCATTGACTTGTTTATTATGCCCACCCTCGACTTTGGTCCACGATGAATTTTTCACGTAGAAACAAACAAAGTATTGAAAATCTAGGAAAACGGTGTGAAGGGAGTTCAATTGATCTGCAAGCCAGAAGTCAGCAAATCCCACGTAAAAGAAAGGCGCACAAAATATCCGACCCATTACTCTCAATGCCCAAAATCTCGCCTCATGTCTCAACGTCTTAGTCGGATTGAACAAAAACGCCGTTAGTCCTCCATACAGGAGAATCTAGAAGAATAAAAATCACTCATATCATATGTAGTATTGATTTAGAATAATTTTTAATCTAATTGTCGCAGATTAAACGGCGCGTTGATTTACCGGCTGGATGAAGGGAGAGACTCCTAATGATTCGCTGTACAAGAAACTGAGTACAGACAGTGTCCAAACTAGTCCAAATATACTGGCCATCTCTATGATGTGCTGAAAATGATAAGTTCACACAATTTAGCATTCATTTCAACATAATTTGTAATTATATAATTATTTAGAAACTAGGAAAATGAAGTTTTGATATGGTCCCTCTAGTTCAAATGATTCCAGTTCCTTAAAAAGATTCAAGGACTTGAGAAATGGGTACCTAAGAAGTTATTTTCTGGATAAAATTATCTAACGCAACAAAATTGCTAGTGTTAAAATCAACCTGTTCGGACAAATGATTTCTCGGATCCAATTCAAAGATCAAGACATGGTTAACGCCGGAAGATCTCCACCCATAAACGTTTATTCCCATTAAAAAAAAGAATTGCACCATCAGCAGAGGCCCTCGATAAAGTCTGCACAGTACTCTCCAGTCATTTCTATCTTTGTGGTAGGCACCTGAGACAGAATGAAATAAAGAAATCAATTCTTGTGTAAAATTGCTGCCTCTTTCTATGTTGCAATTACCGCAGCGGTAATTTCTATCTAAGCATGTTCATTTAGTTTTATAAGATAGTTTATTATCACCAGACAATAAGACGGCTACAAGGAGGACTATAAATGCCCCGGAAAAAAGTCCAACTTTGAATGTTATCCAAGGGGAGAGCTGCTCCCCCAAAGGCGGAACTCGCAGCCTTTTCATCGCCCGTTGACGATCCCCATGCTCCAAATCTCGTGTGAATACTGCCTCCGTTTCTCCTATCAGTCTATCTATGTCTTTGTGGATATGAAATAAGGCGCTTTCCACATGTTCTGCTCTCCATTTTGCGCCTATTTCAACGTTCAGCAACTGAAAAGATGCGATATCTTTATTTATATCGCAATGCAGAGCATTTTTAAATCAATGTAATACGAAGTTAAGAAAACGGCGAAATCCGTTATCATGTTTTTTTTACTTTGTCATGCTTTTTCAGTATTTTTCTAAACCCAGTAAAGTTAAGGTTCTGATAATTTTGGAGCAATATCAAGGAGAGATAAAACTCTGAAAATGCGAGTTTTAATTCTTGGAGTTTCCGCGCGGGTACAGGTTTCTTATGAAGTATCCGTCCTCTGGAATGTCCTTTATAGCCACCAGATTTAACTTCATCAGCAGCTGTTTGGACCTCGCTTAGCTCGCTGGAAAGGGTCGCGTATCTTCGCGTTGCCTCTGCCAATTTTTCTGAGTATAAAACGCATAATCATTTGCTAAAATATAAAAACTAAACAACTCCTTGATACAGAGGACTCTATAATCACCTGAATAAAACGTGTTTATCTTCGCCAACTCTTTGTCGCAATAATGGAAAAACTTTTCATCAAATTTACTAAAATATCCTTCTAGTACATTCGGCTCGATCCCCTCTGCGGCAGGCGCCTGTTCCACCGCAGCGTACAAGAGCGCTTTCATTTCCTTAATCGGAATAAAAAGTTTCATTACAGTTTTCGATTTGTGAATTCAAATTTTCTTTGTTTTTTAATTGTTGAATTCAAATTTCTGCGATATCACAGGGATCTTTGTTATCAACAGAGCAAACGATTGAAGGTAACTTTCTACCGAGTTCGAACTCTTATAGTTTGTATGTTCATTGCTTCAAAAAATTTCTGTTTATTTGTTGTATACAATTCAATCGACGGGCTTTTATCTGTCCATGTTTATAGGTTAGCTTTTATAGCTTGTGACCGAAAAGTTTGTCACAATTGAATTGATTTGTGAAAAAATAGTATATTAAAGAGAAGAATTAGTCTCAGAAGTATTTCGTGAGTACATATAACGTCGCATGTTGAGTAAAATTAGCGATAATCAAAGCTCAACACCGTATTGTCTTTAGTGTTCAAACTCTGCTTGATACATGTGTGATGAAATGAAAATGAAGCGGTTATACAGCTTTGACTATTTTACCTCGTAATTAATATATTGTTTTCTCCATTCCGGAGTTATATGAGCGCTTAAGTGTTCCGCGAATTTCATTTTATCGTGGTTCTCCGCACAAGCTTGTCAGACGAGTATGTTATGA
The DNA here is from genome assembly GCA_943736025.1 of Tenthredo mesomela. Lineage (NCBI taxonomy): Eukaryota > Metazoa > Arthropoda > Insecta > Hymenoptera > Tenthredinidae > Tenthredo > Tenthredo mesomela. The sequence goes on from OX031019.1 coordinate 754,998, forward strand.
AAATTGTCCTTTTTGGTAGATTAGGAATTGAGCTGCCACCTTTTAAATCTGACTTTTATGAGTAGGCAAATTATTTATAAACAATAAAGTTTACTGTGACACAGTTGATGAATGAATTGTTACATGTATACATAGTTTTGTAGGTTAGGCTGTGATTAGAAATATTCTAGATGAGTCGCCGAGTGGATAATAAGAGACGCGCGGCCTATAGTTTTAGAGAATTAAACTAGATGTCGCTAGTAGTTCTATACATGCGTCAGCGGTCTTTGGAATGGCACGAATTTCGAATATTTGAAATTTGAAATTGGAAATTTGAAATATTTGTAAATCGACTTTTTCTCAATTTGTATTTCAGGTAAAATGTTGCGCAGATTTTCGATTCTAGAAACGCTACACAAACGATGGGTGAGTTTAATGTAGCGCGAAGAATTCCGTAATATTATCCTACTTTCATTCGCACGATAAAATATAAATAATTGGTAAATTTATTTCATGAAGATTTCGGATTAAAATGAACGAAAAACAGTTCAAACAAGTTGAATCTTTTCAATTGATTTTCAACAAAATATACATATACGAATTTTTCAGCTTTCGACGAGGCCAATGGTGCAGATAGACGAATTTGTGAATAAAAAATTAGAAGACGCAGAATTAAAACCCAGGAGACATCCGGGGATATTAAAATCACAGACTATTAAAATACCGGAATGGGTTGAACAAGGAATGATAAAGGCTGCCACAGGTACTTTAATTGCATTGGTCAATATTTGATAATACTTATTTCAATTACAATTTTAATTAAATGCACTGAGAACACATGCACACATATTTCTCTGCAGATCAATCGTTGAAAACTTTACGTCAAGAAGGTGAACAACTGGCCTTATATTTGAACCAGCGTCGTCCACCACCAGAAGAAGATGACGTTCAATCTAAATTAAGAGAAGTGAAAGAGTTAATTTTGAAGAAAGTCGATACAACGCAATTCTCTCATGAAGATATGGCAGAATTTTGGAAAAAGAACAATTCCAAACTTAAATTTGCGCTCAAACAGCGAATTTATTCCTGGACTGCTCTCCAATACGATGCTTATAAGAGTTTAGTTTACATGATGGCTCGTGGAGCTCAGGATTATGCTGTTTTACATCAAATATTCAACGAAATATCTCGTTTCGATAAAAATTTCAAGCCAAAAAACTTGTTCGATTTTGGTTCTGGCATAGGAACGGTCGTTTGGTAGGTGTATCCGAAAATCGTGCTTCAATAATATTAAGAGATAGAAGAATAAATTAAACTGGAATTAGAAACGTTTATTTTCGTCGTTTAGGGCTGCATCTCAATTCTGGAAAAAATCCTTGGGAGAATATTACTGCGTTGATTCTTCTGCGGATATGAACAATCTCGCAGATACTATAATAGGCGATCATCCGTCCAGCATAAAGAATGTTTACTTTCGTCAATTTTTACCAGTTTCGGGAAGGGTGGGTTTTATCAAATGAATAGAAAATACGTAGCACATTTTCTTCATACTTATTCGATATTTTCTCGTTTTCAGATAAAATCAGACATCGTCGTTTGCGCGTTTTCGCTATTCGAAATGCCCACCGCGCAAGCCCGCCTCGAATTGATTTTAAATCTTTGGTTGAAGACAACAAAGTACTTGATCATTGTTGAACAGGGAACAAACGCGGGATTCAAGGTATTTACTCCACAGATTTCATTCTATCGATATTAAAAACTAATCAAATTTCAAAGCCTTGCATTTTTTACACAGATCGTAAACGAAGCCCGTGACTTTATCTTGGATTGGTCCAAGAAATCGTTAGAAACTGAAAACCCGAACCCTTGTCACGTCTTTGCACCGGTAAGTATTGCGATTATGCAAGATCAAGTGATGAGGAAAAGGAGTTGAGAGTACTACATTCGTTATCTGATTATTTCAGTGCCCTCACGATATGGAATGTCCAAGATATCTAGCCGATCGTACACCGTGCAATTTCGAAATATCTTATTCTACTCTACCGTTTGGACAAAATCCGGAAGTGAGGCAGGAAAGATATTCCTACGTTGTAATCAGGAGAGGTAATTGAAGACGCTCGATTCCTATTTTCATAAATTTTAAATGAACCGTATTAATTTTTTGGAGGTGAACGAGCCGAGGATGATCAGCAGTGGCCTAGAATCGTCAGACCAACTCTGGTTCGGTCGAAGCATGTCATATGCCGTACGTGTACAGCTGCGGGAAAACTCGAAGAGGTGATATTCACGGCGGCTAAGCATGGAAAGTGAGTGTAACAAGTGTTTATGCAATATGCATGCATACACAATTTATATAATTCATAATTATTGTTTGAAATTGCAGATTACCGTATAGATGTGCGAGGTATAGTAATTGGGGAGACAAATTGCCGATTCGACTTGTGGATAGGCCGAAGAGCGACGATCCTGAATAAATATTCATTAAATTTCGTTTTTTTTATCATTTTATTTCGATTGATACTGTATATAAACTTGTAAATATACTTAGGAATAATAAATATATACATTGTATCGTAGTACACATTCATTCCCTCTAATCATTTTGCCTTAAATTAGTTTTAACGTATTTGGAAACCCATTTCGATTCCTATTAGCTGTTGAAGGTGCGCCTCATAGACTGACTGAGCATTACTCAAATATGATCTTGGTTGCCTGATCTAAGGCGTTCACATCTTCAGTCAATTTAGGCGCTTATTTTTTACGAGTTTGAATTTACAATATCATTGACTTTGCAACTTAATTCTGTAGAAGCATTATTGGTCATTTGTAAGAGTATTTAGCGCTAGTATAATAATTTTAGAGACTATCTAAACACATGACTGATGCGTTCCACGCAGATAACTTAAAAATAATTTTATAGATTAACCACCTGCAAAGAATTGATTCTATTTCAAAGAAAGGAAAAGAAACGCAATGGTTACAATTGGCTCTGAAAGTTGAAGTACGAAACAAAAAACTGAATATTCAAAAATGAGTTTTCTCTGTATTGTAAATTCCATAATTTAGTTAGTAAAATCTGTATAAACCCCGACCGAAGAAGTCAAACCACTACCAGAGTAGGGGGTCGAGATAATTCACGTTGCTGGACCTGCCAACGAGTATGAACAGTTGCATTTTCTCCGTACACCAAACAACAATTACGCTGCTTTGCATTACAGGTGAGCTTGAAACTTAGATCAATAGATTTTAGCGCGCTTATCGACAAATACTTACTAAAATCTATAATATGTATCTCAGAGTTTAAGTATACAGATATGTCTCTGTCGCTTTGTTATTCAGATTAAGATTAAGATTAAGTGATCCCTTGTTGTAAATAGTTATCCAGAAAAGAATACGAACGCATAGGTAATTCCGTGTTTTTTTTTTTTTTTTTTTTTTAATTTTTTCACATTTTTTTATCGCGATCGGATCAGTGATCTCTGTATTTGTTTTACTACCATATGAATATTATATCATCGATAAATCGTTCTGACTCATCATAAGACGAAATAAAACAAGTTACAGAATCCTAGGTCAGCTTGTGATTTTTTAATGTTACGATTAGGTCAACGATTAAGCGGTCTATAACTGGTGTCTTACATCGGAATAACAGGTTTTATATCATTGCGTAAGTATAGCTGCATAATTATGGAAGTGGATAGGGACAGTCAACTGTCTTGTAGTTTCCGGGTATGCAACTTTCTCCCACTGACTGAGAGATCACTCCAGGTTTCACTTATACCTATATTATATTCTGCAAACGGTGAAATCTTTCGCGTTCATTATGAGAAAAGCCCTAATACTGAAATTCATAAATGAAGCCAATTGATTTTTTTTTTTTTTTTTCGATTCTTTATCTTTCTATTCACATCATTATATTTATATGCTCACCATTATTGTCGATCATAAAATATCATTTATATAGTCATAAAATAGTTATTTGTATGACAACGGCGCGGAAAGAGGTACTTCATGACGAGTGTTAAAGTGCCGCACGAGCTATTTGAAGTCCCCGTATGCGCTCCTTATTTTCTGCCCTATTATTTTTTTTTTTTTTTTTTTTTTTGTCAAAAACGCGATTCTTGTGAAGCCTTCCATTTCCACGCACTAATGCTTGGAAAACTACACAATAATCGCGTTTTTGACAAAAGCTAAGTGCAGAAAGGTGATTTCGTTGGTATTATATTTCGAATCAAGTTTGCACCTCATTCAAATTTATTTGTGTACGCATTATTCATGATCGCTTAAATCAAATGTTATCATCATTATGCTAAATGATTTCTTGTCTTACGACTGTATAAAAATTTATTCAACGCGTAATAGTATTTAATAACTCGCTGTCGTAATAATCTCATCCGGACGTGCCCTCATAGAAAGTTGTGCAAATTAGTTTCTCCTTATATTTGTTGCAGAATGTTGTTGCCTGTCATTTTAATAACTACTTTAGTATTGCTGTACTTATACTTGGATTCCCGAAAGCCAAAGGGCTTCCCTCCAGGTAATAATACGCATGTATACATACTACACAATATGATTTATTTATAAAAGAAAATACAGAACGGTACACATCTATACTATAGTACGATTAATGAATGAATGATATCCCTATCTTTTTGTTAAAAAATAAATCGTAGGACCGAAATGGTGGCCGATCGTAGGGTCTGCCCTAGAAGTTGCTCGTGTAAGAAATACAACCGGATATTTATACAAGACATTCACCGTTCTTTTCAAACAATACGGACCTATTTGTGGTCTCAAGATAGGAAAGGATCGTATAGTAGTCTTGAATGATTATCAGACAATACAGTCAATGTTCACAAACGAGGATTGTGACGGTCGACCAACCGGGCCTTTTTACGAAACTAGAACATGGGGTAAACGACTAGGTACAGTTCTGATCACATTTTTGTCCGATAATCAGAAACCTGAGTCTCGATTTGATCCGCAGTACTGTTTCTATTTTTATCTAGCAAAATGTTCATTTCGCAGGAGTTCTTCTAACCGATGGTCCTCTTTGGACAGAACAGCGTCGATTCGTATTACGCCATTTAAGAGAATTTGGTTTTGGTCGAAGAACGATGATAGCTTTGATAGAGGATGAAGCTATACATCTCATTGATCATTTTGAAAAAATTTTCCAAACTAAATACGATCAAGCATCGAATCCCTCAGCTTGGACGGAATCGAAGAGTCATATACGCAGCACAAACAATAATACCGGACAAATATATCAACTGACCAGTCAATTAGACGCAATTGAAAAAGAGAAGAAGAATCAAGCTCATGACTATTCGAATAACAGAGAAAACAATCAGCTGAAAAGTTCCAGTGGTCCTTTGAAAATTGAAGACATGTACATGAAACCTGAGGACTATGACGAAGTCAGGAAATTGTCTCAGTCTTGCGGTGTAATAATCTCCATGGACGACGCGTTCGGGGTTCCTGTTTTGAATACTTTGTGGGGGATGATTGCCGGCAAAAGGTAAAAAACCCATATCTATACTTTTTATAGTTCTTAGGAATAGTTGTACTGAAACGTAGGGCTGTAAACTAAATCTATGCTGTTAATGATGGTTCACTGCAGATATAACAACGATGACAAAGAATTGATATATCTACAAAGAATACTGAACAATTTATTCAAGGACATCGATATGGTCGGTTGTTTGTTCAGCCATTTTCCTATTTTGAGATTTATCGCCCCTGAAATGTCCGGGTATAAAAAATTTTTGGATATCCATCACCGAGTCTTGGATTATCTCAGTGTAAGTATTAATTAAGCCTAATATATAGATTTAACAATGAACTATTATTGATATTTATGGCGAGGGAATGACTGCAGTGATTGATTTTTTTTTCCTGCGATAAACGAGAATGACAATATTCTAGAAAGAGTTGGAGGATCACAAGACAACTTTTAATTCACATCAGCTTCGAGATTTAATGGATGCTTATATAAATATTCAGCAAACAAGTTGCAGTGAAAGTTATTCAGGTATGGTATTTCAAATCCAGATACTATAAGAAGAAGTCGAGCAATGACAATTTCCTTATATTAGATTATTCCGCGACTAGCGAATGTATGTGCCTAAATTGTTCTAACAGAATCTCAACTACTTGCCACATGCATGGACTTATTCATGGCTGGTTCTGAAACAACAACAAAAGCATTAGGCACGTGTTTTTTATACCTAGTACTTTATCCGGAAATTCAAAAAAAGGCACAACAAGAAATCGATGATATTGTAGGCAGGGATCGATTGCCTGTGCTTGCCGATCGATCTAGGTAATCATTTTGATTTTGAATTTGAATTTGAATTTGAATTTGAATAGAGCGAACGCGCATGCGCCGCATATTTGAATTTCGAATGAAAGCACATATTTATTCGATCAAATCTTATCCAGAATGCCGTATATCGATGCGATTGTATTGGAATCATTGAGAATGTTCATGGGGCGAACGATGAGCATTCCTCACAGAGCTTTGAAGGATACTTTTATAAACGGTTACCGAATACCAAAGGTAAAATATTCCCGCGTGATACATGCTAAAGTACACTCGCATGTGTATATTTGAAGGTGTGCATGTATGATGTGATTTTTCATTTTCAGGACACAATGATTGTTGCCAATTTCAACAGAGTATTGATGGACGAATTTTGGGGAGACCCGGAAGTTTTTAGGCCCGAAAGATTCATTAACGAAACTGGAGGGATTACCATACCCAATCAATACTTGCCCTTCAGTTGCGGTGAGAAAGATCAGCAGAGTATATATAAAAAAAAAAAAAAAAAAAAAAAAAAAAAAAAACAAGCTTTTTTTATAATACGGAAGTTTTCTTTTTCTAATTTACTTATTCTTTCAGGCAAGCATCGTTGCATGGGAGAAGTATTGGCCAAAGGCAATATATTCATATTTACAGCTGCACTTTTGCAAAAATTTCGATTTTCCGTTGTGCCTGGTGAAAATAAACCGACTGTCGAATTTCTAGACGGAGTTACGATAAGCCCGAAGCCATATCGCGCTCTTGTTACTTTCAGATTTGAAAAATAAACGTATATTACCTAGTATACTCTATCTTATATATAATTTTCTTATTCATGTATGATTAAGTTGATGATTAGTAGAAGTAAATTAGGTAACAAATATGTCGTCAATTTTCCCACCGTAGAAGTGGGCCATTTAATATCATAGATGTTTTTTTTTTTTGTTGTTATTTTTCTTTCTTTCTCATACAATCACATTCAATGTTAATAAAATACATATAATATAGGTACTTATATGTATATAATGTATATAATATATTACTTTTGTTCAGAACTAGCGGATTAGATACAATTAATAACAGAGATAAAAATTATGTTAGCAAAAACTGTAATAAATAATATTGTTAATCGATAATAATAATAATAATAATAGGAATAATAAGAATAAGAAGAATGAAATATTAATACACCATATAATATAAACAATTTTATCGTCGCGTAGACCAGAATCAAATAAAATAAGAAAAGAAATAATAATAAAATAAACGGAAAGAAAAAGATTTATACATAGTCTATCTCTTTTTTTTTTCACATAATATCAAATAGAGATTTGTATATTATAAATGAAGATAAACATAAAATAAAAATATATATGTATGTATATAATACACGACCATCGTGTATCTAATAAATCCTTATACATAGGTATATTATCACGTGTGTTCCGTAAACTACACAGGTGTAAAACATACAATTAAACTCCATAGAATCTTTGCAATATTAACATTTAAGTGGTAAAAGCTGTAATTTTCAAATCACTTTTTGCCTATTTTCATTTTCGGAATAAAAAATACACTGTACATTGGTGCAATATGAAATTCTCGTTCATATAAATAAATTATATTATGTATAACTATTATGTATACTGTAGAGTATTTTTTTTTTTTTTTTTTTTTTCTAATTTTCTTGTTCTTTTTTTTTTTTTTTTTTTTTTTTTAATATATATTATATTATAATTATGATAATGAGTTCAGTAACGAAAAAATCTTCGAGATTCTCCCTCTATGTGTCAGCTAGGCTGGTCCTCGACAACGTGTATCTATGTGCGGCGAATTTAACAATTTATTTCATCATAATTTATGAAGTTGTGCAAAAATTCTAATTTTATCCAGAGAAATATAATATTTTTAAATAGAAAAATAATAACGAAAGTTAAAAGAACTTCTCTAAACTTCTAATACCCAAAATAGAAAGCAATTTTATCTCACCTCGGAAAGTATGGCCCAATTGTCGCTCTCGCTATGCACGGTAAGACGAAGTACCGCTATTTTACCCAGACTTGAATTCACCGTACCCTCGGCTATTCCAAGTGGATTAAATTTCCCTGAAACAAAACAAAAATTACACAAAAGCATTAGTTGGCTCATTCTACCGATCGCTGTTCCCTTAAAAGTCGCATTTAAGTGATATCTGCTTTTAAAAATAACTTCTACTCAAAAATTCCGTTTAAATATCCTAACATTTCTCAATTTCTTAAAACGAATGGAAATTCTCATACCTATGACGACGTATCCGTCCTCTGTAACATTATTTGCATTTCTATTTATAACTGCATTTTCCACTGGTAGAACTTCAACTGTTGTATTATAAAATCGATCTGAGGGATGCTCGGCATTCCCGCTACGAAACAGGTACCTGTGGGGTAGATATTTTAGATTTAAATATAGAAACGCGGTCATGAATTCATATGTTCATGAATTATTCTACAATACGAACTTTTTTATGAAAATTGGATTAGTGAATTTAAATCGCAGATGATCTCCCGGCTGCGGCAACAGTCCCCAGAAGAAAGATTCGCCTTTATAAGCCTTTTGCAAAGTGTATTGTTTGTAGGACTTTATTTGGGTCTCAACAGTAGCGTCAGGATTTATATGCCCATAAAACAACGTCACTTTTCCGAACTGATTGTCCTGTTGAACAAAAAAGAATAAGGAAGGAATTTGAATTACATGGAAGTAGGGTGAATTATGCCTCTGTTCGTAAACTAACGAATCGTTAATTGTTTTTTTCAAACGTTTAGTTTCTCTATTCACCTTCAGTTTTTGTACTTTTCCTTTCAACGAAGAGTGTGTACCGATGTGTTGAAAGAGAGAGGGTTTATAGTGCAGCCATAACTCGGCTTTGGCCATTTTACAATGTTTCTGTGGAGGAATAAAACGATTAGGTAAATATAGCTAATCTCAGGCGATTATTCAGCTATTGATGCGATACTCACACTGTCCTTGTCCAAGTTGCAAACCTTTGTAGATACTAGATGGTCCAGCAACCAGTCTACAGGTTTGTCATTGTGGAACATCAATATAAATTGAACTAGCCAAGGCAAGTCGACACATTTGAACATTTTCCCTGTGAGAAGAAGAGTGTCAGGGTTTATAAAGGCAGTGGAAATAATGTGTGAATTATTGATTCGTTAATTAATGGGATGTATTGATTTACCGATGAAACCCAGCTGGCAAAAATCAAGAATAAACCATTCTTCTTTTAGACTGATTTTGTGCAAAGCGTACGACTTCATTGTCGTTATGAAGTTCTTTTTAGCCAGAATATCATCTTCTAGTTGAACGTAAAAAGTTCCTTTGGTACGCGCGTAAGACATGAGAAATGCAAAATCTAGATTTTGCTTGGACCGCCAAACAACGCGCTGATGATCATCGCCTAATGTATCACGTAATTTCGTCAGATCAGGGTAGTAGTATAAAGACGGCGATATCACCTCTATTAATCCAACTTCACACTCGTCAGGAAATCTAGATGTAAGAAAAAATACATGATATGAAGTTTAATTGCCGTTTAATCTTTGATAAATAGATTAAACCAAGAGAATATCTTGCTTATCTTTATAATATACTGATAAACAAATCTAGTATAGCCAGAGTTAGAAAAAATCAAAGTTTAGAAATGTACTAAAAATTAGCAATCATCCCACTTGACACTCGACGGCAAATCTAGATGAAAGAAAAAATACATGATAATATGAAGTTTAATTGCCATCTAATCTTTGGTAAATAGATTATACTTGATTATCTTCCTTATCTTTGATAAATAGATCATACTGAGAAAGTATCTTCCTTATCTTTATACACCGATAAACATACCCAGCTATACCCAGAGTTGTGAGAAATCAAAGCTTAGAAATGTAATAGAAACGAGTTATCTTTGAATTTGCTTATTTGAAACTCGTTTTAAACATTATTGAACCATTTTGAACAATTTCTGATAATGAGTTCAATGAATTGAAATGATACAATTCTTCGAAAACTTACTGGACTTCAATCTGCTTAGCAACGTACAAGACGTACTCCAAGTCAGTCTGTAAAATAAGGTTTGCATGTATACAACAATCAATGCAATATGTATAAATAATGATAAATAATGATAAATAGACTCACTTCGGCGACGAATACAACAATAATAGTCTCAGCAGCCTCAGCATTACTCATAGAATCGATCAAGTTTTTGAGCGTAGCTAGCAAGTAGCTTTGAACTTCTCTTTTAACAGTGGGTACACCGAGTATAACGCTGGCTCCGACTCTTCCTTTTCCTTGAAAGAAGGCTGGTCTCAGGCTGTTAGTATCGTCCAATAAATGTGGTAGAAAATTGTATATTGTAGGCAGTTTAATGCTTGTATTATTTGAAGTCCCATTGTTTATAAGAAACTGTATATCAGGTAGCGTGTGGCTGTTTTCTAACAGTTGAGACAGGTGGTGAGATAGGAGATTAACTTCCTCCTGACTGCTCAAGTACTTTGCGCTAAGGTGTTGCAGTTTTGCTTGCAACTCTGCTATGCTATTCTGCAGCGATGTTTCCTCGTGCATCTCGGGCGACGACATTAAGTTCAATATTGAATAAGGTACCAATATTATAAGCAGGATGAACAGACAACGACGCTTTATCGGAGTCAGCGTTACGATATTGGACATCATCCTTCCTACAATTTACCCTGCATAATGATCATATCTATCTATAGTTCGCCAGCCGTCATTGTTTCAGAATAATTCTTAATCTGACGTTTGCAGGCTAGAATATAGGTGATAGTTTAATTTTTAATAGATTTTCAACCCATGTTTTGTACAGTACATCTTTTAGTTTAAGTAATTTTCTTGTTTAAGTAACTTGCCGCGATTTTTGGTCTAACAACAATATCGCCTCTTTAAATCGCGCACTTATTTCGTAGTAGATTAATATCAATAGTGTTGATTACACATTATGATACGATTATATTATGTATACTCTGACATAACTAACTGTCACTGATTATTCTTACGGTACAGGTTAACGCGGTAATAAATTCATCGTCGATATTGAGACTGAGACTATCGTGTGATTTTGTTATTGTCGATCAATTGGCGTGGTCGTTTTTTATTTGAGATTATTATTACTTCCATTTCGTCAGTTGGTCGTTTCAGGTTAGGTTTTAGTCTGACATTTGAAAAATTTCTGGGGGCTCGATCATGGAGCATAAAATATTCAGAGATATATGTGCCTACTGGTGTCTAGGCGAGATTTTCATCCATAGACGCATGCGTCTAGCTTCACTATATGAATATGGCTAACTATGCAATTCAAAGTGATTCGAAAATTTGTTTATAATTCCAAAATATGCGTGATCATGACTTATTGATAGGTTTATCAGTTTTTTTTTTTTTTTTTTTTTTTTTTTTTTTATATTTTATTGTAGAAAGTTCCACTGTAGTTAACTGACAACGCATTCATGTTTTCTTCCAGGAACGATTTATGATTATATATATTATTCAGTCAACGATTGCGTATTTATATCTACGAATATACGGAATGTGCGCACATTTGAAATTTGTATAAACCGCGCGTAATGAGTATTTCGAATTTCAAATCAAATCGCAGATAACTTTCCTACCTCATTTTTCAGTTGCCATTCGAGTTGACGAAATTATTGCAACAGTATTATATATTGGATCGTCTATTTTCAAAATTGAGCATATTCGCGAAGGAAAAACAAAAAATTACTGATTGAAATTTTATTGTCATACATCGCTACTATAAGAAATATTAGCCATTTATTTATATATATGATATTTAATTATATATACTCACGGAATAAGGCTGCCCTATACATTTATGATGATTGCCAATGATTTATTTCATGCTTTTGTTGTATACTTTTCTCTGTTTCCACAGCTCGGTATTATGTATAATTTATTGTTTCTTCAAGTATAGATATGTATAAAAGACTTAATCTGACGAGGGGCTAACAACTTAATGGTCAGACTTCGTTGATTTCAATGATTTCATATGATTTGAAATGATTTTAAGTTGACTTCACAGGATGCGATTTCAAGAAGAAAAAAAAGTCAATCGATTTTAATGATTGCACTGACTTCAATGATTTCAATGATATCTTGACTGATTTCCGATTGATTTCAGTCTATATAGGGTGCGTTCCGATATTAGCTTGAAGCGCTGTCAGTAATCTTGTGTCTCTGTCACACTCCTTGATTTTCACCAAACTCCGTCTCTCTTCCTCTAGATTTTCAGCGCTTCAAGACAATATCGGAACACGGCCATAGAGACGCCATGACTTGAAGAGTTGCTAGCCCCTCGCAATCTGACATCGATAGCTGTTCAATTGACTATTCAATTGTTAATCTGACGTATATTTTTGAAACAGTACGATTATATGCACTATAAACTACCGCAGCTCTTTTCCCGCGTTTCTTGAGTGCCAATAATCTTTTTTTTTTTTTTTTTTTTTTTTAATCTTTATCTTTATAATCTTTATTTTTTTTAAGTTCGAGTTATTTCAACAGATTTCGACTATATACTATATGTAACTAGTACAACGCGCTTCAATAACAAATTTAATTAGTAGCATCCCAGACAGCACAAAACTCCAAAAGATATCTATACCACCTCTATGAGACGTCGATAAGTCCATAGGACATCCAAAGGACATATTTCGGAGTTTCGTGCTATCTGGGATTTTACCGCAAAAACAATTTTTTTATATGCGGATAGTAATTTATGGAATATTTCATGCCTTTCATTAACAAAGTAGATTACAATTATTCGTTACTATACAGTGAAACGAAGCTCAACGAATACTGAGATATGATTTTTTTTTTTCTTCACATGCAACGCGACAACAGAAGAAGAAGAAGAAGCATACCTATATATAATATACAATATCACAGTTTTAATCGACACTTGAGCGTCCTATACGTGACGTAGTATGTATATCATATATATATAATATACCGTGAGGAAACGTGGAAAGAGATGGTTCCAAGCGCGCGGGCGCTGCAGATTTATTCGAATATCCTTGGTGCTAGCAGCGCCATTTTCGTTTGGCAATACTCGAAATCAAATGGTAGACGGACTCTGAGGATATTCGTCGCAAGTCTGAAATTGGCGGCCCTCGTAATATTTGAATAAATTAGCGCCGGCGCGCTTGGAACCATCTGCACTTGCCACGTTTCCTCACGGTATGTGGTATACGATGTGATTCACATTCCTACATTATCTTCACTTTCGGTGATATTATATTCAAGTGTTTTATATATTAAAAACCAATTGTGTCTGTCGAATAAAAATATATAGTTTTCACAAGATTATTATTTATATAAATATACTTGTATCCTAATCCAAGTCTGAGGCGAAAATAAAGTTGAAACACAGCAAACGAATTGCGGTAGATTAATTATAATGACCGTTTCACACTGGGTAATTTGGCATTAGTTTGAGTATACACGCACGCTTGCGGTTCGTTATAGTTGTATACATGCCACTTTATCATATCAATGACAGAAAGGGAAACTATGATTATTCACTTATACTGCGCTGTTCAACGTTTTCGATATCAGAACCAGATTTATGCGGTTTCGTCCCATATTCATATCGCTATAATATCTAGGTTCGAATTATAGAAACCAATTAACTCACGAGTGACGTTTTATAGAATGAACACATTTAAGCATGAAAATAATTGGAAAAGTAGAACGTTGAATGTATTTTAGCTGCACACATGATATATGGTGTCATGTAGCTGCAGGTCAAGGTCCAACTATACCCGCTGCAGATAAAATTCGAATTGAAGTGTCGGAAATGTGCGCGAACCCTTATCCCAGAATTCGCAGAATTTATCTACGGGTTTTATATATTAACATGTATACGTTCGTTATTTAAGAAATATGAGTTCTGTGTGGTGAACGGCTAATTAGGGAAATAATACGACAGGTCATGATAAATAGCAGTATTTCAATTTACAAAACATTCATGTGAAATGTATATATATGTACATATAATATATATATATATATATATATATATATTTTTTTTTTTTAAATAAATATAATAATTTAATACCTAATAATCTAAAACACAGCAATTATAATGATAGTTATATAAATATTTAATCGTAATCTGCAGATTACGAATTGCTAGATTCCTTGATCCCATTCGATGATGACCTATAAAAATATAGATATATAGTACTTCGGTTTATTGGGTTGTCACAGTTTATTTTACTGCTTATCGTAACACGTTGAAAATAATTTTATAATCTACGCCTGAAGTAATTATTATTATTATATATACGAACAACGTTAAATTAATAAAAACAGGTACCGACCTTTGCGTTGGACTTTTCCTCGGTCTCTTTATACTCAGCATAAACTTTTCGATTTTTCGTATCGGTCCTTCGACAGTGATCGACAAAAGTAATGATAGAGTAAAAGTGTAGACTATGTCTGGCACAACATCCCAGAACTGTGAATTTCAGAATATAACATGTAATTGTTAGTTCGTGATTATTAGGGAATCGTGGAATCGAAGAACAGATATAATTATTGACTCACGCCATTACGAATGGTAAATACGCGGGGGGTTCTAGTCACTCCGATATCATAGCCTTGGTTAATATTGTGTATGAGAAAAGCGCCGTAAGTTAGTCTTGCGAGTGGTGGAACCCAACGCGGTGTCATAAAGTTGTAATGAAATTCTGAAAAACAATATTAAGTATGATTCATATATGCGAACTGCAAATACAGGATAAAATATATAAATTTCGAGAAAAGAGTTAGTAACATACTCAAGCCATCACCGATCGTGATCAAAACGACTATCGAACAGGTTCCAATGGCGAATCCTACCCTGTGAAATCCAGCGTAAGCCGCCGTCTCAAGAGGGTGCAGTACGCTGTTAGGGTCAAAGTACTTGGCACCTTGAGACTGGCTTGCAATAGTCAGACCAACCGCCAAGATAAGGAAAAGGATCCGCGACAAGGCCTTGAATTTTTATTCAGAGCTACATTATCGTATTTTTCAAATTATGGAATAACATATAAATTTGGGATCGAGGAGATATAGGTGTACCTTAGAGAGCCTCCACGACGAACCCTTGTGATCGTAGATAATGGCCCCGGCCAATATGCCGACCATGTAGGGTCCGATTCTTGTGTGAGTCTTGATGTACTGGTTCACGAAGTAAGGATCTTTTCTCACCTCCGTCATACTGAAAGATCGGGCAAATTATTGTCCCTGCAGTTGATGAGAGAGTGGAATGGACAATTTCGATTTTAACGATTTTAGAAAATAATTGAAACTGACTTAGATTCCAACATTTTTTAACACTCACAAAGGCAATCCCCGGAATATGGGCTGCAGATTTTCCAAATAAGTGATCACGCATGGAATAGCTATACCAATGGCTATCAAACTTGCGAGGAATGGATAGCCCAGTTTTCTAGGAAGCCGCCAAAAAATCCACAGCACTAACAATCCCATGATGTGAAGGTGATAGTCGACCGATAGATACCAAGACTGAAAGATACACTGTAGACCGGTGAAGGTGGTAAGATTATAAAGCATCGTCTAATAGCAGGAAGAATGAATATGAAATATATGCAACGATACTCACGATCTCTTTTGAATTCACATAGTTATTTATGTAAAGCAAATTCGTCCACCAATTTTTTGCACAGTAGTCTCTATCGGAGCCAATTCTTACCTCCCAATACGGACCCGATCCCATCAGTGGCAGTAGAGTAACGTGGAAGAAGACCACCAGCATATAGAGAGGCGTTAATCTGCGACGGATTTTTGGTCTTTATAAATAATCGCTAAGGCTATAGCAGAAATACGAAATGGAAAATTTAGCTACTCAAGTTTACCTGAAAAATCTGACCAGTATTATGCCCGCAAAGTTCAGGCATTTAGTTCGGTCTAGTAGTTCGAGCAAACCGTAAGCGAGAAGAAGACCTCCGATGCTGAAGAATCCGTCGACAACGATCGGACCGTGAAGTACAATCATAGCAAATCGTACAGTGTACATCTAACCGAAGAAGATTGGAAAAGGGTTGATGATTATTAGTTTTGCTCGATATTCCGATCCCTACTCGCATATAATGGGAGGTAAGTTGAAAGACGAGTGACGTGAGTCAAGATTTAATAACCCGGTGATAAAATATCGTGAAAGAATTTCAAACGAAGCGTTTTGAAGAGGAAACTTCGAGCTTCAAAATGATGATTACTGAAAATTTCTAGAATTTTTTACACACGCCACATAGAAGTTTGAAAAATTATTACATATTTATTTCGTTATTTCTGCAAGCGTGCATGAGGTATTCACCTTTTCAAGGTAAGTCGTCTCCGCCATTGAGTATCCGTAATACTGCATCACTCTGTGTCCCACAATGACACCGAACATAAAGAAGAAACGAATAAGATGTATGCACTCAAGACCAGCGTGGGATTCAGTTGCGACAAATATCGATCTTAAGTTTCGCCGTGCAGAAAAGCATAGAAAGATGTCTTGCGGGTCAGTTTCTTTGGCCACGTCCTCTACAGAGTAGGTAGAGCTGTCGTACCAAGAACTTCCGATTACGAGGACGAAGAGAGCCGCGATTATAAAACTGTAAATAAAAATATATCTTTGCGACATTATGTTTGCTATGATATTTATTCACTGCTGTATTTATAGGTAGGTATTTGTGTATTAATTTTATTTCAAAGTACCAAAGGACTTTGGCTCCTCTTGAGAAATTCTTCGGTAAGTCACTACGTGCTTGACAGAGGGATGGCTTGACTGTAGTTTTCAAACGTATACCCCGTTCATCAGCCAATTTTTTTAAAGGATCTGATAGCGCAGCAGCAACTTCTTCGGCGCTGCAACTCGCCGGAACGCAAAGCGCCATGTACACAGATTGGCGGTTTACACGACGAAAATCTCCCTTGTCCTATAGATTGTCGAAATTATATAGTATGTATACGAATTATGGAATCTAAGGAACATTTGAGAAATAAATATGTATATGCATGAGAGTAGTCATTAAAAGGGTGATTTTCGAAATTTTCAAGGTCCACCTCTCAATCGGTTCCAAATACAGAAAAATAAATCCCCTAAATTTTTTTTCTGTTTTTATAAAATTAGTTGATGAATCGATAGATTTGATAATAATTATTCTGTTATCTCTTCAAATACATTTTGATACAAGTAGATGAAGTTCTTTTCATTTTTAATAGCTGAAAGCAAATGCAGAAAACCTTTAGCTAGTGCTACAACGTCCATCTAAATAAAAAAAAATTAAATGTTACAACAATAAGAAGAAAAAAAAATCTGTGGTCAGTGTTCCCTTTGAAATTAAGCACTTAAATTTGAGAGGAATTTTTCTTTCTATATTTGGGACCGATTAAGAGGTGGGCCGTGAAAACTTAAAAAGTCACTCTCTTAAGGTCTGCACTCTTATGCATATGTATTTGACTATAATTTACTTCAATTGCGTCCCAGGCGGAGAGATTCGGGTCAAAATCGAGGGTGAAGTATTCGGGGGTTGTGGGTACCACATTTTTGCGTTGATACTGAAAACGAATCAAACAGTAACGACCTTCGACCTCATCCTCGTATTCGGGGTCGTCTTCGTACGGTGGGAGTTTGGCTCGTAAATTATAGCATTGGTCAAAATTTCCTAAATGTCTCGTATGACCGTAGATAATTCCGTCCGGGTATTTTGACGAGGCATCAAACACTGAAATAATTTTCACTCATTTTTATAGGATTCATGTCTTCTGCCTGGAATTTAGATTTTCGATTCTATGAAATCAGTAGAGAATATCCAATACATACATATATGTAATATCGATAGTCTATAAGTAAATACCGCAATAAAGTTTATTCTCCAATTACTAAAATACATGGGTGTTTTTTTTTCTCACATTTATCTATATTAAACGTGTCAATTATATATAAATTTGTAAGTTAATTACTACAAATAGTAATACAAGTATAATACGTATGTGATGTATCATACCAGTAACGTCAATAGAAATTGAAGACAAATTTAAACGGAACTACATATACGTTGTTAAAATTGAATGATTTTTCACCTCCAGATGAGCCCATGACTGCAGATTAATTGAAGCGTATAAGAGGTAATGGTTGGGAATAATAAGGAAAGGATACAATTCTATGTATTCATATAATTTATTTCTTGCATCGATATAGGTACCTAACGGACAAAAATATAGACGACACACACGGGAAAAAATGTGCTGTTGGATTTATTATGTCGAGCACTAGGTAGTATATAGATTACACTTTTTTGCTGTACAGAAATGATAACAATTATTGTGGTAACATTTACTCATCCAGACATTGAAGGCTACTTGCTGTTATGGTACCAAATACTAGAATTGTGGTAAATTCAACAGTAAATTTTTTTCCGTGTGTGTTTACGTACAATACTACAAAAGTGATGTAATGTCAGAAATGGACACTTGCAGGAATCGAACATTCGAACGTTACGTAAGTATATTTAATCAAGTCCTCCTCTGTCTCTGCCCCATTAAGAGTTTATATTTGTAATACCGGAATGCCCCTTTATATCGCGAGGATGATGATGCGTGAAATTTTAGTGTAAACGTGCACCTGCGTCATCATTATGCTAATACTATCCGGTTCGGTCCGGGATTCTCGATCCTGATGATCTATCGACGATATAGATAATCCATACGCATTCAAGTCTATATATGATCCGATCTTTGAAACAGAGCGGTGCAATTTACAACTCGACTTTACGACATCACGAGATAGTCGCAGTTTGAGGGTCAAATATAAAATGCCTTATCAACAATGCTGTTCACGGTCTGATCCTTAACTGCGTCTAGGATATAATTTTTTATTGCAGTTTTTTAAATTACAGCTGCAACATGCGGTCACGTGCGCGACATAATAAAATGTATACTCGTTCGAAATAATGATCACTATTATATGTGAAAAATGAGAAACGAAAATGAAATTATATCAAATATGGAGGGGCTCAAGGATCATGTATACCTACTACCATTCATATTTCCATTAAGATAAAGTCAGCGCGTAACCTTATAACCGTTTCGTCAAATATTTCACAAATATACTCACGTTACAAGATCCCTATCACATCACGGTATATACCTATGATATGAGTATATGTGTAAAATTGGCAAGACAAAAACCCTGATCCCTGTTCCAGGGGGAATAGAAAAACCTCTTTTATTCCTAAATAATTCTGAAAGAGAAAACTACACCCAGAAAATGTAAGAGCGATAAAGTTATATCGTGGTGTGAAGGTTTGTATTCAAAAGCTCACTTTGGACGGCCCATAGCGTGGAATTAGCGAGATCCTGAAGGTACCGTTGCACCTGTTCCTTGCATCGACCCTCGGGCAGGGTGTTCGAGGTAGCGAAAACCAGAGGAAGAACTGGGAAATCAGACCACGACGAAAGATCCGGTGGTATCAATACGGACCTTCGAGTAGGGGCTGTTTCACTATCATTTTGATTCTGGAATACCACTCCCGCAAAGGTTGAAGACAGCTGCCATTCCTTACCCAAATAACTAGCGTTGCACAAACTGGGTTCCGTTTTCCCAAATATTTGACTATTTACCAAACCAAAGTAAACACTGCACAGTAGTAAAACGATCTTAAACATATCGACGAGGATGATCAAATATCTAAAGGCAGCTGAAAATTCCGAATGTCAGTTCTATTGATGGTATAATAGTATATGATCGGTAAGCGTAATGCCGATCGCCTCCGGAGTGAACGATGCAAACTGTGAACCTGATGCCGATTTCGACAATCTCATCCTCTGTCATATTTATATCTATAAAGGTAGTAAAATATGGGAGGTGGAAATTCGTGTATACATACCTATATTAGAGCCCCATTCGTGCTTGCGCCACAAACATCACTCCGACTACAATACGCAGCGCAGGCACATTAAACAACATATAAAGTTGTCCTTAAGCTTTGACCTCGACAACGACAGGTCTATTCTAGTGCGGTCAGTACCTTATACGTGGGTTCTTCCACTTTTTCTTTATTAATCATCTTCGGAGTTTACATTTGCGTTAACATAATATTGCAGGAAAAAGAAAGCAAGCGAAGTAGGTAGAAGAATTGAGAAAAAAAAAAAGTTAAAAACGAAAAATATATTCAAAGGAAAGAAAAAAAAAAACGAGAGCGTTGGACAATATTTCCGACGATAATTAGCAACACGGTTGAATTAATTTTTATTCGTGCAGATAAAAAGAGAAATGATTGATGAGTCATGAGATCAATACCGAGCAAACAAATTACTTGCGATTTAATGTATGTAGTCTTATTGTACTTACGTTGCATCAAGGCTTTTGATTTTCATTACCGATCTGAAACGTATTTTCATTTTATTTTCATGTAGGTATTTCATATAATTTTAATGCAGTAATTTTTCATTAGTGACATTTGCAATTGTTGAAAAACCGCTCGCGACTATGATCGTAATTCACATTTTCATAATCGTCACTTACGTTTTTAGGGACAAACGTAAATCATGCTTTGCGTTGCCGTAAAAGAGGATCGAATGATCTTCACGTACGATTTTGTATTGGTATACACACAGAAAAACCTAAACGTAAATCACGTTTTATTAGACGTCATTCACGTTTAACACTACATAATATAATGTCTATTGAAAAACGGAATCTACGTAGGTATTAGAACACCATATTTTACGATCGAAAAAAAAAAAAACCTAATTTACGACGAAACAAAAAACAAGAATTAATGTAGGGAAAATTGTCTTCTTCTACGAATACAAGATCGTACGTGGAGGACATTCGATCCTCTTTTACGGCAACGCAAAGCATAATATTACGTTTTGAAAAACGTAAATTACGCTTATGAAAATGTAAATTACGATTGGTCAATCGTGATTTATGTTTAGATATTTCTTCGTGTATGCGTACTGCGGTATATCCGTACCTATACTAATATATAGCTGTTATCTAGTAAACATGTTTTTATGCAATTCTTGGAAGGGATCAAACAGTTATAGCGATCGTTTTATGGAGAATATGTGCCATATAGGTATCTGATGAATAAATTGGAGAGAACTATATACCGCGGCTGTATACATGGAATTCAATCACCTTTAAATTATTTTTGGGATTATGAATTTAAGAGCTTAAAATTCGATCGTTCCGCACGAACAACATGTATCATCGTATATGAAAATTATTTACCTTAGAATTATGTGAAAGGTCAGATCCACGGTTCCAAAATTTGACGGTGTAAGTATATGCAGGATTTCACGCGGCTGCAGAACAGGTCAAAAGACTTTAATTGATGCTTGCGATTTTTCGTGAGGTGAGTAACATCAAATAGTTGCATTTCGGGTTTTTATAAATTACCGAAAGCCGCGCCAAGGCTAAGACAAGGTTTAATGAGGTATTGATAGTGTCGAGTTTACGACTTGAACTGCAGGCCAGAAAACGATTATATTAAAAATAAGAAATGGGTAATAAAAACTTGACAAAAATCTATACCATGCACCTTGAAATGTATTTATTATAGGTATGCATGCATGCATGTGTGTATATGTACAAATATTTTTAACACTGCAGTGTTCTTTTTATTTCATTTTTTGTTGTTCGTTTGTTCAATGTTGTTTAATATTATTTTTGATTTATTTATTTATTTATTTATTATCTTTATTCTTTTATATAAATTATATATATATATATAACGAAGGCTGCAATTAAAATTATTGTGCTACATTCCGATTTTGTTGTTGTTAAAGTCAAATAATTAATGACGTTTAGCAAGTTTTCGTTCCATCTTACGCTGTTTTTTCTCGTCAACCTCTGGCTGTTCTTGAGGTGGGGCGAAGAACCACGGCGATAATATCTTCGTCCATAACATCCACGCCCCCCGCATTGGAGCCTGTAATTACGCGTGTACTTATAGGTATAATAGAATAAAGAGAATGATCTTTGAATACGCGGCTATAGGGTGAATAGAATCGTGAAAACAATGAGGTAATTAATTTCAGTGATTGTATACTGCAGTGCAGGGCACGCAACGATTTAAACCGCAGGGTCTGCACGTAAAAGAATGTAGAAATTTTGTACAAACGATTGTGTAACATTATAACTCTATATTTAATTGCGCAAGATGGTTCTATTCATGTTTTTCTCGGAACTGGTTCACGTAGGCAATCAATTAAAGAAACGGTAAAAAAAAAAAAAAAAAAAAAAAAAAGTAAAAGTAAAGATAAATGGAAAGGTGACGGGAGCGCAAAGTTCGCGGGTCATTACAGACGAAAATTCAATTATGTATAGATCTTGGGAATCGCGAAGGATCGGAACGTTTATTAATTATGACAGTGTACAGGTGAAATAACTGATGACTTGTGCAGTCTTGTTATACAGCTATTCATTTAGTGTGAAATATCAAACAACAAAACGGCACTGGTATAATACTCACCAATAGCCACAAGAACCAGAAGTAGTTTGAAAGCAATGAGAGCACTTGGACCCCAGATGTGAGAATGATCAGATCCTTGACGTGCCTGTAAACGTGGATTTTATATGCTTGAAAGCATTCTAAATTCCACTTATCTCTTCTTGTTTTTAATTGATAGAAAATAAGATAATACGAATACAATATATAATAATAATCCGATCATCTGGTGTGATTTATAACGCGAGAATGAAAAATAAAAATAAAAAAAAACAAGAAAATCATTGATACGTATGAGGATAAATGAAATTTATTACTCTCATAAGTATTTTGACAACAAATATTTGCTGCATCTCTCAAAACTAGTTTTTAAGCTCGTATGGTAATTGGTACATAATTATTTTTCGTTTCTCGCGAATTCGGCGAATTATTTTTAGCAGATTCAGAATAGAGCAGTAAAAACAAATCCTTGATCAACCAACGGGAATAATAGAAAAAAAATATGTTATTTTAAGAACCTATTGTTCCGACGTTCATTAATCTATAAAATCTCAACTTTATTCAGTATTATATTAATTCATCTCCGATTACACTATTCTCTATCGTAATATGATTGTTCATAATTTTCAAACAAAAATCGCCGCTTTTCGTAAATTTTTCAATAATTTTTTTTATACGAAATATGAGAAATTGAAAATTAGAAAATAGAAAACAACTGAAATACGGTCTGAAAAAATTGTTCATCTCAATTGTTGTTATTCTACGATATTTCTGATGCTCGTTCTTCCGTTTTTCGGGAAATTGGCCATCCTGTAAAATTCTAAAATTCAATTTCGAAAGCGATCTATTTTACTCACTCAGCGATACCCCCCTCCATATTCAAGTCAACACCTGAATCTATGAGCTGCCCAGATTCTGAATAATTCGACCGAGCCATGTATGCCATGAATTGATAACAAGCTACATATACGAGCCCTGTCAATATCGTAAATGTCTGAAATTATTCAAAAGAGAATAAATTTGAATCTTTTGTGGTGAGAAAGATTTACAGAATGCAAAAATCTCGCACAATCATAAACCAAACTATACCTGATAATATCATGTCATAATTTATAAATAAAAATATAGACCAGTTTAGGTTTCAATTTTAATTTATATTGTTACTTATTTAATAACATAGGATAATATTTATAAGACAAAGAATATAATATAATCATTGATTTAGTTTATGAATAAACAAATAAACTTTTTGGTGCAAAAAAAAAAAAATGATGTTCATAATGATTAAAAATTAAATGTATGGTAAGTTTTGATCTGAGATAGTCTCGATGACTATAATCGTGTATACGCATAGATAAGTTATCTAGATATTGCTAATTTTATGATTAAGATTGTTTATGCTTACTATAGTAAAAGTGGTGAAGGCAAAGAAGACCAACATTGCTGTTAGGTAAATAGCAGAAGCTCCGAATACCATATTTCTGTAGAAATTAAGGGTGGAGATATTTTCTTCGACTATTTGTTTTGCACCCCTAGTCGCAACTTTAGTGCTTTTAGTAGGTGGCTGTAAATTTAAATTAAAAAAAAAAAAAAAAACTTATATTTTTTGTTCATTGCATTATTCAAACATTCGATAAATGATAATATTAATCGTTCAAATAGCCAACATATGTCTAATTTTATGAGCGAACAATTTTTTTCTTTATTTCATGCGTAGATCTATTCGATATTCAACTCTATCTTTAATTTATTAGACACAAATCGACTCACCGCCATCGTATTGTTTAGATATAATTACTACCTATGCTACAGTTATAAAAATTATCATCTAATGAATTTCCATATTGCACTTGCTAGTCACGTCTTCAAGATATTTTGAGGTTAAAATTTTAGGTTAGAATCCCGTTTTAAAAAACACCACCTGCCAGTCACCAACGTGGACATAAATCATGAAACTTGGACAGAGCGTCTGCCGTAGATATAATAATAAAAGTAATGTGTCCGAACTTATCGATCGAGATAGTATTATGTTCGCGCAGTGCTATTGCGGTCGGTAAACTTAAACAATATTTATTTTGATTTTTAGTTTATATCACAAAGTCCAATTCTCCGGCTCATTGGCTTATAGGGTAACGAGACGAATGATTGAATCTTTTTTTTAAATCAATTCCAGAAAGTTGTTATGGATTGTATGCACAGATATCGTACTTAAAAAAAGTTTAGACATCTTTTTCTCTGATGAGTCTTCTGAACTTTTCTCTATTTGTTCTCTTCATCTTGAATTGATCAAGATTCGGCAGTATTGCTTTACGAAAGTGGTTGTTAAGTGAAAACGGTGTTCGATGTGTTAGGAGCTGAAACAGAAACATCATTCTTTAAATGCATTATTCAAAAGACATGATCGCATGATCAAAGGAATAAGACATAAAATGTGTTTACTCCATCTTTGATCATTTGTTTCCAAGCATCATTTCCTCTCGCTACATTGATCAGCTTTTTTACGATCAAATATTTAATCATCACCCGCTGTTCCCATGGCTGGAAATTTCGGCTGCAAATTATAAGCAAAAATAAATAAGTCAGCAAAGAATTAACTGCATTCTGTTTCAATTTTCAAAGACTATATCACTGTTCCTGAAGAGAGCAGCTCATAAATACAAAACTTCTTGCATTACAGTGGAACCTCGTTTATCCGGCCTTCGATCAACCGAGACTCCGCGTTATCCGAGGCAACGGACTGATCCGAGCACTCCGCATTAATCGAGGTGTATGCTCGGATAATACGGAAAAACTCGAATAAAACGGATAGAGCCGCTATGCTTATGCTGTACGCGTGAAGTATTTTGCGATCGCTACTATGGTGCTTCTACATATGTAAATACTTTAGTGATTAAATTTCATTCTACCGGTTCAAATACACGAAAAATGATTGAAATTTTCGAATTTTTCACTTCTTTTGTGTTATCCGAGTTTTCGCTCATCCGAGGTACCTCCTCCCCACATTACCTCGGATAAACGAGGTTCTACTGTATTAATTTCTTTCCAATGTATCTCATCCTGCATTTCGATTTAGAAATATTCTTCAAATACATGAACTTACATCAGGGGAACGTGTTTCCTTGAAACCACCTTAAGATTCATCTTCTTTTTCAGACTATATAATGACAGTAAGAAGAAAAGAACAAAAATTATTAGGTATTGCGGTATGGGATGAATTTCAAGATTCGACTATCGCCACTTCATCACTCAACTTGTGTTGCATAATGCACACACTTGCCATATTTCATGAACTTAATATTATAATTGGGTGTTTCTTACGGAATGGTACCCTGCGTTATTTTCCCTTTGGGCCCCACACTCTGGACTTCGGACGAAGAATCAAAGTCACTAGCAAAAATATAAATTATATTACAATATTAGTGTTGGCGATTATCATTATCTGTAAATCGTTTGTGTAATGGGTTTAATTCCAAATTCAACTTGCGAATGGTTATTGTATATCGAAACCCTGCTTTTTGCATACTGAATTCAATAGTTGTTATTACCAAAGCTCAATATAATGTATAAGTATAAACTAAAAAGGCCAGACTTTGCAATAAATCAACAAACAAACTGCTTACATCATAATATCTAGGCAAGCGATTCAAATGAATTTAATAGATTTCTCAAACACATGGATAAAAAATTTGTAAACTGCATACTTTCAAGATACCTGCATTTATATCCCAAGTATCAAGCGCATTGCAACTCACCTATTAGTGATTAAGCTGACGTTGGAGCTTGAACATGAGTTGATATTAGTATCTATTTGATTATCATTTTTTGATTTTTTTTTCTTCTCAAAAATATTCTTTGACGGACCTGGCTTAACCTTTTTGCCCATCTTATTACGGTTACGTATTTATTATTATGTGACTCTATTTCTATCGGACCGAATACCGCAAGCTATCGGATTTCTAATTAGTTTTTACCGGTTTTTACTAACGATTTCTCTCAAATTGATGTGAAGTGTGAACAAAGAAGCGTGTCCTAAAAGTGAACCACGATTACAATTCGAACTCGTGCCACGACGTTTTGGAATACATTTTAATCAAGATTCGAGTTTCAAGATACGAATTGCGAAGGGGATTCCCCGTAGTTTCGCTCATGACAAGACTGTAGTGACGCTTAGCGTTGAGTTTCGGTACTATATCGAAGATGTTAGTTCGTCGTCTTTATATTATATAATTAATGACGTAATAAGTATATCCGACGCTTGTGACAGGTGACAAAACTGACAGTGATGAACGTTAGAATATAATAACAGTGATATTAGTCGGTACTTAATTCCGCAATAATATAGTATGTTTATAAATTTTGAACCATGTCCAATATCGTAATGATTGTTATGACACTACTCTAGTATCAGGTTCTCAAATCTACCCTAGTTCCTATTTTATTTAGGTTATGTTATGTTGATAAGCGATTTCTTAATACCAAGGCACAAGGCTACTCTAATTGGATCGAATCATTAGTGAAAAACAGCGTAATTGCAAGTAAGTAGAAAAATCATCCATCACCAATGTTCAAACAATGTAACAATCGAACGTATTTTATTTATTTGCAATTATCGGATAACCTCTTTTCGACAATTATTTCATTTCAATAATTATTTTTTTACCATAATTTTGTTTTGTTTCCATTCCGCTGTAGTCTGCTTTTTTCTGATTCCCAAAATCTGAGCTCCGCAATTATGGATTACTCAAAGTCCTTCAGTCTTGAATAAGATAATTCGATTATTTAGTATATCAGAGATTAGGTTGGCTTAAAATAGATTACTGATAATCTATGCATGGTCAGACGTTAGTCTTCTGCCATACTTTAGTTAGTACTTTACTTTATTCCGTTACATTATTGTTTAATAATATTTCTTTACAGAAAGAATCATGGTAGTACGCATAGCGATGCCAGAAAAATTATCATCCTCGAAAAAGTATCATAAAAGAGTTTGATTGTCAAACTTGAGACATTAATCGACGCTAATATGGACTACGAATATATACCCTTTCACAGGGAAAAAGATATCCATAATAAATGTTGCGGAGGAAAGTTCTGGTGTATCAAGGTAATCGTATGCTATTTTTATCATCCTCAATCCAACGAATTTGGGGAGCATAATCATTCTGTATTGATCATTTTTGTACTCCTTTTTTTTCAGGACATATGTGGAATCATTTGCGCAGTATTAACCTGGCTGTTGATCATATATGCGGAATTTGTTGTTATGGCCGTTATTCTTATTCCTAGTGTTAATACACTATACGCCATGTTCAACATGGCCATATTTCAGTCCTTAGCTATTTTGGCTTTTGCCTCTCACCTCAAAACGATGTTTACAGATCCTGTAAGTTGCCTTTATTCTTATAGCCACTTGTTTAAATATATCCTCTGAAACTTTACAGTCTTGTAATTCCCATTTATTGTTTACAGGGCGCAGTTCCAAAAGGGAATGCAACTAAGGAAATGATTCAGCAAATGGGATTCAGAGAAGGACAAGTTATATTTAAATGCCCAAAGTGTTGTTCCATCAAACCTGACAGAGCCCATCATTGTTCGGTTTGTCAGAGGTGAAGAAAACTAAAAAATTTAACTAACAAACAACGTTTTGTTGCCATTTTCAAACAATACTTTCCTTTTATAATCTCAAGGTGCATCAGGAAGATGGATCACCACTGTCCATGGGTTAATAATTGCGTAGGAGAGAATAACCAGAAATATTTTGTACTTTTTACCGTAAGTCGAGCTTTTTTTTTTAATCAAAGGTTTTATTCTTCTTCTTGAATATATTTACTGAACATATTATTCTTGTTTTTTCAGTTTTACATAGCTGGCATATCACTGCAGTCTCTGTTTCTATGCGTTCAACAGTTTACCACTTGTGTGAGACAAGAATGGAGAGAATGTTCGACTTTTAGTCCGCCTGCAACGGTCGTTTTACTTTTATTTCTTACATTTGAAGCGCTCTTGTTCGCTATATTTACCGCAGTGATGCTAGGGACACAACTACAAGCTATTTGGAACGACGAAACGGTAGTTTGCATTGATTTAATGAAAAATGTTCACCATTGTTTTTCACTCATTTCTTCAAGTATAATTGTTCAAAATTTGAAGAAATTCATCAAAACAAATCATTTATTTTCCAGGGAATCGAACAACTTAAAAAGGAAGAGGCTAGATGGGTTCGAAATAGTCGATGGAAGTCCATACAAGCTGTATTTGGAAGATTTTCTATCGCCTGGTTCTCGCCGTTTACGTCACCGCCAAATGCGAAAACAAAACTCGATTCTTATTTATATTCTGTTTAATTTATTTAAGTAGGACAATATCGAGCCTGTAAATCCTGAACGAAATGAAATTTTTACCCGATATATACATATAAAAAAAGAAAAAATAAATAAATAAATAAATAATGCAATATGTAATACCTGAATAAATTTATCATTATACAATTTTAACTGTTATTACCACATCTGATTATTCCCTCGTTCAAGTTTGGCTTAAATCAGAATAATTAATTCGATTCTAAACTCTAAAGTAAATACCCCTAATTACCAGAGGATTCTGTAATTCGACTATATTTCTATCCATTCAATTAAATTTGAATAGCGCCTGGGGTCGTACAACCCGTATTACATTTACGCACAACTTGAATTAGATTGCCTATGCTGTAGCGGCCGGGTGATACAGATAAGTAGAAATGGGCAAGGCGTGGTCGGCCGTCACTACTGTAGATATCTTGAAACTCTGAACGAGACTACACCCTGTTCTGTTCTGTTCTGCTTCACGTCTACTGAAATAACAGCACTTATATGCATAATTTACAATGGACATGAGTTTTTCTTTCTTGATATGATAATAATATGAATTTAATATATACGTATGCGTGTAGAGATACTCCTATAGCTACGTATATCGAATAACTTATACATAGGTATATTATATCAAAGGCACTGATCGAGTATCAACTTTTCCTATTCAATAAAAATTCCGGTTTTTTTTATTTTTAGTATAAAAATCGCAGACGATGTAAATTAATATGCCATAAACTGGTATATTATCATGAATATAATAGCATAGCTGTAGCATAGAATTCGTAAGGAGTGTGTACTCTCCTTTATATACCTATATAAGTTGGAGAGTGTCTGGAGTTCGGTGCGAGGTTGCAGGGAAGGTATACTACAGCTTTCACTTTTCCTCGAACGTTCAGTGACTTTAAAGGCCTATACAAGTTTAGTTATTTGATAGGTCACGGTTCCATTTTTACGAGCAATTGATTAACTGAACTTGCCCTTCCGCATGTTTACAAAATTCACAATTATATTCAAATAGTGTGTTCAAAATTCTTCGTCAAACATTTGCCATATACCTACGTGCAGTGATGAAAGGAACGATTATCTGTTTAAATTAGCGCTCATTGCGCACTGGAAATAAAACTCTAAGGCGTTGTTCATGTCTTCAGTATACATATATATATAACTGTTAACGATCATTCAGTTACTCTAAATCAAGTTATAGCATAGTGTTATATCTCCGAGAAATATCTACACATCAAACTTCCCAGCAATGAACAACGTGTTCCTTAAAGTAGGTGTGATCTATATTCGAATATGGTATAATTTCTGTGATCTTCATAAATCTATATCAATCTTGTGCTAATGGAATTTGGATTATCGCAGATGACTCTATTCCTCTGGACGGTGGCATCTGTCTTTGCTTACGATCCCGAGGATGCCTCATTGAAGGACATCTTACTTCCCGATGGCGAATTTGAAGCATTTTACTTGAAGGGATCGCAAAACGGGGACCAAGGTGCCGCGAGGCCTCCGCATCTTCATGGATCATTCAATCAGTATCGTAATCCGGCACTGGTTGGGGCACCAAACAGTGCAGCTTATGGTTTTAGATTCGATGGCAAGCGACGTTTCAACTACGACTGATGTCGAATTTTTTGAATTACGTTTCCTTGAATTAGCTGCAATTATTTAATTATCATTCAATTCTGCTATCTCTTTGACGAATGTAAATGATGTGAAAAATATAGTAAGAGATTTAAGAACGAAAAAAATATGGTAAAAATTTAACGCACAGTTTATTTTCCTTACCTGTATATCTTGCCGGGTATAATTATAGTCAGAATCGATACGAGAAGCTGTAACCTCAGGGCATCACCCAAACGTAAATAGATTCGATCCAGAATACAAGAATCTTGAGTTGTCAGGAGAGAAATGAAAACGACAACTTTCATCCGACCGAAGACCTCCGCTTTTTTTTTTTTTTTTGCACTTCCCTCAGGCGCTCGCAGTCATGAGTTGCATTTTCTACTGTAAAACATAAAGATTAATCGATTGTGAAAATTAGACGAGAGATTAGATTGTCGACAATCAATATTCAATTTATGAAATGAACAATTCATATCAAAAGGATATATTTATCTTGAAACGTTGAAACATGGAAACATGTGTATATTCCTCGTCTATCCACGTATACGTCGTAGGAAATTTCTTCGCTAACGAGGTAGTCCTGGGAGAATTCTAGTCAGTTTTTATACAGGTATATGGTAATGATAAAAAACCGTAGTTGTCGAGCGAATCTTGGTCAGAGATAAATATCCAGTTCAAGAAATCAAGTTCAGATGGTATACGTTAGGAAACCTTTAAAAGAGGTAGAAAATTCAATTTCATGATAGTTCTGTTCGTCAAGTGGTTCGTGAGTGACGTGTTCGAGGCAATTGAATTGCAGGGTGACATGAAGCTCCAGTTCATTTCGGTGGTGAGGATTTTAACGACAAATTATATTCATTCTCCACACGCCCATGTATTTTAATATCACAAAGTTCATCACTACGAAACCGAAATACGTGACTTTAAACAACTCACAGATCCATAAAAGACTCAGAATTCTGATTCGATTCCGAATTAAGCTGGTGAGGGAATTAAACCTGTGCGGCAGCTCCACAAATTGATTGCTTTTTTTTGGATATCGTTTTGCTTTAGCTATGCGAATGGTTCTTTTTGTTGCGAAATTCATGAAGCGCTTGACGTTCATTGAAATAATGATCCTATTTAGTCTCTGACGATAGATCACTTTATTGTATACTTCAAGGTAAACGATTTGGTTTGTAGGTCGCTGCCTTTTTGCTGTGTTTGGTGACAGCTGAGAGAAATGGACCGACATAGTACGTATTTAAATGAGAATATCAGTCGAAAGTAACAATTACTTGCAATAATTAGCGAGCCTTATACACTTTTGAAGCAGTATCTGCGATCTCTTCTCTAAATGCGTTTGTGTAAATGAAATCTAATTGCGGAGAGATCCTATTTTTCATTGCTATTCGTTTTCAGTAGCCAGCTCACGCTTCGACGTAGATTCAACAAGTCATATCGAGAAAATCATCCGCAACGTAGTAGCGGAGGACGGAGTGTCACGAACGTGACAAATGAGAATTTAAATATCGCAAGAAGATTACCTAGTACTTTCAAAGTCGTAGGCATCTCAAAGACCCCCAAGATTCCCCAGAGAAAGTTTCTAGGCATGACAACACCGAAGAACCCTTTCGTCAATATTCGTGGATACGCCAGAAGTCAAAGATCGGAAACAAAGACCCCTAGGAAGTCTTCTGCAACGAAATTCCATCAAGCACGAAGGTCCTTTGATCTCGGTATCAAGTCTAATCACTTACCCGTTCCAAAAATTACTCTGGAGCCAATCCTTTACCAAAAGGCCAAGGCAAGCCTTTTCGGTCCACCGATTGTCGCAGATTTTGCTCCAAACCTAAATCACATACTGGGACCATTAATCGGCCCCCTAAACCTTCCAGGAATTGGCAAAAGCGTTCACATCCGGTTAATGGTACCACCGGACGAGGAAGCTACGAGTCACGTCACAGTACATCTTGTGAAAAAGGGGCCAGTAGAAACCTTTAGTGATATTCACGAGATTCCTGGTTCCGGGCATCATGAGAAACCGAAACCGTTATTCTCTGGTGAAAAGTCAATAATTTTTGCTCCGATTCCACCAGAGAAGTTGACCGAATCAATCCTGATGAATTCGCGAAGACTTCGACCAGTAGAAAAATCAGTTTATGCCTTCGGCCTCACTCCACCCCAGGCGGAATATGCATCAAGACCTTTCAGGGTTCAGAACCACCGTGAAATTCCGCAAGAGATGCCGAACAATCAGCCAGCAGAATTCGCTAATCCACAACAATATACTGCCGCGCCGAATCACCATCAACTTCCTATAGCCAGCCGACCAGTGGATAATCTGATTAACCTGCCAATTTATCCTCCCCTTTTCGCCCACGAATCTGAAGATGAAAAATCAGCCGATATAATGAATAGAGCTAATGTTTCTGCTGATACTCAAACCGGCATGGATATGCTCGGTGACACTCAACCATCAGCTTCGTTCAAACACACTATGGTCTATCGGAATCATCTGACTTCTCCAACGGCCTGGCGAGCCATTCGCGTATCGGTTCTTCCTGAATCGAAACCGATATCAAACCGTAGAGAATCTCCTCAGCCAGTATTCGTGCAAGAAATAACACCGCCTGATTTGAGTCCTGGTAATGTTTCGAGAAAGAAATCGAAAGACGCATGGGTTCCGACTAACGGTCGTGGATATACCTCAAGGAATCTTCATCTAAGAAACAATAGTGCAGCCCCAGCTGCTCAAGGAGATAAACATCTCGCCCTAGATGCTTTGAATTATTCTGTGAGACATACGACTACATCGAGGACAATGGATATCTTTTCTCATCATACCCGACCTGGTGAACGTGGTACGCATGATCACGATGGCGAATTTCGATCAACGACTTCCAATGTCTTGCTGAATGAGACAGACAACACAACCCTTAGGAAAATGAAGAGGATACAGTAACTATAGTTATAAGTATTGTCGAAAAGAGTATAGGGACACATTGTTATTCATCGTCCCACTCATAGATTACAGTTTGAGCCGGTATCCACGCACATTATTTATTGTTAACACTACTATTATTACATGTAATGAATGTGACACCTAATAAACGTTTATATTTATACGTATATACCGTGTTTATGCAAATATCCTCTTTACTTTCACCGTTAGCAATATTTCTGAGGCAATCCCTGATCTTGGTCGTCTGAGTACTATATCTCAGACATTGCGAATGGATTAGGAATTACAGTTTCACTTTCGATCTCTACTGGTCACGTTTGTTCCGTGGGGCAACGATCGATAAAGGCGAAGCTGTAAATTGCTATTCAAGTTTTACTGCATCCGGCAGTTTATGACGGCTAGACTTAGACTAAGCTAGACCATCCGCATATATGTATATAGGTGTATGGTATAACACACGCAATGACGCTTACAGACGATAATGACTACTTGTCAAGCGTTTATTGTACATTTGTACTACGCAAATAACCACTTATCACAATGCCGCTTTCAACGATGTCATACCACATCGGATTTCACTGGCAATCATTATATGTACTGGAGAACCAAAGACGTTTCTCTGCCTGGTTTCTCGTAAAATTCCAATTTTTTCTGGCTTTCGTTATTTAGATATCGTATAAGAACGTTTATATATCATCCATCGACGCGTATTTCAATAAATATTGAACATGATGCAGAAGGAAAGAGTTTGGTTCGAACATGTTATTCTGCACGCATGACTGGTTCACTTTTTCTCGTTCAACTTTCTGCAGTGTTCTGTACAATTATGATGGCTGTGTTATGGTCGCGGTCAATGTCTTGGGCGGAGTTTGAGCGCATAATAAACAGCGAGGAAAGATGCGCCTGGCTAGTCAGCTAGACTGGTATATAAAGCAAGAAAATACAATAACTTTTCCAGTACGTCGATATCTAACGTCTTACTCAATTTACTTTCTTCAACTGCAGATATACCTTATACCTATATCTACTCCAACTCGGACATCAAAATATTAGCTCTCTTTTACTGCCAACATGAATCGCAGGGTCTTGGTAAGTCGTAAAACGTTCTTCTTATATACCAACGAATCGCGGAATTGAAGCAGACTCTTTTTATACAATTTTATTATACCCATCTCTCTAGCCTTGAACATAATTTACCATGAAGAACTTTCAGTCGTTCAAAAGTTCTCAAATTATTGACAATTATTCTATTACGATAATTATTATACTATTTATTATCTTGACAAATAGAAAAAAGATATGTCGTTTATCAATTACAGTGTGTTGTACAATTGGTGCTTATACTAATGAGCGTGGACTTTCTCAAAGTGTCAGCTGAAGGGTAAGAATTTTTTTTTTATTCAATATCTAATCCACTCGGAATATTATGTCTTTTTGTTTCCTTAATGCTACTATGATATAGTCAAAACTATCAGTAAATCAAAGTCGTTTTTTTACAGGAAGAAAGTGATCATCAACGTCCCTTATCGAGTGAAAAATGTGAAACATACTCACACAATCTACAAAATCATCCCTCACTACCACAAGAGCAAAGGTCACAGTCATGCCGATCAGGAGAGTGAACATTACGAATACTACCGTTAAATTGAATAATTAGGTTTAGAATTCAGCCGGTTCTGAAGATAGATCGATTAATTTACTATAAAAATGTTACAATATTACCTGTGTGTACAATAGATGTTAATCAAATTAATCGAAATAATCAACCATAACATTCCCCGCTTATATACCAAAGTCTATGTTATAATGAATTAATTTCTAATTAACTAACGGAATTATGGGCTCGCTCTGTCGATGGTTTTATTTACATTTAGTTAGCCAATTGTACGTTTAAATAATAATAATAATAATAATAATAATAATAATAATAATAATAAACAAATAATGCAATTACACAGTTTTACTTGATTAATTGTCCTTATAGTAATACTGCGGTAGATGCAATCTTGGCGAAAAAATCAGACAAAGGTGATAGAAACTTATTATGAAGGTGGAGAGTCAGAAAATGTCTATTTCTGTTACTTTTTCTCGATTCATTTTTTCAAGGAATATATAAGATCAGTCTCTGCGGACTTCTTTCGCAGTGGCAGAAAAAAAGAGTAGATATTATCTTGTGGTTTCTTAGCCAACCCTGGAATTCGGGGTGATGAAAATTGTTCCAGTCTCTAATTGTCATGCAGGAGAACTTGGGATCAGGAATCCTGGGCCGCAGGGTTGCTGTGTAATGGTATAGTTACGTCGTTCCTTAATAGCCGTTTTAAACCATTGATCTGAGATTCCTACCGTATCTCTATATACACTTTACCGCAGCTTCACCCGAGGGATGTCAGGTCGTAAAATTAAATGCTATCATTTTCTTAATAGTCTTTACCCACCTGGATTACCCAATGAGATGAAGAGGCAACGTACCAGATACTATTTCGGGTAGGGTTTCAAGATAAACCCGCAGGAACTATTGTTGAGGGTACAATGCTTCAAATTATACGAAAATAATGATAAAAATTAACTCTGGAGCCTTTTCAAGGATCACGTAGCGTCCTTTTCTTGTCCTTATCTTCTTGCTTCTGTTTTTACTTTCTCACGCCTCAACATAATTGAAACGATGATAATAATGATGGGAATATTAAAAACCGTGAAACCCGTGAGTTTCGACTCCGTGGTAGAAAAAGAAAAAAAAAAAAAAAAAAATTGGCTTCGATTCAAAATCATTTTCTACCGTTACACAGTCAGTCTCATGTTGTACTCGACCTTCATTATGAAATTTCTCTTTTACTTCGGCGATTTTCACGCTCGAGGAAAGCTCAATCGTCCGATGAATCGTATTATTCGGGCTACTGATACTTGACAGAGTCTCCATACAGCTGGTTGAACTTTGAGCGCTTATGCTATACAAAGTCAAATAATCATTACTGTATGAAAAGCTCCTGACAACTACTGTGATTCCAAGCTGCTCAGAAATGGTCGTTTAGGTTTCGTTTGATATTGTCTTAAAGTAAAACTACAGTGAGCTCGGTTGCGGTCCCACGAAAATTTACGTGACACGCGTTATGCGCAGCAGTGAAACTTTTCTGTGCACAATATATATTAAGTCGACAGCGATGTGTATGTGGGATCGATGAACTTGATACCTCAAAGGTATTATATATATTCGTCAGTACAATTTCACCACGACAAATAGCGTTATTTGGTTACAGTTTTTACTTCTAAATGCCTGAATTTCTATTAGGGCAGTACCAACCACGACAGACGAACCATTCGATCGGTTATATGCTTACAACAGCGAAAGCGTTCGGCACGACTAACTTCCGTAAGATATTCTCGCACGGAGCGTAGCGGCAAAAAGCGTGGTAAACAATAAAAAAATACGGCTTATAAACGATGAGTAACGAAATTTTCCTCAAACGTCTCTCAGTCGTCGATCGTCCAGCTACTGTTCAACCTTCGACAACCTAATACTACTCTTCTACACTACGTATATCTCCCACATAGGATCATTATGGTAAGATAGAACTTGAACTACATGAACAAAGATCAATTGTCCAAGGTCCATACTGACCCTTTACCCTTCTCAGAGGATCACAGCGCTCGCATTTCTGATCCTGATCAATCAAGCCCTAGCTGGTGGAGGTGGCGGAAAACATCAGTAGGTATCTCATTCCTTCAGTGAAATCCACAGTGAATCAGATCCGTAAAATCTACTGAAAACATATTTCCATTGCAGTGTCCACTTCAAAATCCACGTTCCCGACGTGATAAAGCACCACATCCACACGAAGACGGTATTCATTCACGTTCACGCAGGTGGGCACGGTGGTCACGGTGGGCACGGGGGTGGAGGCAAGAAGAAGACGGTACCAAAGAAGAAGGAAACACATCACGAAGAGAGCCATCACGAGGACTGGAGCTCCTGGAGTTCGTACGACGCCCATGGTGGCCACGGAGACGGTCACGAGCACAAACAACACGGGACAAAGGGTGTTAAGTCATCTGGAAAGAGTCCCATGCATGGAATGATGCCTCATTATACTCACGGTGGTCATAGCCAAGGATACGGTCACGGATACGACCACGGAAATTACCCTTACAGCAATGTGCACTCACAAATGTTAGCTTACGATCCTCAACAGCTGGTCAACATGCAGATGCAGAACATTCTGCACTCCCAATTTATCGGCGATAACGGGCACCCGGTACCGCCGCAAAATCTTCCCAATCAACAACATATCAATGATGGTTATCACGGCGGGGGATTAGTTGGGTATTCGTATCCACCCCAGTATGGGATGCAACAGGAACTTGGTGACTTTAAGCCCGTGAAAGAGAATTCGCACAACGGAATTGAACCCTATAGTGAAACGTTCGAAGAAGGATATCGCAAGGGCCACCACTCTCAGACGGGACACCTTCTCTCAAAGGATTTGAACAATTTTTATGACAATAAATTCGAGGAGGGTGATTTTTCGAACAATGGATACGACGACCAGTCATATGATAAGTTCAAAACTCACGAGGATGCAAAGGACCATGATACTACGGGTGCGGATCACGATAATTACAATTATCACGATGGTGACAGTTATCTTTCTTCCATTATGGACACGAGATAAAATTATCTCTAAGTTTACGTTTCTTAAGCGACAGCGGCGAAAGTGACAAGAGTGATTAATGTCGATAGAAACTAGACCCACTGTGCAGAGTGATTTTATGTCGTGGAACCGGATCTACATATGTCTTGAAAATGAGTTTCTCCGTTCACTAATATGATTACAATTATTATATACGTATACATATATTTACAATAAGTTTGATATTATTTAATTAAGCTATATAGCCCTAAGTTTCTACCTTTTATACACACAATTATCCGAGTGATTACCAACACCTGCGGTTTCACACTAATCGCCAAAGTACAAATGTACAAATTTTTCTTTTTATCTGTAAATAAATTTTTAATCCCGATGGAAACTGTCTGTCCAATTTTCTTTCTTAACAAACAGAATATATTCTTTCACGTGGCAGGAGAGGGAGGGTTGATTGAGACACCATTTATTCTTTTTAATTTTTGTATTAAAAGTAGAAAACAAAGATAAACAAATAATAATGCTTAACAATATTTACAAGTACGTAACAATTAACGTTAAACTTACTACAGAATTATATGGGGGCTAACGAGACGACAGCTAAGGATGAAACAGTGGTATGTTATTCTATGAACAAGGTATAATATTGTAGTTCAGACTGTGGGTATTTAAGCATAGAGCTGCACTCTATCCGTAATCGTGTCTGTATATTTTCCAACTAATTTTTGTTGGAAAGAGAGAAGAGCGGGACTCTGTTATCGGGATAGATCAGTTCTGTGCAGGGGTTATTGGCTATTTTATTAATTAAATGAAAAACTATTAGGATTTGGTAAACTTGTAGCGCTGCGGAAAACCGGAAGAGGTACGACCTGCTAGTGTCCACCTCCGTATTCTTCTTCACCACCCCAGCCACCTCCACCACCGCCGCCTCCCCAGCCACCTCCGCCGCCGCCGCCGCCACCGAAGTCATGTCCGCCTCCAAAACTTCCGCCTCCGTAACCACCGCCGAAGTCATGGCCACCCCCGCCGCCCCCACCTTCATGAAGGCTGCCGCCAAAGTCATGGCCACCACCGCCGTAGCCACCACCTCCATGACCTCCAAGGTCAATTGGATGACCCACAGTGTAGCCGAGAACTTCGTATTTGTCTCCACCACCTCCGCCTCCACCTCCATGGTGAACGTGTTTCGTAATCGTGTGTGTATGGTGGATGGTCTTCACTTTGTACGGTACGTGTATTACCACATGGTCACTGAAATTAAAAAAATTCAATATTCCCAAGGGTACAAGGGCACAGACGACTCGTTCCGATTCATTGTTTAGTCACTGCCACGCTTCGGTGCAGCTATATCCGGTTGGAAATGAGAAATGTGACAAAAAAAAAAAGAGGAAAATAATTGCGCAAAAACGTTAAAATCGGAAAGAGAAAAGATTAAACGAAATACTACGTGGATGGGGAAAAAAAAGAGAGAAGATTGCTGCGATAATTAGTAAAACTTACTGTCCACCGTGTCCGCCACCACCGGCGGCAGCAAGGCTGAGGATTGTCGACACGACGAAGATGATCAACTGGAAAAAAAAACGTAGATGTTTGTTTTCAACCTCTTAGGCAACGATTTTCACGTTTTGATTGAAAATTTATCTTTAATATTTATCTTTCGACTTACAGACATGCGGAGTGTCATCTTAACTACTGATGTTCAGACCCGGTCTGGAAATGTAACCGCTCTACTGTGTGTTCTACTGTCCACTTGGTTTTGATCTGTTTCATACCGGTAACAAGACTCCTTTTATATGATAGATTTATAAAAATGAAAGGACCGAAGCTTAACATGAAAGCCTCGTGTGAAAGGTGTGTGAAGCAAAAAAAGAGCAGTTGTATGCTGCACTAGTATAAGGCAGTGATTGGCGGGTTCAATTATTTGTTTTATATGTTGTTGATCGCACACCGTTACTAGAGCTGCATGCCTTCCTTTTTCTTTTCCTCTCTTTTTGCATAAAACTTGACGTTTTTTTATAAATAATGAAAGGATCTCTGGGGGGGGACCAATAGCAGGGAGGTATAGGTGAATGTCCAAGATCAAGATCATTACCAGCGTTTTTTCTTTTACTTTTATCTATCCGGGATTCCCCCACGTTTATACACCTCCGTTAAAGAGAAGGAAGCAAATTACACAAAGTGAACACGCTACACCATCGGGTAATAAATCATAAAGCGATAGAAAGAGTCCGGCTTTCCGTATTCTCAGTATTTCCTAATTTACGTTTTTGTCAACGATATCTAACCAGTCCTTCGTCCTCTTCCATTCAAGGGACTTGCTTCAATGGAATAAAGCGGGATTTGTATACCATTCAGAAAATTGGAACCAAAAAGTATGCGAAATCGATTCGCGAGAGGTGGAGTGGTTGAAGACGATCATAACAGAGATATAGAAAGGCAAATAAAGTACAATGGCTGGTGATAGTGACATTGGGCAAAATCGGTTTCATCGAATGAGCCGGAACTGCGGAGCTTTGAACCTAACAGAATGTGCAACTCTCATCGACCTAGACACAGTGGTTGCTCGGCGATCGTTACGGTAGAATGTTTACGACAAAACGAGAGAAAGGGAAAGGGAAATGGTCCTTGTCATCGTCGACTATCGACTGAAATAAATAAAACGAGGAAATAACAGAGAATGGAGTTGGGATCTTTCCCCTCTACTGCATACGCGGCTAAGTTTCCATACGAGGAGACTAGTTTTGGTGAAAACGGACAGGATTACCAAGAGTTCTAGATCGCGTGGTTATAGGATCGGATATCAATGCGCAATTAATACGCTTCTGACTCTACAAGGTGACACGAAAGTACCTCACTATATTCCAGGGCAAAGATAAGCCATGGTCTCAGTCGTACCTCATTCTGGTGCATGTCAATGAGACTTTGCAGTCACAAAGTTCGTTCGATTTGAGATAAAATAGGTACCTGCGGCAGTCAACTTGACTATAGCGGTTTTACTAGCTGATACATGCGGGAGCGGGAATATAGATTATGCCTGCCATTAGATATCTTAGTTGTATAGAAAGTGTAGATTAGGTTTGTTGCGATTTAGATGATAATTATCTTCAGTGGATAGGATGAAGGCGTTTCACTTTATACGAGGAAGAATTAAATCGAACTTGGGGTGAAACTTTTATAATGGTTGTGCCGTTGTGTACTGCCTCATTTTTTTTTTTTTTTTTTTCCTCATATTAAACTAGAAAATTGCTTGCTCTGCCTTTACTTTTCAAGTGCAGCACATAGTACATTTATATATGTATAGGGTCATTGTCTGTAATTAAAACAGCCTTGAAGGAGTCATATAGTAAGA
Source organism: Tenthredo mesomela (assembly GCA_943736025.1). NCBI lineage: Eukaryota > Metazoa > Arthropoda > Insecta > Hymenoptera > Tenthredinidae > Tenthredo > Tenthredo mesomela. Next base: position 796,704 of record OX031019.1, read on the forward strand.
CGAGTGGATCGAGGCCTTGGACATCGCCCTGATTAATATTTGATTACTATATAATATAGTACACTATACATAGATGCTTAACATAGATGTATAGGTACATAGAACCAGCTACTCGTGTGAATTGGACCGAGGCTTATCGGCTTTCAGCAGCTGGGTTAAAGAAAAACCGATATACGAATTATGGTCGAAGTCACCCCAAGAGCTGCTATTCTCTTCTATCAAAAAACGTCAATCGGGGTACATAATGAATAAAAGGAGAGATTTTGTATGCCACGTAAAACCAACGAGGATATGGTCATCCTTGATGACTTTCTTAACGTCTTAATGAACTTAATAGACGTGGCTCTTTATGTATATATATAAATGTCTGATTTATACGTGTAACGAACAACCTGGCTCGACTGTTATTACTATTAGTTACAGCTTAGCAATTGCCTCTCGTTTCGAGTCGTTGACTTTTTCTTATTTTTTTTTTTTTTTTTATTTATCTCTTATTGCCGCGGCGTCCTCTGCCCAACTTTGCGTGAAGGTGAAAGTATATTACTGCAACGCGAAGACACGCGCAAATTAACTGCTCAAACTTGCGCACCGTGTTTATCATATTACTTTACGTAACTTATAAGTCGGACGATTAATAACTTCCCGTAATTATCACTCGTGTCTAACGCGGTACGTGTTTCTCTCGATAAAAGTCACTACTTATACATTCATCTAGATCTATATCAAATTACTGATTTGATTTCTAATCAATGAAACCAGCCGTGATTCATTCGAGATAATAGAATCAAGGACTTTCAAATCAAAATAAAATTCAACTATTCTAGGTCAAATTTTTGTCAATTTTTTTTTGGCGCTTATTTTTTCTTTCTCGTCTGATATTTCACGACACAGAGTCATTTATATACCATATGCGACAAGCAAAACCAATTTTATAGATAAAATCGTGAATGATGTCATGAATATACTCATTAATTAATAATTTAACGCCCACTTAGCGATCCACTAAAAACTGTCAGCAATTCAAGTATAACGAAGTAGTTTCCGCGTTTAAAATACATTTTTCACCAACCACGATCCCGGTTTTGACAGCCTATCTTATATTCCCAAACCCGTACATTTGTCACAGGTATTTGTAAAGTTAATGAGTATCGAATACTATACCCCAGGTCAATATCGACCTCGAACTTGACGGCTAAAACAGAGCTTTCCCAAATCTTCAACTGACACGAAATTACTCGGTGGTGGTAGTTGAACAGCCGTTCATTTATAATGTCCTGCCATGAGAGAGCAGGATGCTTTATGCACAAGGTGATAGCTTTGCAAATAATATAAATCAAACTTATAGTAAACGTCAAATATCGGTGTATGTGTGGACGTTTAATAGGTGTATGGAGTTCAGGTAAAACAAATAAGAAGTTCTTTACACGCTACATATATATATTTCATATTCTTCGATTCACAACATTCACATCGTTCACGACACTTCTCTTGTGGATTTTTTTACTTTACAATATTATAACAGAATATCAAGGGATTGAAGAGCAATATGTAAATTTCCAATAATTCGAAAGACAATTTTCATGCAGAATTGGTAATTTCGAGTTGATTTAGTGCCATGAAAATATAGTAATATCTGCAATGTGTTTCCGCGTCTGATACTAAAATTAGTGAAACTGCAGGATTTCCTCCTCTTCCGTTACCCTTAAATTTTTTGTGGCAATTAATAAAAATTTTTCTTTCGCTTATGCGGCATTCACCTTTCTCCGCCCGTACGTATGTATCTATACCTGCAGCGGTTTCTCGTAACCAACATCACCGCGAAGATAATGGCGGTTTCAGTTGCCGGTTGGTCCACCCTGTATACATACACCAGTACAAATGTTGATGGTTTTTGTTTGTAAATGTGCAGAAATTGAATGTCGGATATCGCGGAGGGGGGGCACCTAAACTCACTTACCTACCTCTGCAGCATATTACGCGTGGCTGGTCTTCGTTCTTCTCTTTTCATCGCAACTCAACAAAACGTTACAAAAGAAAATAACCGAGTATAAAGTCCTCCGATATATCTGGATCACGCCGCGCTCGCGACGACACTCGCTTTTCAACCGTGAACCTTCTTTCTGCCTCGAATATCCTCTCTGATCGTAGTATAAGCAATTCGGATCATCCACGTTCGTTACTGCTGCACTCGAAGACAACCGGGTCAAAGGTGATTTCATTTGTGTCAGCGAAATGCGGTTAGTGGTGAGTTCATAGTTTTATTCAATTTTTCATATTTTTGACTTAATTTTTTATCTCCAATTCACGTGATTTTAATATTATCACGTTATGCAGTTATAGATAAGTCGTCATAATTTCATATCCGCGCTTACGTGACGTTAATTATTAGCAAAGGTGGGCATTAACTCGTTAATCCGTTAATCGTTAATTAACGAAGTTAACAATCTGCTTAACGGATTAACTTTTAAGTTACCTTCAAAAAATGTTAACGCTTTTGTTAACTTCTGTTAAATTGAACTTCCGTTAACTTTAGTCCGTTACATCAACTGAAAAAACCTTTTTTTTTCAGTGTATATTTTATATTGCAGTTATTCTTGTTATTTATTGTGAATTTTTATTTATTTGGCGTAAGGATACCAATATAACGATATGCGCGTGCACCATTTATAAGAAAATAAAAAGGTGGAAATGGCCGCAAAGTGGGTGCAACAAGGCTTGTCTAAAAGTTCAGGTCCATATGTCTTTTTCTACGGACAAAGATATTTTACGGCCTAAACGATCGTCGCTGTCGGATGAAAATTTTAATATGCTAATGTTTATTAAGGGCAACATGCACCTTATTCGAAACTATGATCAATAATGAATAGCCTTCTTTTAACCCTTCATTGTCACACCTCCGATTTCAATCAAGCTGGTCACACCCGGGTCGAATTAACCCGAGCCATTTTTAGACGGTTGTCGCGTGAAAACTATCCGTCCGATCGGCACCAAAAAAAATACTGAAAAATGCTTTGAACCTTCTAGAAAATGTAGCATAAGGTGGTACATCAAAATTCAAATGACGACATGTTAAAAAAAAATCGTGAAGAGGTCAATGCATTTTAGGATTTTTATTTTTTAATTTTTTTTTATTTTACATTTTTTATGTTTTTTGAATTCTTCGGCCACGGACTTACCGAGATTTACCTTAAAAGTTTATGCTCCGGTCATTTTGACCCGTGGTGACCAGGAAGGGTTAAATAGTTGTGTGTTTAATTTTAATCTACCTACGTGTTTTTGTCTTATTCACCTATATATCCAGCCCAAAAGCAGTATAAGTTTTGGATATTTAACTTTTAACGATTAACTTTAACTTGCGTTAAATTTTCGAAAATGTAACGTTTTAACGATTATCGAAGTTAACTTTTTAATTAACGAATGAACGATTAACGAAGTTAACTTTTGGATTAACTGTGCCCACCTTTGATTATTAGTTATTACTCATATGCACATTGACCAACACGAAATCTTGTTTATAGGTAATCCTAACGCTGGGACTGGGAGTTTGCGGACCGATTCTCATCGATGCGTAAGTAAATTCAGTATTAAATTAAGTTATACACATATATTAGTATCTAACTAGAGTAATGCACGGAATGTTGAAAGTATAATAAAAGGAACAAAAGGTCATCTAATGTGGAACAGAAATTTCTCTGAATTTAATAAAAACACACATATTTCAAAAGAAATCTCTTCCTCGTTCAAAGAACGAATTTTGGAATCAATTCCAGTACATATTTCAGAATTTCAGTTCCGGCGTATTTTGAGGAACACGGAGAGAAATTTCAAGTAAATATTCCTATGCAGCATAGTAACGGTTACCATGCTCTATAGTTTGTGTCGCGCCGCTCTTATGTGACCGCTCATACAAACTATAGAGCATCACTGAGCATGGTAACCGTTACTATGCTGCATAGGAATATTTACTTGACATTTCTCTCCGTGAATAAGCAGTGACGATATTTTGATGATTTTATTTCTTTCGCTGCCCATATGATATGCCGGCATTTGAATCTGTTTATTATAATTGTCTGCGAGGTACTAATCGTACATTATAGCTTTTGTTATTTACAATAATACCCACCACTTTCGTAGTTCTTCAGACCAGTTCAATTATCTTCTTTGTCGTAGTCCATTCCCCCTCACACATTACTGGATAGCCTTTCTCCTTTCACTCTCCTCGCGGATACCTGCACGAAGCTCATTTTTTCGTATACCAATCATTTCCCGTTCCGTTTGAAGGAGTCACAAACTGTGTCATGAACCACAGTAGATTCTCGTACATCGTATAAGTCCATCGTTTCGCGGTCTCGTTCTTTAATTTAAGTCCGTATTTTAACGGAATATTAATCCAACCTCATTTTGAAAATTGCATTATTCGTTCGTTCGTTAGGTCATTTTCTCATTTTTATGTTCGCAGGGAAAAAGTAGTCTTCGTTGTTCCACGCTACATAAGACGTAGCTTCACCAGTAGTGCTACGCCCTTTTACAACCACGAAGGTCGTGGATACAAAATTCGTCCCTCAAAACGGCCCAGCTTCTTCAGCGGTCATTACGGTTCAAATCCGATGAAAAACGAGCCGTTTTTCCACGGTGAAAAACACCGTGTTCCACAGAGCAGCGATGAGTTCAATCAGGAGTACTTCACCCCTCAACGAGAAGTCAATCACGTGATTATTCCACATGGAAAAGGAGTTTCACACGGTATTTCATTCGGGAAGGGGTACATTCCACACGATGAGCTCAGAGGGGGTAACGAAAACTACGAATTTACACATGGGAATGGGAACAATGTGGATTTCGTTGGTCAGGATCATCAGGGGGACGTTAAATTTGAAGATGAAGGCTTTGCGAGGTTCCAAAACGAGGATCAAGGTTCTGGAACACGAAATACAGACTGGACCTATGCACCCCAAGAATCAGGCTACGCTGCAGCAAACTATGACCAAGGAACAAATCAGGAGGATCAATCGAGGTTCGAGCCGCAGGACACTTATCAAAGTCAGGGAAGATCTTCGCCCCAAAAGGAAGAGTTTTTCTTCCCGAAAGGAATGACCGGTGAGGAACAACGGGCCCTTTTGGAAGAGAACGTATCTCATGGAGTAAATGCTCATTCCGTTAACGCAGCTCCTGTCGCAGCTCCGGTAATCATGGTGGAGCGAAAACCTACGCCTATAATTCTTCAGGATACGATAGACATGAAAGAATACGTAGAAAAAATCCAAGCTTTTGCCAAAAGCTGGCCTCCTGCAGCGGCTCTTCAAGGATTCGGATGGAAGAACCAAATCCTTAATCCTCCAGGTCTGACCATGCCGAATTATCAGGGTCTCAATTCGTGGTCAAGCAGCTTACCCAGAGCTCAAGGTACAGGAAGCTATCAAGTACAGGAAGATACGATGGAAGGACCAAACCGGAGAAGCTATAGAACAGTAATGATCTAAAGGGCATTATTTTACGTTAGTGAACAGCTATCGAGGTTTTCAGAGGACTCAGCCTCTCTAATGTACAAAAATCGTTTAAGTTATTAACTTTAAGTCAGTATTATAATGGAAATAGTCCGATTTTTGAAATCCTTATCCCCAGTTTAACAAGGCTAATTATAATAGGTCCATCATACTTCGAAATATAATAATTTATTTATATGTTTAAATTGTGTATTGATAATGAAATAACAGAAAAGTTGATCTTTCGATATATGAGGGTATATATATTTATTGTGATCTTCTTTAAACGTCTCGATGATTTGCGGTGGAACGAGGCAACAGCGTGTCTTCAAAGTTCCGAAAAGCACCGATCCTGTAGCTGCTTTTCGATCTGTTACCTATCTCCATAGGATGGCGACTGCAGATATACTTTTGCTAAACCTGCGGGCCTGCAGGAGATGAATGTCATGGTCACCTGAATCACATCCCTTTCATATATACTTTCACTGGGAGCCGTTGACCACTCGAGTGTTTGAAAGTCCGTCTAGAAAGTAAGTTGCAGTACGTATAGCCACGCGGAGACCGGCTTCGGTATACAGGAAGATATAAACGCGTCTACCATAACCGGCTGCCATTCACCAAGATTCCTATTGAATCTTGATCTTGAATCTTGAATCTTGACACTTCTGCTCGCGTCATACGATGCGGAAATCTCTCATACGGATTCAACGACATATTATTGGATTTCTACTTCCTGTAGTACTTTATGCATATACCTATACGTATATATGGAATGCCGTTAATAAGAGTTTCGTCTTACGTAGATAGATACATACCTACCTGTACCTAGTATTCGGAAAATCTTGCTGATTTATGACATTGGATATAAATCATAATTCTGGCAAATGAAGATCAGTTTTCATACTCTCTGCAGATGTATTCGGCATCCGGTATGTCGAGTGAAATCTAAAATCTCCTTAAATCTCTCCTTTAAAAATGGTATTAAACTAATGAACATTATCCTGATTTATAACTCATATATACATATATATCCACGTGTGGTCAAATTATGCCCAGAGCCGACTAAATTAGTGATAAAATTCGTAGACGATGGAGCATGAGGAAGATGTTAACAAGCTTTCTTGTTCATTTTGCTAGATTTATAGTTGTCGATAATATTATTATAGTTATCTATATAGTACTAAGCGGAAAGGAAACTTTCGATTTGATGATGTCATTCGATTGAAATTCGGGCTGGATTTTTACACTGCTGTAAAAAAAGAAGAAGAGACAGACAGAACAGTCGTCGTAATTGATCTCGATTTAGGCTTGAAGATTTTAATCAGAAAGTAAAACTTGACCTTGGGTCACTGACCGTGACCATGCTGCTCCGTTTAACTCGAAAACCGCATTAACCATATGCGTAATCCTAGTTAGTATAGTTACCGTGAACATACACATTGAGCACCCACATTTTCTTCAAGATTTCGGACTGAGATATAACAAGAATATACGGAAAGGAAAAAGAAAAAAGAAAAGGAAGAACCACCTCGTTAAATAAAGCACACTTTTTACTACGACAATTTGTTATCCCAGAATGTTCATATCTTACTCAAGTTCCTCGCAGACTATTTCAGTTAATTTCAAACCCCTGTACGCAGTTCGACTTATTACGTCTATAGTCGGATTGAAAGCGAACGATTTGAGGACTAAATACCATATCGCTTGGATTTATGATTAATTGACCAGCATTGTCCCGGTGTAGATAGAATTATGGCATGCGGTATGTTACGCGTGACTGAAAACCATTGTTCTAAAACGGAACTAGTTTTCTAACAATAAGGACCTCAGACATTAGAGAAATTAATACCATCTCCCTGTGTAGAGAGAATTCTTAAAGATTTTCTATTAATTATAGGTAGAATTTCTTGCACAACATATCATCATTCTAGAATATTAGAAAAAAATCTTCAAGATATCAAGCCGTTCGCGGTAGCCCTAAATATTTTCAGATGTTGTCACTGATTGGATGAGCGAAAACTATTTAGAACTTGTAAATAACGTAGTAACGCGGTAACGAACTACTAATCTTACATAACGCATTGACGTTATCTCAATGGCGTTGTCAAGGCCGTACAAGATGAGAACTTGATACACTGTAACTTGTAAGTATAAGTAAGTATAAGTAAGTAATCTGAAAAAAAAAGTGGTAGTATATTGAACCATTAAGAATTATTTCGAGAGAGCGCAACTGGTGCAAAAGTCTTCTGCGATATTATAATTCATCATCCGTATAGGTATGGCTGTTCGGATATAGTATCTTCTTACGCATCTGGTTCTGTACCTATCCCGCACTTTCTTTTTCATTTAAAGGCGTACGAATACCAACGAGCATTCAGATATAATTAAAGATAGTGATATTCGATGCTGCTAATTAGTCTGATTATTAAATAATTAGAAGTTTGTAAAAAGAATAGAATATGAAGCGTTTATGGGTTTATGCGGGATCTTCGCAGCTTTCACGACTAAAATTCAATTTCGCTCCGCGATGAAACTATGGGAATTTTATAATCGTGATACGAAAAATTCTCACGATTGTTGAACCTGGGCTGTTATGAATATATATGGAAAGAAATTGTGGATCCCATGTGAATTATAAATAGTAAAACGATGCTGAGGAATTAAAAATCGTAATAATATTGTTATGATGATTATTTCCAATCGTACGAATTATAATATAGTTTCGAGTAAACATGAAATTTGGGTTTTCTTTTCAGTGAGAATTCTAACAGCAATGACAATATACGTTTTAGAACGTGTAATTACGCGCAGGAGGTATTAAAATAGAAATTTCTTCCTCTGGTTCTATTCGGCAAAAGTATTTTGTTGAACGATGTATCTATTTAAATGAACTACACTTTCTACGCTGGGTCAAGTTCATAAAATTTGTTCGCCTTCGCTCTATACCTCGAAATCTCACCGAGAGCGAATTACCTCAAAATTATACGCTGCAAGATGCATCAATATTCGAGGGGGAGATCTAACGAGCTTTGATAGAAAGTATAACTATAAGCCATCTATTTTCATTATCCAAAAAATTCGTCACGGTTTATTCAGTCTCATTATAATCCCCATAAATTTTTCAATGACCCGATAATCTGAATAAATAAAAATCGAACCAAATCGCTGAATGAGGAGATCCTAAATCCTAAATAACGGATCTTGTAATGGGAAAAAAAAAAAAAAAGAAACACAGTCGACCTCTAGGTGTACAAATCTCGAGACATTCGTACTGGTTCACGCTCAAAATATAAAAAATGAATGCTTATAGTTTATCGAAATTTCTCTTCGAATTTCACATGGAAAAAAAAAAAAAAAAAAGGAAATAAAAAATGGAAAGATGCAGAGTGCATCACCTTTTGCTATATGAACATCAAAGTTGCAAGTTTCCAGTGTGGTAGAATATATTTTGTCAATTACGGTTGTGTTCATCCGTGGCGAGTGCCTGCGATGATCGGGTCGAGGACAGCCCGGAGCGCGAATTTCTCTGCATACGATGCTGCGTATATCTTAAAGGTATAGTACCTCGATATGCGAAGAGTATAGTATACCCAAGGCAGGTGGGAATGGGCTGGCAAGCCCCCGGCTGGCCATCCGGCCGTCTTCCCCGCTCTTTTCATGGACCCCATAGCCCTCTTCCACCTCTATATCCTCCCACTTACATCTTCAACTGGTATTTCCTCGCGCCCCTATATATACTCGAGATGGTTCCCACATATATATAACAGTTTATAACTAACCGTTGTGCACACCGGACCCGAAGAGTAGAGGGACACAAACACCCGTGATATCGTCTTACGCTAAAGTTATGGCGTCAGGATTTAAAAAGGTAGGTTTACCTCGTGATCAGCTAACGTGATGCCAGTTTCATTCATCTTCTCATCATCATCGAACGGATTTCTGAAATCATCCTTTGTGCACTTCATTCCTTTTTATTTTTTTCAATTTTTTAGTTCATTGATTTTTATCACATTTTCGAACTGCATACGCATTACGGAATGCAATATGTCTCTAGGCGTTGTATGTTATTTTTTTCAATAAAAAAAGATACGATTCCGTATTTCCGATTTTAAAGCCTGATGTTCTTCTCGTCGAATCCTGCAAACAGAATCTATTTCTCTTCGACCATTTCGTTTCATTGTGTACAAAATTTTTCTACATTTCGGCGTTTTCGATGGCCAGATGAAGATTTGACAATAATTTTTTCTCGTCTTTTATTTTTATAGATTCCCTGCGCGGTACTCGCAGCAACAGTATTCGTATCATTAGTCGCCAGAACCAGTGCGACATTTGGGCATGAACAGTAAGTCGATTAATTTATCATAATTGAAGGGGCTGATTCAAAAAATGAACCAGTTTATACCTACATTCGAAAATCGTTTCAATTAGATATAAACAAAAAACATGCAGCGTTGATCTGGAGACTGTAATCTCATCACCCATATCTTCCTGGTCCTATACATGATGTACATATTTTGATAAAATGAAGCAAGAAGGTCTTCTTCACAGTGATGAATAGATTTTCAAATATATTTGATCACAAATGATGAGCAGCCTCGTGAAACGATGACACGTTGAAGAACAGTGGTCATAATTATTCAAAAACTTTCTCTAATTATCACGCGAATCAAATGCATACTTGATATATTTAGATATATTTTTTTATCTAGTAATTAATGGTTTGTTCAACCTTTAGACCGGTTAAAAACTAGCTTGAGCCCAGTTCGTCACAGTACAATAATTTATGGACGAATTATAATATAATTCCTCAGTAAATTTACTCAGAAGAGTAGAATATTGTGAATAACAATAAAAATAAAAGAAAAATTCGGTCAGCATTTTTATACTCATGTCAGCTACTATATCTATGAAATGTATTTAATTTCTCGTCTCGTTCCACTTTCCAGCGTTCATATAAAGATCCATCTTCCTGAAATAAAGCAGGAGATTCACCACGAGAAAAAAATAATAAAGCACATCGAAGATCACGGACATGGTCACGGAGGTGGTGGTGGAGACAACCACATCGAACATATCGAAATAACTAGTCCAGGAATCGGCGGCGGTGGTTTTGGAGGATACGGTGGTGGAGGCCATGGAGGAGGCGGTGGAGGCCACGGTGGAGGCGGCGGAGGTCACGGAGGTGGAGGAGGAGACATAAGCAGCTTCAGCGGAGGTTTTGGCGGAGGATATGGAGGTGAGGATTCCGATTGACCTAGTGTTCGATCGACGCGAGACGAATTGCTATTTTCACGAGGAATAAAACGTTGGAGATCTCTCAAGCGTAACCGCGATCATGACCTAGGGTCGTTTAAAGTTCACAGTTTTTAACTTTATCACTTCCAGTTACCAGTTCCGATTGATTTCCTTTTTTGTGACCGACATATAGTCCCTTGGTATATGTCTGGTAATACACGACGAGATCCTCTGTACGAACATACGTCTTTCACTATAATCTTAACCAAGATATACGTAACCTTCCTTTGAATTTCACCAACCTGTTCTCAAACCTTTCTCTTGTTACTTTTACGAGCAAGTTTTCCCATCGATGCATTCTCCGCTGCTATGTCGTAAATCGTAACTTACTTTACAACTGAATATAGTATGACTATAGTATGCATGCATGGAGTATGTATACATTGTGTGTATACTTCACTTTCGTTTTCACCTTATAAAGTCACTCAGGATTTATCAGACCCGTTGTAACTCTCTAGTTGCGAATACAAACCTAACAGTGCATTGTGCAGATTCCTCGGACCCATATAAGTCTTCGGGTCAGCATGCTCGTTCACTTGTCTTTCCAAGTGTAATATCAGTAAACAGTCAGGGATCGTGAGCTGGAATTAAAAGCAATCAAAGGAAAGTGATCAAGCGATACTTTGACTCTGCAGCTTCCAGTATCTAATTTATCAGAAAACAAACAACACTCTGTCAGATGAAGAAGTGTCAATTTACGTGCCAAAAAAATTGAAGAATTATACCAAAAAGAGTTTCATGAATTTATAAATTTGGTGAAGACGAAGACATTACTTTTTCGAGTCACTATCGCAGCAGAAAAGACTGTAGTCTCTTCAGCCGATAGAGCTTTGTTGTTTTCTCAACAATTATGATAGAGGTCAGACAATGTCGTACCCAGACCATAGCTGATCTCAATCCTGGATTGCGATGACTGACTTTACTTTGACTGCAACAAACTAGGACTCACAATTCGGGCTTTTACCTGAACATAACTTCGAAACAAAGGCGAACAAACTACCCTAATAAAACTGGGTATTCAAAAAATCCTACCGTTCATTTAATGAAATCTTTTTCTAAGTGTCTGTATACCTTCCTCAATCCTCATGTACCACACTCATCTCTTAACTCTTTTTTCAGGAGGCGGACACAGCGGTGGTGATTTCGGCGGATTTGGAGGGGGTGGACATGGCGGAGGTCACGGAGGAGGTGGTGATTTCGGAGGATTTGGAGGGGGTAGCCACGGTGGAGGTCACGGCGGTGGAGACAGTTACAGTATCGTAACAAGCTACAGCGGCGGCGGAGGAGGCGGCGGAGGTCACGGTGGCAGCGGTGGATACAGTGGAGGGGGAGACATTGGAGGTCATGGCGGTGGAGGATTTGGCGGAGACATTGGAGGTCATGGCGGCGGAGGATTTGGTGGAGACATTGGAGGCCATGGTGGCGGAGGATTTGGCGGAGACATTGGAGGCCATGGTGGCGGAGGATATGGTGGAGACATTGGAGGTCACGGAAGTGGTGGATTTGGTGGAGACATTGGAGGTCACGGAAGTGGTGGATTTGGTGGAGACTCTGGAGGCCACGGAGGCGGTGATAGTTACAGTGGAGACTTTGGCGGTGGTCACGGAGGGGGGCATGGTGTCGAAATTGGCTCTGGTCCTGGCCTTGATCTCAGTAGTTTTGGCGGAGGTAGTCATGGCGGAGGAGGAGGAGGAGGAGGATACGGCGGTGGTGGAAGTAGCTTTGGAGGTGGTGGCTACAGCTCCTACAGCTCAGGCGGTCATTCAAGTTCCATTTCCGGCGGATTTGGCGGCAGGTAATCATCCAAAAAGTTTTAAATCCAATAATCTGAACTCTCGGCTTTTGTAAACGTGATTGAAATGACACTTTATTTTTCTTCGATTTAGCTCTCATGGCGGAGGTTCTTCCAGTTACGATAGCTACAGTGGCGGGCATGACTCTTACAGTTCGGGAGGCGGCGGAGGCGGAGGCGGAGGTGGCTATTCCAACCACCACTACAAGAAGTAGAGAGTCACGTGAAATTGGAGTCTATAGACAAGGCACCAATATTTCTTTCCTTTTTTTTTCTGGGCCTTAATTTAACTGATGAAGATCTATGAAACGGTAATAATTGAAATATATTTGGCAAATTTCAACTGCCATTTCTTTCTCTCCGATCTTTTTAAGTTCGGAACTCAACTTCAATGACCATGAACTTCTTCGAGAGATTATCTTCGTATCATTACACATCACAGCCTTATCTCAGTTGTCATCATTCATCCTATACTTAAGACCCATTGTATGCATCTACCAATGTGCTTGATTGCTACCAAACCCGTTCATTTGTTGTTATGTTTGTATAATATTATTATATTGTAAATATTTCACCCTGTTAGAATATAATTGTTTATTGTTAAATAAAAATGTTTTTATTGTTTCCAAGTTACGAACTTTGTTTGTTCCACTTTTCCTCAAAAACTTTACCATCAATTATTGTTTCCCATCCACAATGATCATTGTCCCTATATTTCGAATAAAACATCAAATACATATCTTTCACTGCAGAGATCTAATTTGAGAAATTTTTTGTAACTCAATTCGGTACGATTTAATTTTAATGCGATTCGTTAATTTTCTTATTCATAAAATCTACGACTACTACATACGCTCCGAGCCACATGAAATATGGATTCGTTCATGTACCTTATACTGGTCGGAAATACTCTCGTAAGTTATTTCAAGACCGGGGTATACCCGTGTAACCATAGATGCTATATGTATACCTCGCTCTCTCAGTATCATTTCTCAACGTTTAAAATGTATAGCGAAATTATCTCCTGTTTCTTGTAAAAGTTACAGTCGGAAACGTATGTAGTGAAAATAAATCACATCGCCTCCGAACATCCGTTTAAATTTCTCCGTTTGATTTCGCATAAGATTTCTAGAAATTTACCAGAAAGTTGCAAGCGGACACACCTACTCTTAAAACTGCGTTAACATTTCTTGTCTGACCGTCATGGCCCATTCTACTTCTTCTATATTATATATGTATGCGACTTATTTGTGAGATCAGTTTTTGATACCTGTTAAAGTTGAATATATTGATCTTTTGATTCAGGGATAGAGCAGCTCGTACAGGATCACCAGAAAATATTGAAAGTCCAATTAAATTACTAGCGAGTTATGATAGTTAGGGGAAAAAGTGAGACGCAATCAATTTGACACGCTCGGGTCACCCACTTTCATTTTTATGCAATCCATTGAGTATATCTACCTGTAAGGAATAACGAAATTTAAACTTGAAAATGAAAAAAAGAAGGAAAGTCCTGTCCAGGTGATGATAGATTGCGAAACTCGCCCTGAAGGCACCGCGGAATACAGCCTCGAAGACACACGGAAATAAATCAGACAAAATGATCAAAAAGTCCGGAACACTTTCATTCGTATACCATTGCATTGGCGTACTACATGCGATGAATTTCAAATGAGAAATTTAATCCAAAGTTCTGGTAGCAAGTATTCGTTATTCGTTGATCAGTTATTTGGTAAAATCGACCGGAGAAACTTGATACAAGTGCCAAAAAATAAAAATTTACACTCAATCACGCGTCACAGAGAGTTTGAAATATCGCATTTCTAGTCTACACTTACGTAACAGCACCCAGTGGCACCCGATCGTTACTTCACCACGATCAGTTGCGATAGATACCTATATGATACATTATTTCGTCCGCCGTCTATATTCGCCAATAAATTATCTAAAACAGTATTACAATATTGCTTACGAATTGATTCCTCGTCCTTCCGCAGGTGTCTGTTGTTCAATTTCCAGGATCCTACGACAGTGGGTTAATACGTTCAGGTAACGGGAATCGCTCGTCCAGCTGGGTATATTATGATCTTCAGGTATATAAACTGCGAAATGGGAGGGTACAATAAGGAAAGGCAATTCGATAACCTTACAGGTAATTAGAACTGTGGAGAGAGTGGTAATACACGCTCAGGACGAAAGAGATCATACCTGCATACAAGCATAGCTCATAGTCATTCCTATATTGTGTAATTAAGTATTTCTTGTCTATATGTGTACATTTTTCTTGGTAAAAGCTTGCCGAGCATAAGAGAGGGAGCTCTTTACTTGTTGTTTCTTTATTACCTCTCTCTGATTACGTTAAGTTTATAAGGCTTGCATTGCGAATTGATTTTAGTCCGCAGCTCTGATTTAGTGAAGAACTCGCCGCCGCAGGTTCCTGCAAACATGACGAATCTACGATTTCAAGTGGGTGCCCGAACTCTGAGTTTCTCAGTCCTCAGATCTAGTTGGAAAAAATATAGTGCAAAGTGAAAATTAGTTTAAAAATGATTATTTCGGTGTCGATTAAGTTTGTGATTTCTAAATTCATCAAATATTCGCAATGCAGACGATTAATTCATGCGGAAATTCTTGCTCCTCGTTGTCGCAAGAGCTGAACTAGTATTTTATTTTTCAGATTGCTTTCCTGGTGATCGTTCTCCTGGGATTGTCACATTCTTTTCCACAACCCGGTGGCCACGGTGGTAAACAGTAAGTTTTTGTCTCAGCTGTAGAATGCAAAGAGTGTAGCTTCCGACTAGACAACAAAATTTTTGTTGGATTCTGGTCGTCACAACAGATCCCAAATATGGTGATTCTATATCAAAGGCAAACTTACGATAGAAATATGAAATATCAAGTGCTTCAAGTAGCAGGAATTTAATATTTTTATCTAGATAACGAGAAATTTATTTACAGCGTGCATTTCATAATAAAAGTGCCCCACTTTATACACGAGCATCATCACACGCACACAAAAAAGATCTACATCCCTGTGAAATCGCATGATAGTGGCCACCACGATCATTCCTCGTACGAAGCGGCTCACGGTTGGTAAGGGGTCTTTGGAGATGATTTTCTCTGTTCTATTTCCGAGGTCAAAAGTCCAACGCTGCCCATCGGTGATCTACGTTTTCATAATTATTAAGTAGTTGTATAAATCCCAGTTATGTACATTTTTGATTCGTTGAACTCTCACGAGTGCGTTATGGTTGTGTCACTTTGGTGAAAAGTTGTTTTTCAATAAATTATATAACCAAATTATATCCTTGTTGATTTTATCATCCTTCAACCAAGCCTTGAGCCTCGATTTAAGAAATGATTATGTCCATTCGATCTGAGGCTAGACTGAAGTCTGATCATTAGTTGCAACTGCGCGAAAGTTAGGTGACGATTAATTACCAGAGTTAATGAGAATCGAGGAATGACAAACCTGACACAGATACCTATCAGTGGCAAAATTACTGCAGTAAAACTTCCAGAAAGTTTTAAGCTTGCCTGGCACCTGGCAACAAGACTGGATGCATAGAATTATATTAAGCAATGCTTAAACGTGAGGAGACTGTATGTATATTTGCCTGTCTGAGCTATAAATATACAAGGTATTGTATAACACGGCGACTGCAGGAGCATTTCTTCTTTTTTAAAGTCAATTAAACTCCTCACCGTACCTGATATAACTCTGTGCCCTAAATTATTTCTACATGTGTCACGTTACAATTTTAATGTAGAAAGTTCCAAATCTCTATATCAATGGAATCGATCGCTGCATCGGTAGGTGCTTGAACGATTGAAAAAATATTTGGATCTTAATTAGAGTGAATAAAGTTGAGAATATCAGGGAAATTTAATACAAATAATCATACAGGTTTGTTTCATATTTTCATATTTATTTCATTGTAAAAAAAAAACACAGCTTTTTGAGCAGTAAGATTAGTATCAGGTCATAGTTCAGACATAAGTATTACGATTAAGACATAAAACTAAGTATACACGATTGTAGAACTTTGGGTAGTTTTCAATTCCCGAATGATTGTTCGATCAGTAAGAAAATGAATCCTTGAAGATTCAATTATAAAGTTTGATTTTAGCTCATAGTGGCTTATTCTACTGGCCACACAGATATGTTGAGCAAATACCATATCTACAGTTACACTAAAATGGTCTGTTCTTCGTTTTCTCGTTAATAAGTATATAACATTTATATTCTATATTATAATTAAAATAAAATTGTACATCTGTTAAGTCGAAGCGGTATCCTGTGAACAGAAAAATGATACATACTAATCAGTCACGAATGATCATATATTAGAGTTGAAAAATTCTGGTCAACGAATCTTACCGGAGTTATATGTACATTCGAAGTGGACACTGCTTCAACACCGTTTTCACTCTCTCCCTTGCTTCTTACCACCATTTTTTCTCTTCCTCGTAATGTACGGGGACATGGACCTTCTCGACATGATGGACTGGGACATGGATCTTTTCGATGTGATGGACTGGGACATGGATCTTCTCAACATGATGGACTGGGTAGGGGACTGGGACATGGACCTTCTGGACATGGTGGATAGGTACTGGCACATGGACCTTTTCAACATGGTGTACCGGGTACGCGATCTTTTTCACATGATGATGATGGACGTTGTGTACATGGTACGGAACGTGGATGACGTGATGTTCGCTGGAAGAAAATGTGGTATGAAATTTCTGTACTCTTTTTATTTTTTGATTCTATTTGCCTAAGCTGCAATATATATTCCATTAAACTTACTGGTGGCCACCACCCCAGCCTCCAGGTGCTGGTGCGCAGGTAACGGCAGCCAGCATTCCGCATACGAGTAGCTGAAAAATTATTAAGAATTTATAACGTGTAGTTCATTAATAGATGCGGAGGATGCACCGCGGCTTCTTGTCAGTCTATTGAAAAACGCCATAAGCGTGGTGTGAATATTCAATTTAACACATTTCACAATTCATTTGAAACTCGCGTCTCGCGATCAGAAGTAGTTTTATATGCAAACTGCGCGTTTGTCCATTTGCGGCAAAGTACTTTATACATATTCAGTATAATACGGTATATATGTGTATGCGTGAAAATGTTATAATAATTCTACTTTATCCATTTACTAGAAAAATATTTCCTTATTTTGGCAAAAATGTTGAATTACTTATCATTTTCGCAATAATAAAATATCAAAAAACTTTTCAGAATCGGTTGTTTCGTTTCACTTTGTCAAACTATGTACGTAATGCGAAGTTTTTTAGGAATCGGAGTCTTAATACTCACAGAAACGGTGAAGGAGTGCATTTTCGATGATTTTGTGATACGTTTGCGAACGCTGATACAGTTCTGCCTTTTTGCAGCGTTCACTGTGTTTATAAAGGACTTCCCAGACGATGGTGATCGCCGAAAGCTCCCCAGGGGTGGGAGATATACCCATGCTGTTACGTAAAATAAGGAAACGCGTAAGGCTGCGTGGACGGGCGATTCCACATACACATTCATAAATCCATATACCGGATAGGTATGTCGCTCAAAGAATTGCGTGAGCACGTGCTCGAGTGTGTGAATATGGGTATACATATCGCGTAACTCGAATATAACATCCAGGTATTCGTATTCCACGTGGTTGCAGACGTCGTTTTAAACAGCTCAGAGAGAGCTCTTGTTCGGCGGTAAATCCTCTCCAACCATTAGTTGCGTTCGCAGATCATTAACAATTTCGGTTACATACTTCTAAAACAGTTGAATTATATCATCCGATAATAATAACCAGTTATCGAGTATACGATTCGTTTATTATGCCTCTGAGCTGTCGTTCAGGTATAAACGTTGTTAGGAATTACGTTACTCAGCACAACAACAATATTGTGAAAACGTAATCTGCACGGTTTTAACAATCAAGGTTTAATTCACAATTCACTATGTTTCGTTCTAATTAAATTTTATAACTCAATCGTGGGAGATGCTGAATCCACAAGTAGCTCGTACCTCGTACCTCCATTAAGTTGGAATCGTTAATTCGCAACAGGCAGCCGAGTCCTCGATGGTAAGTCGTTCTGTGTTTTTTAATTTTTTCAAATTTTGGTTCTAAATTTCCTCAACTTATCTGAAAATTCTATTTTTTTCGGAATCTGAATCGATCAAACATTTATGACGATTATTCTGAAGGACTTTGAAATCGTAACAAAACAGAGGAAGTCTGAACTCTTCAGAGAAAATCAATCTACCGATTTTCACCTCGACGTTTGTGAGAAAATTGAATAAAATTTGAAGTATTTGGAACAAATTTTCGGTCCGCTCGTAACGTGTTACAATATAGACAGATAGATGGACAATTTCTTTATTGTCCGCATGGAAATATTGGAAAAGCACGCAAAATGCATAGATTACAAAATATATTATATCTAATTGCAAGTAAAGTAATAAAAACAGTCAAGATTCAACATAGAAGAGAGATTAGGAACAAAATAAAGAAAAACATAGAACAATACGTATAAAATTTTATGGGAAATTGGTGTTTCCTGTTATTGTAATGAATCGCCGAACTGGAATAGTTGAATTGCTGCTGAAATTTAAGAGATTTTTTTTATTCATTCCATCAATCCTATAAGAATGCAAGAATCCCTTACTATGGTTTGATGTGATAAAATCGCATTAGTTATAAACCACACGGCATGCAGTACGTCCTGTCAAGTCACGATCATCATATACGTATAGGATACGATATTGAGACAGGTCGGAATTGAAATTCTTTGAACAGCAATAGAAATCTAAATCCCAACCACAGTGTGAATTTATTATCAATGTATGTATATACCTATTTGAAGCGTACAATTATTGTACAGGAAATAAAAGAGATTGCAGCCAACGCACTCTTGTATGGGTATAATAAAACGGGTTCATCGTCGTCGCACAAAGGCACATACATATACATACACATATACAGGTATAAGTAAAGGTGGAGAAAGTCTTTCATAATCCTTTAACAAGGTTGTAAATATCCAAGTGAGCTAATCATCTCACATACACATAGACATTTTTATCCGACGTTATTTAGTACCATAATACCATTTCAGCATATCAGATTACTTGACAGTATGTCGAGCTCATCCTGTGGATATGCCTAGCTAACTATATTAAAGGAAATAGATGTTTTACATCAGGAATCCCGTTTTCACTGATTGCATAATCATATTATTCGTTATAATATACAAACAATGTTTTTATTTATATAATGGATAAGTATAGTCTGGCTTGCATTGCATGGGCCTAAGTGCAGTACTAACACTTGCATTTAAACATAATTATTTATCCGTTAGTCCGGAAGCTCTGGAGCAGAGAGAAGTCGAGGGCTTGGTCTTGCGCGCGATTAAATACAAAAAGTAAAACCACGATAGAAAGTATATGATACAGGAATAACTCGGATACGTATCCTATATGATATGCAACTCATAAATATACGTGTATACGCTTATATACTTCGTAAGATAATTTCTTTCGAAAGACAACATTTTTTCCAACATAGTATTTAGCTATCTATCCGATCTAATACGCAGCATCAGCAAATTCTATAATAATTCGCATAAATCGATCGTTGGATAAATTTATTCCGAATAAAATCCAAAGCATTGTGCATAGATATAGCTATAGGTATGTATAGAAATTCAGCATCACGATGTACGACAACTCTCTAAAGTCGGATGCAAATGTCAGACATACCCCTCGAGGAATATACAGTATTCGAGTTTAACATCAGGTGTAGCATGGATGAGAAGTACATAAATAAAAATTTTGCCCGGAAGTTTCGACCGGTTCTTTTTTGGCTCTCGTTTCATTATTATTAAATAGACTTGACGGTGGATTGGTTTAGGTAAGTATACTTGTGTTCGAAGTTATAACGTTCAAGCTTTTTAAAATTGTAAAAATAAAAGACCATTATATGCCTCAGCGGTATATAGTTATTATTCAAAGTGTTGACTCACTAAAGTTAAGATGAAATTATAACCCAGGTATATGTATATACCTTGACTTATACAATTTACGCCCGGGGTTCGATTTATCTAACGAGTCACGTAATACCTACTGAATCGCTTAACGAATGATTATGAATTTTGTTTAATAAATTATATCTAAAATTTGACCTGAGAATATATATGACAACCAATTTATTACAGGTAGGTGTATATATGCAATATGTACATGTGATTTAGGTAGGTATATATTGAATAACGTTCTAACTCGCAATATATGCGCGTCTCTATAGATATATAAATATGATCGTTAGTGTGACGCCTGCGATTGAATTAAAATCTAATGAATTTACTTAAAAGTATAAAATTCACCTAAATAATATAACGAGGATTAGGAAATGTTTGATTACAATCTGCTAGAGCATTCGGGCTCGTTTGTGGTGACATGGTCAAGCGTAGCTAAAGAAGGCGAATAAGAGGTCAACGGTGTTAGAGTCGAGGCATGTTCGTGAAGTGCGAAGTTCACCGCGTCGCCAATCGTTGGGAACATCGTGAAGTAGTGACCTTCTTTTCGTTCAGCTGTATTGCACTTTCTCATCGTCTCGTATACGGGTCCTGAGACAGACGGACGTAATTATTATACCGCATGTACTTTGTACACACGCTCAGCTATATGGGTACACGAGAAAAATACGGAAGAATCTTACGTCAACGGAATTAATCACACATACATACCAAGTCACGTATTCAATTCGGAGCATTGTTTGACTAAACGACTTTCCAAATTTCACGATTTGTATTCGGCCTCGTAATTTAAAAGAGTATTTTCAAATAAAAGCATAAATAATTTAGTCAAAAATCTCATTAATTAACGAAATAATAATTTTTCCGCTTGCCTGAACATCCTGTAATGTACACAGTGACCTGTATCTTCTGAAATTCGTCAATGAGATTCCTAAGCGTACCTACACCCGCTGGGTCGACGTAAGACAGGGCTGAGAAATCCAAGATCAATACTTTGAGCTGAAACATGAAATTTTCGTGTTTTACACCATAATATTCGTGTTCTACACTGATTTTCGTGTTAATTAAACACCGAATGACCCCGACATCGATTCGTATTAATGTTTTTTTTACTAAGAAAAGAATTGTGACGAGCTAGATGGTTGAATAATTTAACATATCTAATTCAGTTAGAAATTTGAGATCGACGACTCGCAGACTTGTTGTATAATAATGATTCATTGAATCGAGATAATCATTGCGGCTTACAGCGTTAGAAATTTGACTCGGCAATCCGTTCTCGTGCTTTCCGTCGAATCCTCCATTTACGTATCCCTTCTAAAAATCAATTAGAGAAATATAACGTCAGCCAATTGACACGGATTAGAAAGAGCAAATAATTATGTAAAAAAAAAAAAGCGAAGTACTTCTTCTGTTTTTTTCGCTCTCGCCTCTTCTTTCGCCGCTAGTTTAGAACGCCTTATCCATTCCTTGTGAGGGACAACACCGGCGATTTTGTATACTTCACTCCTGAAGGAAAGACGTGATGCGAAATTCAAGCCTCCGCAATAATGGAGCATTTTTACCCCCGGTAACTCGACTGTCTATATATGGAAACAGGCGAGGAGATGATCAACATAATATTCGTTTTCTATCAAATATATTATAGATTTTGGAACAAGACTTGCCCCGAGGACCTTTTCTACATATTATTCATCTCTCGGCCCGAAACGAAATACATAGGTCGACGACAGTTACGAAGTGGTGTTAAATAATAATTTTCAAACATATTATAACATCGCACGTCGTTGAAAATTTACGACTAAAAATATTGAGACGCAAGGTCTAAACTGGTTGTGAAATTTTTATGGATTCCGCAGAAAGTTTCCTTATTCAATTTCTGTAATATTGAAACACCCGCAACTTCGTATACATTATATAAATATATGCAAAAAAAAAAGAAATCGATCTTCTTTCGAAACTGCATCTCAATAATTATTACGTGAAATTTTACAATATCTTATACTGACTCCTCTGTAACGCTTGACGTCCAGGTAAATTTCTGTCCCTGGTACAAGGCCCATCTGGCAGACGTATGGGCTCATTGAAAATGCGAGAAGAGATGCTAAAGAGACGAACATCCCAGCTAAAAGACCGTATTCAATGTCCAAAAATACGACTGTGAGAAAAGTGACCATCCATACGGCAGCGTCGACCCGTGAC
The DNA here is from genome assembly GCA_943736025.1 of Tenthredo mesomela. Taxonomy (NCBI): domain Eukaryota; kingdom Metazoa; phylum Arthropoda; class Insecta; order Hymenoptera; family Tenthredinidae; genus Tenthredo; species Tenthredo mesomela. Next base: position 819,516 of record OX031019.1, read on the forward strand.
AAGCACCAGAATTTCCAAAACTGTTTAACTTGAAGCAGCATTCCCTTCAAAGCCACGACTATGATGCTCGCTAAGATACACTGAAGGAATTTCCTCATGAAGAAGACATTTGCTCATCGAGGATGTGGTACAGATCTAAAGATGATGTGAACTCACCCTTGGAAGTGGCTCGAAAAAGGGTCCAATCCAGAGCAAAACACAAAGGAGCAAACTGCACGATATTAAGCTGGCCAATTGGCTTCGACCCCCAACAGTTTCCTGGATCATAGACCTGGACAACGACGCTGTGAAAGGCATGCAGGAGAAGAAGGATCCGACTAGATTACCAGCACCCTAAGGCCACCAAAATTTGAGATCAAACATTCGGAATGAAAGAAGTAAATTATTGATAAATCTGTAAGTGGACCCTCTTACTTGAGCCATGAGTTCTTGGTTCGAATCAACCTCGTAGTTATTTCTCTGAGCAAATATAAGAGCCATCGACATTGTTATGGTGTATGAGACCATCGTGATGACCAAACTGTCGACTAACACAGACGGTATGAGTTCTAAAGGTGGTAGAGTCGGCATTGGCAATCTGGAGAGAACCAAATATCGTCGAAATGTGTCTCTTGATGTGAAAAATCATGAGTTACATACCCAACTGGAATGTCTCCTACAGTCGTGATGCCGTATTCCGTGGAGAGGTTCATCTGGACGGAAACAATAGTCCCGACAAGTACCATGATCATTTCGATCGGTATTGGAAGGGCGCATTTTTTGGATGTCCAAATCTGTGACGATAAAGCTCTACGGTTATAGCAAACAGCTAGATAAAGCTGCTTCATAATTTCTCACCTTTAAAACTTCGTTGTTGAACATTAAGATGATTATAGTCAGTGCAGAGAGGATCGTCGCCACGATGTTAAGGTTTTCTATATTGCTGAAGAGGTCGAAGTAGATCTAAAGAAACGAAGTCATAAGTCTCATTAACTGCGCGAGGTTGGCGATCGTGTCGTAAATCCTTACCATTACTATTTTGAAAATACCAGTTCGCTTCGGCAGTTTCAAACCGAAGAGGTCCTTTATCTGTGAGGTCAGTACGTGGATAGCTGCAGCGGTCGTAAAACCGCTTACCAAAGTGTCTGATAGCAGCGTTGAAATAACGCCTAGTCGCAAGACGTGCATCGTGAGCTGAAGTAGAATAGATTTGATTACGATTCGATTTGAAAAAAAAAAAAAACTCAATTCATTCTTTGCAAGGGGGAAAAATTCCATAAATTTGAATTAGAGTTGTCAAGATCTGACTTTCCGGCACAAGTCATAAAATCTGGTCTTTAGAATAAATCCGAAAGCGCTACCTGGATCATAGCCACCGTGAAGGTGACTGTTGTCGCAACCTCGGTAGCTGAATATGAAGAAATTTGGTCAATCATTTTTGCCCCGTCGTATTCGACGCTGGTTTCATTGCCAGACGAAATACTGGCAGCGCTGTGATGGGAGACAACCTTTCCAGTCATCAGACAAACCACCGCGAATGTACCTGATCGAAATAAAATTGAAAAATGATTTATTAGATGAGATGCGATGTGTTCATTTTGGCTTTTGTATCATTTGTACTACAGTTTTAAAGAAATCACCCATCGAGTTGTGCTTCGAAGTGCCGAGGAAGAGGTAGACTAAGACGGGAAAGAAAGCCATATAGAGACCGATCACTGGAGACACATTGCCCAAAATAGCGTAGGCCATTCCTGTGATCATTTCGGGTATGGTAATTTGATAATGTTATTCATTCGGTCTGGATTTGAGAATAATGTGAATTATAAACGTTATGTCTGGGTATACCCTGGGGAATATGCATAACGGCTACGGTTACGCCAGCAATAAGATCCCCGATGATATCATGTCTCCAATCGTAATTAGGTAGCCAATCGATAAGAGGAATGCTTTTCCTCACAAAATCTCCTAGGCTGAAACTTTTACATTTCTTTGTTACCGTTTGACTTACTGAAAGAAGAAAACGATCGTGAGGATATTATATCATCGATATGGATATGGATATAAAAAAATAAAGCTAGAAAAATTCTTCTGCATCCAGAACTCACTCGGTCTTCTGGGTTTTGTGTAATCGCAAACGCGCTGCAATTCGTCCAGCTGATAAACTGGCCTCCGGACTTTTACCTCCGGGCCTACGGTCTCCATTTCGATGAGGCCCTAAAAAAAATCAGAAAAATATCGAAAAGACTTATAGTTCTTTGATTGAATAAAACCGATTCCGATTCCGATTCCGTCGACATTGACCGCATCTTTCGTAACCGATATCATTGAAATCAAAGTAGGTACGCTTTCTTTGGCTCACCCAACGGAGCGTGACATCGTAACTGTCGACGTGACCAAGTAAAGGAAAAAGTTTCGAAACATTCATGAGATTGAAGATTTAATGAGGAACTTTTCTGACCTTATATGTGGGTACAAATTGAGTTACGCTATACAAAAACCGCACGAGACTAGGACCGCAGTAATTTCAGCGCTAACGATCAGATCTTAACTTTGATTAAAATTTCGTTATAAAACTAAGCTGGAAAAAATTTCACCAACGAAAAGGGCTTCCATCCATCGCATATTATGATTTCATTACGAACCTGAAATACCACGTTTCGTCAGATGCGTTGGCCAATTTATTCAAATTTTATTATCACACATGGCATTAGCTAACTTTACTTAGGTTTCCCCGATAAAAAAGATTTCCATATGATATAAATATGGAATGCCTGTTTTCTAGCACGTGACCTTTACTGCTTGAATATGTAATAAGATATACAAATTATACGAAAAGCAGATATTTGCCGAAATGTCGAAAAATTCTAATTATACGATAATCGATAAATAATCCCGGAGGAGAAGACGTCTTTTCCTAAACCCGTTTGATGACTTTTTTTTATCACTCACCTGTGAGTTGATGTTCAGGAAAAAAAAATTCTGATCTATATGAAATGCGTGGCGAATAACTAGTTTACACGACGGTGTACAAATGAACACTAAAATTTAATAACGAAAAGTTGACTCGCAATAACGATCAGATTTCTATGATCTTGAAGTAGATCACGAGATAATGTGCAGTGAAACTGTTCCAACTGTTTAGTAAGACGCGACGACGCACGCGTCTTACTGAAAATTTCTCATGTCTGCAGGTGTCGCACTCACGAGTTTTAAACCCAATGTCATTGTCTGTTACACTGCATTATTATAATACAATGAACAATTTTTTCACAACAGATGTTTGTGCAAAGTTTGTGCGAGAAAATAATTATGCTGATAGGTACGTAATGATCAGCGATAACTCTCCAACGTCCTTCGTAGGTGATCGAAGTTACGCAACTGCAGGGGATATGGAAATACGGTGCAAACTTGATCTTAAGGTTGTTAGCTTGTAAAAGCGGTTTTCGACAAATTTGTGTGAAATTTTACTGGTGAATAGCTTGAAACAAGTTCTACAACATGAGACGAAGTTCATTGACTTTTACCGTATATTAGTGATAAAAAGAAATGATAGAAGTTTACATTATTTGCATATGTGCATAGAGAAAATGCCAACTTTTATCACTAACGTTTTTTATGATTCAACTAGTCGACAAATTTCAATGAAAAACTAGTATGTTATGAATTGAAATTTAACGAACATTTTGAGACTAGAAAGAAACGTATTTAGCGTGTAATAAGAAAGATATTGTTAGTTAAACTCAAGTCTCTTTTAGATATTTGCGTGCAAATCAAATGCTGAATTTGATAGACGTGACAACAGCGCTCACATAGCTCAAACGGACGGCTTGAGCGGATTCTTCCGTTATATACACGCAATGTTGCCACGATCTATTATAACTTTGACTCAATGCGCGTGTGCCTATGCCTAAAAGAAATGTGAACTGTACCTTGACAAAAATTTGACAACTTGGCCGTTTGCAAAAATTTTTGAAAAATATTAGAAAGAATTTGTCTAATCATCAAAACATTTTGATACGGTTTGCACATCATAGCATATAATTTTGTGACTTATTTATTACTGCGTAGTCATTCTAGAACTATCGTCAGTTAAAATAAACTTTTGACTGTGACTATAAGAAGCTAACAACCTTAATTGATTAAAAAATGTTTGAATAATCGTTACATATACTGAACACACATCCTTTACGTGGAATAAAAATGCCCTATGTCTCTCAGAACGGCAGCCTCTAGGTAGAATTTTAATATTTTTCATACGAAGATACAATACTAGACCGCATTTGCCTGATATTTGTCATTATTTATACGCCGAGTCTTCTTATCGCGAAAGATAACGCCAACTCAATGTCCCATCTTCAAACGCTATGAGCATTTTACTTCTTCGTCGGTTATTGTAGAACTTTTAAGTATTTTGCATAGGAATTACCCGACCCCTCTCATAATCTATAAGGAATAAAGAAGTTTATGATAATCGAAAATGGCTGGAAATAATTTGATTCGTATACCTATTACCACTAATCGCCAAACGGAATAGCTTACTATAGATCTCATTTCTCTTCTTCTTTAACTTCGCAATTTCCAAGCTATATGAACGCTATACTTATTCGTATAGGATGAAAACGCCCAGGGTAATCCTAGTTTAGAAGGATCTGTGGCAATGGTTTACACATGTATAGGTAAAAAACAAGCATCGGGAATATACGGTGCAGTCTGAGAAAATATATCACTTGTTATTCTGATGGAATGATGATGGCAGCTTTAACACACCCGTTAATCAAAATGCACATTTATACGTGACGGGCAATATTTTTTCTTGGTCATCTCGCAGGAAAACCCCCATGGCTTATGGATATCGGTCGTTGAGTCTTACCCTAGTCCCCTTAATCGAACTCCACGTCTTTCGTTATTCTACGCCTCTGCATTAGAGTAGGAGCAGTGGTTGTCGAGTAATACCATCGTAAATTAAGTCGGAAAGCCGAGGGCTTAATGAGGGATTAAATTAGATTGGGTCATAGTGTAGAGTATTCTGGTAGAAAAGCTCCAAAACTTTACTTCGCTTTGTCTTAATGCAACAGTCTTCGGTCTTTATATATTATACAGAACCAGATTTTATCGACTCAATATAAGTTACTTGAAGATGAAAACTCTCTATGAAAAGGGTTTCTCTTATAACGATGAGAAAAATTATTATGAAATAAAGTCAACTAACTAATCGTAGGATGAATCGACGTCTCGACTCTGGTATCTCAATCTTCTTTCGCATATGTAAAGAGTTCCTTATCCTTATATGCTTGGTATATATACTATTTTATTTTAAGAAACTACGCATATACGTATAGTATAGTATAGTATAGATGGGGTTGAGAACCTGTACTACCCTGCAATTTGTCTGACATGAGCTGTAAAGTCAGGCTTACAAAGATGGGGGCTTGTGGTATGAAGAGGAAAAACGTGACATTCTCTATAGAAATTGGTTGGAACAGAGGTGTAGAACCCTCGTGAGAGTTGGGGTCGTCAATAGATCCTCGTTCTCGGTTATAGTGGATCCAGCATCCGAGTCACACAACATTGCAGGAAGCGGACGTAAAATATTTCATTTTACCCTCTGACCTATAGATATACGAGAGTTTGATTTCTCTTTTTTATATCGCAAAATGTTATACCATGGCGTCAATTTGTCTGAAAGGATAATTCTGTGGAACCGGGTCGAAATTCCAAACGATTAAAATTCCGAGTTCATTTGAGATGATTTCGAAAGTTTGGAATGCAGAAAGCTCAAACCCCCGAAGGTAAAAAAATCTGAACACTGAATGAACACAGATGGGTGAATTTGAAATGAGCCACAGCCTCAGTCCCGCAGGTGGATGTATAGGTATACAGGTAAAAGTGAATGAGTCGAATGTAATTAATACGTTTTTTCTACGTGTCTATTTATTATGAAAATATAATACAAAACATCCTATGTTGTATTACATAGATAACAATGCTTGATTAACTTTTTTTCGTTTTGTTTAAACATCACCGTCCAACACTATGAGAAGCATGTCGATCAGGTATGTGTTTGGAGGAAAGGCCCAATTTACAGAGAGAAAGAGACATATCATATATCATTATACGAAAGACTGCAGATTTAAATCAAGTTTAGGTTTTGCTTTATAACACCTTTAAACGATGGTCTCGTGACGACAGACAGCATATTATATCGTTACCCTAATTCTGATCTCAGCAAGACTGTTATAGCAATATGGAGTTTTGTATTAGCACTAGTTACAAATAATACAAACGTATGTAAATATCGTTATTAATATAATATATATAATAATAGGTTTCTCTTATACAAGAAAGATAAGCTTATAATTTAATCATCTAGCGTCACTATCATTTTCACCACACTAAACTTAATTTTACTAGGTGCTCCAGCTGGTGCCCAGGGTCGTCTGGCCACTAAACGGTCACCTCGCAGCCACTTTTTTTTTTCAGATTTATTTTATTTTTTTCCCCAACAAGAATCGAAACTATTATCGAAAAATAATATCGCCAAGTAATAAACTTTGCAACGGTTATCTAGTAACACTTATTATGTACGTAATTGACCTATCATAATTGGCTCTCTAGTTGTCGTCGTTCCTTTACACTAAGTAGAAACGAGGAAGAAAGGGTTCGTTTTTCAGGAAACGGTATCCAAACTATTCTTCGGTTTCCAAATGTTGAGAACACGAAAAGACTAATTAACGCGTTTCTTTTTTTTTTTTTTTTTTTTTGTGTGTGAAAAATTTGAGTCAGAAGAAAAAAAAATGGTTTTTCCATGTCCGGAATTTGGTAAAAAAAATAAAATAAAAAAAAAAAAACTAATCGTAAAGCTGTCGATTTAGAGACTGAAATTTTTTTTATTTTTTTTTTTTGTTCCTTACTGATAAACCTGTTGGAAAAAATCCTTCGGGAGTTATCCTTAGTTGAAAAACGACCCCTTTAATATTGATAAAAGCTATAAACCTTCGGATGAACGATCGCAGGTCGACGTGAACGGACCGTATAAAAGCGATATAGTAAAATAATGGGAAATTGAAAGTTAGAGTGAAACTGAAAGTGAAACTAAAACTGGGCACCTTTTGTATAGGTGAAAACGGAAGTATATGTCTGCACACCTATACGAGGGTGTATAACATATCGTATATATATAATATATATAGATAACCCGTGGGCACCAAGCGAATTAATACATTAGCAGTCTACGATTTAAAGTTTATAATTTAATATCATTTAGGTCTATATCACTACCTCTCGCTGGCATGTCGCGTGCCTCTCGAGATCTGACCTCTCTTTTAAACCACCAACTATAATAATATACGATAACGCAACGGGTTCACGCGTATATATGAGTGTATATAATTTACATAATTTACATATACATAGTTTAACATCATCATTCATATATAGGTATATACATATTATGCATATATAATCATATACAGGCGGTGTCTATATAACGCTTTTACGCTTGAGCAAAAATTTTGGAAATATAGATATACATAACTGCATGAGATACACAGATATACTATATAGTATATAGAAAAAAGAGAGAGATAGAGGAGGAGAGCGAGAGATATAAAGATAAAGAGTGAGATGAACAGAATTAGTCTATATTATATTCATTTCATTTTCTTTTTTTTTTTTTTTTTAATTTTTTTATTATATATATATAAATAAAATATCTTTAGCCCCGTATAGATCATGGATTAAAATATTGTGAGTCAATTTTCATTATTGGCACCGCATTATTATAATGGTGGATTATATTTATTTCGGAGGCCGGACCACAAGTGGAAAGCTGGTGCTGCCTAGGCATATTAGACAGTGTATGTAATATATATAATATATATATATATATATATATCTACGTAAATGCTAATTATTACAGTTAGCACTACCGTAAATTATCGTTTAATTATTAAATTTATATATATTATTAATATTTAATAATAATAATATTATCATCGAGACACGCGCCTGCAATGCAGCACGTTACTAAATTTCACCTCATCTTATAATATTATATTCTCACCTCATTTATTTCTTATTTCTTATTTTTTTTTTTTTTTTTTTTTTTTTTCATTTTCTTTGATTTTTCGTTTCATTTTTTTTTTTTTTTTTTTCTCTTTTTCTTTCCTTTTTTTTTTTTTTTATTTTTTATTAATATTTAACTCTATATTGCTCTTTGTATTGCTCGAGTGGCAGCTTATCGGCCCTACATATTTCATGCACGCGGTATATTATAATTTTTTTTTAGTTAGTTTATTGTTTTTCGTCCCGAAGACGATGCATAATTATTATTATTATCCCGCTTATTATATATATCTACATATTGTTACGAATAAATATTGCTTCTACTCGTTATAATAATTTATATTTATTTTTTATCATCACTATTATAATATTATTATTATTATTATTATTATTATTATTATTATTATTATTATTATTATTATGATTATTATTAATATTTTTTCGTTATTGTTGTTTAAATTTTATTTAAATTTTTATTTTTTATTCTTATAATTTTTTAATTAATTAATTTATTTATTTTTATCTTTTTTTTTTTTTTAATTTTTTTTTTTTTTTTTTTTTTCTTATTTTTTTTTTTTTTTATTTTGTTGTTTCTTCGTAATATTATCAACATATTTCTATAAATATAGTTAACTTTATATCTGCGTGTTACTGCGCACTTATCCTTTTTCGTCAATTTTTTTTTTTTTTTTTTTTTTTGTTTTTCTGTCTTTTTTATTAAGTAAAAGCTATAAAATATGGATACGTTATTTTAGTTCGATCTAAGATGAAAAAAAGAGAATGAAAAAATAAAAAAATAAATACCTCATATATTTCATATATTATATTAATATAAATATATTATAATAATAATCATAATATATTTATAATATATTATATCGAGCTATACGTACTTGATGGTTCTTTTCATTTTTTATATTATTTTTTATTTTTTCATTTTCCTTCCTCAGATTATTTTATCGCATTATAAAAGCCTACAACTTTTATCAAGTGCTATATATATATATATACTATATTCATATCGTCTTAGGCGTTATTATAATAGTTTATTTATTTATTTATTTATTTATTTATAAATTAGTTTAATTTTTTTCCTAGTTTTCTTATTCTTCATTTTTTTTTTTTTGTATTTTTCTTTCTCTTTTTCTTTTTTTTAATTTTTAATTTTATTTATTTCTCTTTCGAGTAACGAGCGTCTCGACGCCGTAGCGAGCGTATACGACGCTCGAGTACTCCCCTACGTCGTTATTGCTTCTGAATACCCCGGCTTCCGTGGGAGGTCCAAGCGGAACAATATCCTGTAAATATCAGTCGTGGGGTATCACATCGTTCGAGAATACCTAACGTCGTTAATTAATTATTTAATTAATTAATTAATTATCTAATTACTTAGTTAGTTAGTTAGTTAGTTAATTGGTTAGTTCTTTTCGCAACACATATCTCTGCAGCAGCTAACAAGAATATTAATATTTTATGAAGAATTGATGAATTTTTATTTTTTTTTTCATTAATTCCAATTCGCAATCATAATTCTAATTTAAGTCACATATAATATATATCTATATGTATATATGACTATATACTATGTATAAAGTATATATAACGATCTCATTCTAATAAACCACTTATTCTTCATTCTACATGATAATACAATCATTATTATTTTTCATTCCGGTAAAATAAATCGTCGAAAGGAAAAATAAAAAAATAGGTGGTAGATTTTTAGGTGAAAATTATATATATAGGTACTCGTTGTTTGAGTATATGATTGAGTATTCTTGCAATGATTCTTCGTGATTGAGTATATTTATGTTTTTATATATATATATACCTAGATGTAATATATTGATATAGGATTTCAAGTTCGTAATTTTCGTCGTGTTATATGTATATACTGCAGGTCGTTAGGTATTTCGTTTGCTTATATATCACATCACGTCGTATATATATATACGGCTATAATTATTAACGCCGTTAATACAGCGTATATAATAAGCCTATATATAGATCTATACCGTGAGATTCTGTGGACGCCCAACGCTAAGGATACCAACCCAAAAAGGGTGCTGTTTCATGGGCAGTAAGCTGCAGCAACAATTTAATAACTTGCTAGATGTTTTTAGTAAAATCAGTAGAAATTACTAGAAATCTAGTGATTATTGGTCCTAGTCTAGAAATCTAGTTACTAGATTTCCAGTGATTTCTAATGATTTTACTAGAAACATCTAGTAAGTTACTATATAAACTGCTGCTGCAGCTTACCGGCCTTGGAATGGCGCCCTTTTTGGGTTGGTATTCCTAGCGTCTCGCGTCCACAGAACCTCACGGTATATCTTAGCTTGTATATTATGTAGTTTGATTCCTAATCATTAACAACAATAATTCATAAATTAATACGTTGCTTGCGGTATTTTCGTTATTTTTGCGTATCTTGATCTTCGACTTATTTATCACACTATTTTACGTATAGTACACATAATTATCTCGGGGCCTGGTTGAAGTTGAAAATTTTTTTAATTTCCGATTTAGAATTTTCTGGAGAAACGCGTTCAAGTTCGGAACATTGAAATTCCGAAAGTCTTATGAGATACGAAAATTTTGTTCTATTTCTCAGAATATGAAGACAAAAATTAGTTCATTATAATCGAGAATGAACTGAGGAAACCCATTGTATCTATACTTTGATCGATAATTTCACGATGTCATAAATAATAATTAATTGATAAGATTTTGAAACTTTTGTTTTTTCAAAAAGTAAATCTCAAGACGATTAATTTTACCACTTATTGCTTTTGATACGATTAATATTAGCCCGATTTATTGGACACTGAATGAACACACGCGTGAATTTAATTTTGAAAATTTCCGAGTTTTGAACTCTCGGTGTTCGTAATTTAAAAATTTTTTGAAATCGACAAATCGAAACAGACTCTCGCGGAAAAATCTTTTCTAAAAATCTGTAAGTCGGTAATATTCAAACTTGGAATTTAAAAAATTCGGAAATTCACCCCGGCCCCATTATCTCATCTTTCCCCTCAATTTCTGTCTTCCTTTTTGTCCGATCGTAAATGATTAATTTTCTTCCAAGTAGTAATTGATCGTTTTATTTCGTTAATTGACACGTGATCATGTACACCTACCTACTATAGGTATATTTAATTATTGCAGAGTACGATAAAATCCTCGTTTACGTACATAAGGGATCACCGAAATTTAGGCACTTTTACAGATAAACAAAATGAGCAGATTATAAAATTTGGAAATTAGTCGTTTTTGAATTTTTTTTTTTTTATCGGGCTCCAGTATTTCATCGTTCATTGCGAGCGACAACTTGTATATATCAACTTAACAAATAGGTGTACCTATATACGGTAAGGCGCAGGTATTTACTTTTCTTTTCTATACGTTTCTTGTATTTTATGAATTATTTTTTCTTGTTTTTTTTTTCAACAATCTGTTTCATTTAAATTAAAGTAATTTACAATATTAGTCGCGTGATCAAGCCGTTACCGTAGTATCCATACTGATATTAGTCATTATTCACCCTTTATTCAATTTCGGATTTTTAAAATTAATTTTCACATATTACGTTTCATGAAATTTTTGGGATTTTTTTCAGTGCCGTAATCAAATTTTATGAAATTTTTTTAGTGCCGTTATCAAATTTTATGGAATTTTTTTCAATCTCTTAAATTGGCTTTAAACTTGCATATATGGCGAGACTTTGGATTATACGGATTTCGCACTTGAATAATTTATTTCTCCTTTTTTCCTCATTATATTGTGATCATTATCGTGTTTTCTCATATCAATAATCGCACGTTTTAAATACCATTCTCTTTGATTTAATTTTTTTTTTTTTTTTTTTTACCTATAGTTTAATTCTCATGGTTTCCCTTACTTTTTTATTTTTCGTTTCTTTCTTTTATCATTACTTTGATACATACTTAATTACCGTAAGTAAACACTATATTATATACAGTATATAATGTATATCTATATTATATAGGCTTTACATATAAATATCAAATATACGTTGCTGCGGTCGATTCTCAAAAATTCATATAAGATATTTATTTCCACACGTGTATAAGCTCTTTGAAAAGAAAAAAAAGAAAAAAAAATCCATCTCCAACGAATAACAAATATAAGATCAATTTATTCTTCTTCCATAAATCGAATTTTCCCCACAGCAACAACGCATATAGTATACCGAGAGTTTTCGGTGAGACTAGACAGTCCCATTCCTACGGTAAAACCAATACAGGCGCGCACCGCGTGCGTGAGGCTCGTTCGGGAGGGGATGCAATGCTACTGGCACCTTATCTCTTCCTGAACGTGCCTCACGCATGTGGTGCGCGCCAGTGTTGGTTTTGCCATAGGAAGGGGATCGTTTACTCTCACCAAATATTCTCGGTATATAAGATATACGAATGAAAGTACCAACAGGGGATCGAAATCCTGTACCGTTGAAATTTAGAGACATTTTTTCCACACTTTCGTTAGATCTTTAGTTCGTTTGTATCGTTTGTAGTATATTTGGTTTATTTCTTCTTTTTTCATTATTTTTTTATTTTATTTTTTTTTATTTCAATCAGGTAATCTCGCCGTCCGTAAAGACGGAAGTAATAACAACTTACGAATGAAACTTAAAAAGGTCAGAGGGTACACCGATATTTATCGAATATTGGTCCACTAGGGGACCCAGTTTCTTGCCAGTTAATTAATACTTATATTATATTATATTAAATTATATTATATTATATTATATTATATTTTATCATTTTACATTATATTATATATTATTTCTGGTGTCACTTATACCATTTATATATATATAATCTATAATATATTATTTACACATTATATATTAGTACGGCGTTCGCAAAATAATAATAATTATATATATATGCATATATATATATATTTTCGCGAGTTTTGCTAAACTAAAGCTACAAAATTCGTATCTTCTCACGTATAGTTATATATAGTTGTATATATATATAAATTTATTGGATTATTTTCTTTTAGTATTAACATAAATTATCGAAAGCATTCTAACAATAAATAAATAAATAAATAAATAAATAAATAAATAAATAAATAAATAAATAAATAAATAAGTAAATAAATAAATAAATGAATTAGCCTAAGATATTGAAAATAAATATCTAAATAAATCGCGCTGTATATTATCTGTAGTTTATTCGTTGTGAAATTCCATTATTCGGTATTTTTTTTTTTTTTTTTTTTTTCCAATCAATTTATTCATTAATTTGTAGATTTCTATTTTTTAATTTTAACTTTTTTTCAATTTATAAAGGGGAATTACGTATATTCTTCGGTATTGTATAATAATAATAATAATAATAATAATAATGATACATGTAGTATGATACAGAATTGTATATTAAATTTGAAGATCGTCTAATGATAATAATTAATCAAAAGAGGGGGAAAATAAAAAATAAAAAAAGAGAGAGTGAGATTCATTTTTTCTAACGGTATGCAATTATTCACCATATAATTAATTGATCTACGCTAAAATTTAACGTAATATTATCAATATCGTTTATCGATGTATTTATATGCACGCGCGTTAACTATATTTATTCGTGTATTCATTTATTTATTTATATGTAGGTATGTACCTAAAAATATATATATCGAAGTTTCGTAATTGGCGTACGTCCAGCTACACGTGAGGTGATTAAGCAGATGACTATCTATAATATATGTATGTATGTCTATGTATGTATGTATGTGTATACCTACTATATAGCAGGACGCATGTATATGTGTATAATATTATCTATATATATATATATATATACATATATATATATTATTAGCTGTAATAGACTGATTTTGCGAAATTAATTTCGTTGTCAGATGAAGAAGAGAGAGAAAAAAAAAAAAACGTTTAAGATCTTCCACGCGGTAGATAATTTAAATAAGTATATTACATGTATGTATATCTACGTAAGTGTATTGTAATTGCGATCATTACTATTCTGCAGGCTGACTATATGTATACGTCAAAATAGATAGCAGGTGAAATTAATTTTTTGTTATTATTATTATTATTATTATTATTGTTGTTGTTGTTTACCGGATCTGCAGCAGCTAACGAAAATAATTATTGATTTTTTTTTTTTTTTTTTTTTATCAATCGCATCTCATTTTTTTTTTTTCTCAATTTTTTTAATATTGTATATAATATATATATATATATATATATATATATATATATATACCTATAATATATATTGCTATGTATTTAATTATAATATATGTGTATAACGCTGCGCGCAGTGGTTATTAATTATTATATCATTTACATACTACATATAATTAAATACATATTTTTTTTTTTTTTTTTTTTTTTCATATAACGAACTAGTGTAAATATTTATATGACTATTTGAACACATCATCATCTAAAAGTTCATGCTTTTAAGCGCATATTATCAATTTATTATCGACGGAGTCTAACAGCTTGCGATCGTCGAATATAATATAATATAATATTACTCATAATATATTGTATAATATATTAGCAATCGCAAACTTTTTTTTTTTTTTTTTTTTCTTCAATTATTCCTTTATTTATTTATTTATTTATTTATGTACGCGGCGCGTGTATAATAATAAATTTATATATATATATACTATATATATATATATATATATATATATATATTATAATAATATAATAATTATACAATTATTACAACAAGCGGGTTTATCAAACAAAAGTGTTCCCTCGGAAAAATGCATCAGTCTGACGTTCTTTTTATTTTATTTTATTTTATTTTATTTTATTTTATTAATTTATTTAATTAAGTTTTTTCTTCTTCTTCTTCTTCTTTTTCTTCTTTTTAATCATTATCATTATTTTGCTTTTTAAATATTATACATATATAGTAAAAATTACGCGATAATTAATATCGTAATTATTTAACGCGTATTGTTGTAGTACATAGGTATAGATTTTTATTTTTTATTTTATTTTTCTTTCTTTAGCTTTTCTTTATAATTTCGGGTAAATATATATATATATATACCGTTCAATCTTTCTAAATTTTACTCACGACGACATATTTATATACCTATACATATATTATATATACCTATAGGTATATTATATTCCATCGGTAAATATAATAAAGAAGTATTTATATAGGTAAAGTTATATGTATCAATATAATAGTATAGAGTTCAATAGTCGTCGTATAGCTGTATTATAGTTTAAAAGTTCAGCAGATGCAGATATATCGCAATTCAAGAATAATTATAACAACAAGTATAAGTATTAAAGATAATATAATAATATAGGTAATATATATAATCATAGCTGACTGGTGTGCTGTTATATTATATACCTAAAAATAATAGACGTAATCATTATAATATGCAATATATATTAATTATATAATATATATATATATATAACAGCCGCAGATTAAATAAATATAATAATTTAATATAAATGACAAAAATGATAATTTCGAGGAAACAATATAGTAATACGATTAAATATAAATATAGTTATTATAGGTATAGTTATAGGTATAGGTATAGATATATAGCTATATCTAAATACTGGAAGCAGATTCAGATGGTATCTATATAGTTTTATAGAATTCAGTAAGTAGGTATATAGTACTTATACGTGTGTATGTGTGTGTGTGAGTGTATGTTTGATTATAATTAGCAACTACATCTCCCACATACGTATAGGTATATGTATAAGTGACAGTATCGAGAGAGCAACGAATCTAGAGATTACTAGGAGTATAATAGAGTAAATGATGATCGATTAATAATTAGCATTTTAATTATTCTGTTTTAATCTCACTTTTCTATACCTAAAGTTTAATCTCTTGAAATTTCAATTAGTATTATAATTAGGTGTAATCATATCGGTATATTATCATTATTGTATTATATCAGCATATAATATATAGTATACTACTATACTATATATAATATAATATAATATATTATATTATATTATATATTAGTTTTTATATTATTTAAATCATTATTATTATTATTATTATTGTAAATGTTAGTGTATTACTACATTAATCATTATTATTGTTGTTCTTGTTGCGGTTATTCTCGTTAATATAGGTATTATATTATTAATGTTGAATATTAATTTTTTTCTTTTTTTTTTTTTTGTTCTTCTTCTTCTTTTTCTTTTTTAAACTTTATATCTTTTTTGTTATTATTATTATTATTATTATTATTATTATTATTGTACCATAGGAATTGTGATATTTGAAAAGACGTCGTATTTATAGATTTTGATGATGAACTAATAATAGATGCTGTGTGAAATTGGAAGATGGAAATATACCATCAGTTTAGATTAGTTGAAATAGATAGTAAAATATTAGTACATATATAATTAGAAGAAATATTTAGATCATATAATATATTATATAGATATGGTAGCTGAGAAAAAGGGTTTTTATAGGTATATAGTTCATATTATGTAATTAAGAATTGGCTAATGTAAGCTAGGACTATACTATATACGCTATTATAATAGACGTATAATAATTTATGTGTAGGTATATATTAATACTGTTAATTCTTTTTTTTTTTTTTTTCATTTTTATTTTCTCTTCTCTAAGGCAATTAGTTGTGTAAACCGACTAAATATGTCGAGGAACTCGCGGTGGTAGCTGCGACTTTATTCTGTTTCAATTTATCAATTCGTTAATATAATCATATACATATTTACTGTTTTAATTTTTTTTTTTTTTTTTTTTTAAATCACGGTTAAATAAATAATTTATATTATTATTATTATTATTATTACTATTATTATTATTAATATTTAGAACACGTGTGTCGGAGTTTATTTTTTATTCTTTATTATAATATTCATGCGCCTTTTTCTCTGTTACCAATCATCAGGTTTTGGTTTTGTAATTTTTGATCATTTTTCTAAACATATGGAAGCTAATTAATTAATTTTTTTATTTATTTATTTTTTTTTTCAAATAATTAAATACGATTTCATATTATAGCCTCAAGCTTCGATCTGTTATAATATTGTTCACTACTATAGTTATATGTATTTTGTACATAATTTTCTAATTTAATTTTATCAATTTTTTTTTTTTTTTTTTTTTTTTTTTTTTGAGCACCTCCCAGCTGTATATTAGCAAATGTCGAAAATTTATTATAACACCTGTTTTGAGCTTGTGAAATATCTCACGGTTCTTTATTTTTATTTTTATTTTTTTGGTTTTTTTCTACCTATATAAACTGATCCATGTCGCATATATAGTATATCAGGTATATGCATAAGCCTTTAGAGGTATATAATATATATATTCAAATAAAGCCGATAAACGTAATGCGTCGTCTTTCCAGGTATATAAATAAGATCGAAAAATTGGGGTGCGGAAGGATTATAATGGCTTTATAAACGCGAGGACGCAGGTATACCTATATAGGTATACCCTATTCCGAAATTTTCAAGTTCAAAGCACCGTTTCGCCATTTCTATATATAATATGAGAAACGAGATCTAAAACCAAAAGTTGTTTTTGCGAAAAATGAAGAAACAATTTTTCTCTGGAGTATAAAATATCGTTTTCGTATATTCGGAGGAACTTTTTTTCTTACATTCTTTTTATATAGGTTTGTATGTATATATTTACGTATATATATTTGAGGAATTACTGTAAACGTTGGCTCATATACATATAGGTATATTTCTTTAAAGGCTTTTTCCATTACTATATACCAGCTCCGTAACTTACTTTTGGAATTTTGCATTTTTCAAATTTATTTTCACTCGTAATTAGAATATGATCAAAGAAAATAAAAAGACAACCGTATAAAACGGGACGTATATGTATAATTCAATTATACAGGATAACTTCGATTTACTATATCTCAATTATAATCCGCAACTATCTGGTAATTATTATTATTATTATTATTATTATTATTATTACTATTATTATTGGTTTAAATTCTTTGGTATGTTATATTTATTGCTTACTATAAAATATCTTAATTTCTCAATAAAACAAAAAATAAAAAAAAATAAAAAAACTGATAAAAACTGATGAATTTTTCTACAATCTCACGGTATGTATAGTATATGCATATTGCATATGTATATATACACATATACGCATCGTTGTATCGAATCGTCGTTGTATTAGCACAATAATAATAATAAATACTGTACTTTATATGGTATAGTATACACCTATACATATATAATGTATAGTTTGATAGATGAATTAATCTTCTGACGTTAATAATTACCTATACGTGTACATATAGAGATACACGAGCTTTTAAACCAAAAATTTAAACGCTCTTATATAACACTCAACCTCGGTATATATATCAAATACATATTCTCTTTATATGTATATGTATATATTTATATATATATATATATATATATATATGTATGTATTGCTCTATATGAATGTATATGTATGTATAGACCTATATATGTATTTAAGTATATAGGTATGTATAATAAAACTTGATAATCTTTCCGGCGCTTACAATATACGTACAGCTAATTTTTTCGCAGCATCCTTTCGTTTCGTCTTTTTTATTTATTTATTTTTAACATATTTATTTATTTATTTATTTATTTATTTATTTATTTATTCATACGCCAAAATATTGCGGTGGGATTTTGCTACTAGGTATATTACATGCAGCGTGATTAATTATTTAATCGCAGTATATATATATATATAATATATAATCGTAAAAGGGGTAGGTAATTTTCGGAGGACTTCGAGATATCAATTACTTATATAGATATGCCTAATAATTGCAAGAGAAATCGTGGCTGTAAAAATAAATAAATAAATAAATAAAGAAGAAGAAAAAAATATTTGCCATCCTGTTTTGTATAACATATAATATCATATAATTTTTCAACTTTCAGGATTTAATTACAGAGTGTGAACTAAGATTCCCGAAGTCCCCGGGGGGGGTGCATCAGCTGTCGTGTTATAATCTTTCGGATCGATATTTACTTCAATCGGAATATCAGCCTAAATAGTATATATGTGTATATATATATATATATATATATATATATATATATATATACATTCTTCGATGTTCTCGTTTAATTAATTTATTTATTTATTCATTTAATAATTAATTTATTAATTAAGTTTTTTTTTTTTTTTTTTCTCCTTCTTCTCCGTTCGTTT
The DNA here is from genome assembly GCA_943736025.1 of Tenthredo mesomela. Taxonomy (NCBI): domain Eukaryota; kingdom Metazoa; phylum Arthropoda; class Insecta; order Hymenoptera; family Tenthredinidae; genus Tenthredo; species Tenthredo mesomela. The sequence goes on from OX031019.1 coordinate 838,784, forward strand.
CTACGCGTAACTATAATTCGTTGTGTCGAAACATTGCTTTGACTCTGACTCTATTATATTCGTCGTCGTTTCCTTATTACTTTGTTATAATTGTGTTTTTTTTTTTTTTTTTTTTTTTTTTTTTTTTTATTATTTTATTTATTTATTTATTTATTTTTCAATTATTATTAATATTTTTATTTTATTTTATATTTTTATTTTATATTCTTATTTTTTTATTTATTTATTTTTTTTTTTCTTCGTTTCTTTATATTGCTTCTAGAAAATATGTGTATATAACAATATTGTTATGCGTCTATAATTCAAATTTCATCTAAAGATATATATAATTTATATATATATAATATATAATATAATATATACTACATATATGGGTCATTATGCGTCACTTCAGCCAGTAAAAAGACAAAAAAATCTTCACAAAATGACAACAAATGGGGCTACCTATATGATATTACAAACAAATTCACGATATTTCACATTCATTCACATTTTTTGGACGGAATACTTGAGTCTTTTCATTTTTCAATATATATTCATTTCGAGAATAAAAGTTATTTAGATTTAACTGAGTGATTTTGACCCACATATGAATGTAATATGTTTAAATGAAGAATGAAAAAACCTAAGTATTCCGTCCCAAAAAAAAAAAAAAAAAAGAAATGTCAAAAAACTGGAAATCTCGTGAATTTGTTCGCATCATATTACCCGATTTGTTGTCATTTTGTGAGGATTTTTTTTCTTCTTTTTAGTGGCTGAAGTGACGCCTAAAGCCCCATATGGTATATGTATAATATATTTCAAATTTTAGGCAGCTAAATAATTATTATATTATTCCTTAATGAACGTATAGGTATAGTGACTAGGTTTTATAGACGTATGTACCTGTTCATATATATACTATAATATATATATATAATATATATATATATATAATATAGAATATTAATATACATAATCGACTAGAGTACGTGACTAGATGCAGTGTGGACGTCACTGAAATTCACTTCGATTCTCGCTTATAACTTACTGGACGTTTCATAATGTTAGATAATTTCTCTACTGGCACTTTTCTACTTAATCTACATTTTTTTTTTTTTTTTTTTTTTTTTCAATTTTATCTATTTATTATATATATATATGTTTTTTTTTTTGTTTTTTCGTATTTTTTTTATATATATATATATATATATATATATAATATTATCTTCGTAATATTTTATCAATACCCCTATATGCTACTACCAACCAGATGCCATATTTCTTCATTTCTATATAAATTTCCGGTTTGAAAATGACAAATAAAAGGTGAAAAAAAATTCTAACTCCCCAGTTTAACATAGAATAATGATAACGGTCGATGATATCAATAGTATTGATAAAATATCGGCTTTTACACCGCTACAACCTGTTTCCTGATGATGGTGCGTCTTCGTCTCTCAAACACGCCGATTCAAGATGTTTGTTCAGGTATGATTTGAGGGCAAAGGTCTTGTGGCATCTTGAACACTCGTAATTCTTATCCGACGAATGGGTCTGCATATGGGCTCTGAGGTTCGATCTATCGGCAAAAGCCTTACCGCAGTGAGCACAACCGTATGGTTTCTCACCCGTGTGACTCCTGAGATGACCCTGAAGTAGCCATGGCCTGGAGAACATCTTACCACAAACACCACAGCTGTGTGCCAGCTTGTGCGTCAATACGTGCATCGCTAATGCGGGCATACTGACATAAGCCTTTCCGCAATGGATGCATTTTTTCGCCGATTGTGAGTCCAGGCTTCTATGGGTCTGCTTGTGTCTCGAAAGATTTGACGAAGTTGCATACTGTTTACCGCACTCTGTACACGTGTATTTAGGCCTGTCTGGTTGAGTCGCCTCTTTTTCTGGTACTGCTGCGTTTACAGTACGCTTTTTCGACCTTCCATCGGAGACGAAGAACGCCTCGTACGTATAAGCCACTGTTTTGTTACCGTTCTGATCAGCCGTCGCTGGTGATTGAGGTTCTTGCTGTGCCGTGCAGTCATCTTGCATAGAATTAGGGTCATGCTGATGCGCTGGATTCTCAGAGATCACCGGTACCAATACTGAGACTGGGACTGATGAGGGCGAAGCCGCCTGGATCACGGAAGGAGTTGCTGAATTTTGGGCCGGGGCTATTTCTACGGAAGATGTTGTCAATGGTGGTGATGTCGCCAGAGTATGAATGAAGACGGAATGGTTTGGAGCAGCTGGCGAGGCGCTCAAATCTAGGATCGCTTGGGCAGCTGAAAGGTCTTCTTCTGCTGGTGTGCGGATTTCTGGTGGTTGAAGGCTGTACGGTCTGTAGATGTCCTTTTTCTTCGGTGGTAACGAGAGAGCAATTCCTGTGCTCGTGAAACACATCGCAAGACTTTTTCGCGGTGGTAGATTTACCGACGATATCGAAGACGGAAAAGAACCGGACGATGGATGATCCGTGGACTGCTGTTGTTGGTTTTGGCTTTGGTTCTGCTGTTGTTGCTGATGATGGTGGTGATCCCGGGGAGGACTCGATGACGGAGAACTTGAACGCACAATTGATGGATCTATCGCCAATTCCGCTGCTGAACGCAACGTAGCGTACTTCGGAGGTTCTTCGTGACCGATCCATGTTTCTGGAGTGTAACCTGAAACGGAGAAAATTCAGTTGGCAAATCGTCAGTTCGTGCTCTCTAAATTTGAATCAGTGAAAAGTCAGTGATTGAATCAGTGGTATACTTATAACTGCAAACCATTGTATATGCACTGATTTGTCAGTGATAGAGATTTTCACTTGTTTCATTGATTCACATTTAGAGGGTGGGGACAAAATTAGACAAATTTTCGGGGATTGTGACGACTGGGGTGAATAATACAAAGATATTCCGTCTTCGGCCTTTATTCTACATATAATGTCACCCATAAATTTTTGATATTAAAAACCCTCGCATCGTACATCATGTATGGTCATCACTCATCAGCATAGATTTTAATGGGCTCTGTGAAAATGACGTAGGTCAACTGCCCACCGAATTTATAAAGGTCAATTTTAGTACAGACTGAATCTGGCTCCGAAAGCTCACTCTATATTGATGTGACTTGACACGGTAAATCTACCACATTTCTTGCAGACCAACTGACAAATCTTTTCCAAAATTTGTATAGTCAACGCCAGAACTACGTATGAGGACTATACGCACAAAAAATCATAGATCAGTCAGACTAACGATCGACCTATGTCATTTTTGCAGAGCTCACTTCAATCTATGCTAGTGGTTCAGCTTCGAGATTTTTGAGCGACATTGCGTAGAATAAGCGCCTAAAACAGGACATCTGTAGATGTTTCTTTTACCTCAGTCGATACAATCCCCGAAAATGTGTCTGATTTTGAGAAGAAAACGATGATAACTGTTTGGTGATTTGAAGAGATGAATATCTCGTGTTATTTTTATATTTGAAAGGCACGTTGGGATTTTTTTTTTCTTTTCTACTTGAGCTGTCGAATGTTCTTGGCCATACCGCATGACGTATGTATAGTGGAGCGAAGAATGAGGTAAATGAGATAGAAATAGTCTTGATTGAAAGGGTTGCTGGACTAAAGCCACCGACTCTAGGTTTCTGTTCAAATAATCAATAAACTGCAGACGAATCGGTCTGATCGTAACTGTTGCAATCCTACAGGTTGAATTCAGAGTGGTAAAACTGCAATTGAGGTGAAAGACGAGAATCAATGCTCCCATTTCTTCGGAGTATCAAGGAATATATATATATATAGAATATAGAGATTCCTTTATGGTCAAATCGAAGAAGTCGTATAGATTGGATAAAATTCAATAATATCTTATCAGATATTGTGAGAAATAATTGATGAGAACCTCGACGACGTATTATTCTTAATATAATAGACACGCGAACCGCGATAAATGTTTCGAAATGATTTTCACCCAGGGGAATATAACAGCTGTTGTTTTATACATGTATATATTACCCGGCGCTATTCTCGTATTGTAGTCGCTACAATTACCTTGATTGCTTAATTCCCAGGTAGTTTCTGTTTCGCGTGATCTGACGTGATAAGGATAAAAAAGAAACATTGGGTAAAAACGTGCTACGCCCGACTGTTTTCGTAATTGTGGAATCTCACTAAACACAACTTTATTTCTACATAGGTACTAACTATATAATAATCACTTTACGTACTATACCTATAGCCGTGTGTATACCCTTTCATAATACTGAGACACGATCATTTTACACCTATATAGGTACAACAGGAAAAAGTTGACCTTGCCACTATGCGTCAACTCTAATACGATTATCAAATAACCTGGCTAGTATAAGTAACGATCACGAAGAGTTGAGCTGCTCCTACTTTTTAACACGCGTTCAGTTTTCCACTTTCCTACGTCAATCAATTGTCGCGTGTGCTGCAGGGATATATTATAAACTCACGCGTCGATCTGGACGGCATAATTTTTCAAAAAAAAAAAAAAATGAAAAAATAATTAAATTATCAATAAGTTTTTGATAAAACTAATAATAATTTGTCGCATATAGATTGATTGACGATTAATTATTATGAGGACTTCGAGAGAGGGGCGTGGGAAGTTAATAAATCGATGAAAATTCATCGGACCGCATTATCGTTAGTCTTAAAACTTTCGGCACTCTCATCTCCCGCGCGTTTATATTGATAAGATCACTAGCTACTCGGAGAGAAATCGTTTGGGAATTTAATCAGGTTTAAGCTTTCGGTCGGTACCTACCTACCTACCCCTCTAAAAACTCCTGCAGGCTTTTCACTTCGCTGAGTTTTCCAGTCATATAAATCACCCTGGGATATGGGTATATTTTTTTTTTTTTTTTTTTTTTTTTTTTCTTCTTTCCTTTCCCCCTTCTGAGAATTATCCCAGGTTGGAATCAATTCCCGTTGATCTTTAAGGGGGAGATTTTGTTTTTAGATTAAACAAAAGTCGTCGCGTCGTACATTCAAACGGAACTATAAATATACCTACCAAATGCCTTGATAAATCTCATTCGAAAAGGATAAAATGGAGAAAAAAAAAAAAAAAGGAAGAGTTCATTTTTCTTTTCATTTTCACTTATCAGGGAGTATGTATTTTGCATACGTATAGGAAATCCTATTTCCTTTATGATTCAGACCTTGCTGACATTCCGCGTTTCTGACCTTTCTGCAGGTAATTTCTAATGTCATATTTTGGGGATTTGTAAAGCTCGTTGCGAAACGCGGCTGTAGGTATATATATATACCTCCATAAACCGCTACAGGTGTTTATTGGCTAAGAGATTAATAAAAATGTTCGAAGAGAGCGAAGTTTAAGAAAACTACCCTTGAACTATAATGTACTAGCTAAACTAGCTTAATTCTCGTGATTAAATGATATATAAATAGGTACACAGGTTTATCGAATTCGTATAAAAAGTGATGAAAAAAAAAAAAAAAGTAAAAGTTATAATCGTGTTTTCCGAGTATTTTCATTTGATTGTAAACAAGTAATCAAGAAGTTTGTTCAGTCGAGAAGGTCGGGGAGATCGTAAAGAGCTACGAGTTTTCGGGGTCGATTCGAATCGTTGGCAGTATAACAAACTTCTGCCATATACCTAAAACTACTAATAAACGACCGTGTGTGCGCGGTTATATGCTATGTGCAACGTCGTCACGGGGGAATATATGTGTGCGGGGCGTGTCTATATAGCGTATCGTGATTCCCTCTGTTCCTATATAGGTACATGTATTTGTACGAAAAAGTAGAAAAATATAATATGATGATAATTTGGGAAACGAAGGATATAAAGGACATGAAGACTGCAGAGAGAGGGAAAGCTGATACCGCGCGTGACACACCCGCTCTGTGCTCTGCGCCATGCAGACACGCGACACCCAACAATTATTATTTCCCGTTTCCTACAAGACTTTAATGAATTCTACATGAATATTTAAAACCCATGATTCACCATATTGTTATTATACCATATACTACATAATTCCTCCTCTTCTATATAACGCGTGACAGCTGTTATACCACATTGTCCGACGTATTATACTGTACAACCAGTTATACGTCAGTATTAACTATACCCACACATATAGAGAATAATAAGGCAGCTGCTACGTATTATTATACCGTATACGACGTACAGTATAGTAGTACCTCTACCGTAATAGTGCCATATACACAACACCGTTCTAATAAATACCCAGGGTAGTATACCTTGAGGAAATAATCTCTCCGAGTATCTGTTGCATGTATAACGCCATTGTGGGTATAGTGTAACAGTTAATCGTAAAATGGCTGCGCTTGGTAGTTTATTTGAAAATGGCGCGATGCACCCTTAACGTCTACAGTAGTTGATTCTTGATTTTTAGTGGCGCTATATAGGTGATTTGACGAAATAGCGAAATATGTACGTATATGTATATGATATGAAATTTCTGCTACGTATATAGGAAAGTTATGCAATTTGTTTATTCGACCTCGATTCTCGCGAGGGCGTCCGATAAGTGCGGGCTTTAATGTATAAGAGTTTTATATTGTAAGACTTGTACAAGAATATAGTATAACCTGCAGATAGGATAGCTAGCTAATTGTCTTGCTATCGATTCCAGTACTTCCGCTATCGATTGAACGGAAAGAAGTGAGCTACGTGGCGGATGAGTCTAGGCGTGCATGTCATCAACACGAGGGGGAAAAATCAATAGAGTCGAACGAGCGAGCGAACGAACGACGGAACGAACGAACGAACGAACGAACGAACGAACGAACGAACGAAAGCAAGCGAGAGGTAACGTGGGGTGGCTTATACTGTATGAGATCCACTCGTGCGTTTCCATCTCGTTGAGATTTACGGTCATTGCAGCAACACCCGTGGCACCAGACGGGGTTTTATACGTATATATGAAGTAATCGGTAAATCGAGAATAGGAGATACGAGATTGGGAGAAGGTTATACATATAAGGAACATACAGTCGACCTTATCGCTTCAGGTTTCACCCCGTGCGATGAATTATTAAAGTTTATATGATAAATGGAACGAAAAAAATTCGGCGAATTGAACGAGAAAAGGCAACTGGATATGGGTGTGGCCATTATTATATCATACAGAGAGAGAGAGAGAAAGAGAAAAATAAATCACTTACCGTGATAATATAAAGCCCCGGAAGCATTCAACGGCGGAGGACTCGGCGCCGTTGCACCAGCCGTTGGGCTGTGCGGACCCCAGCAAGTCTGGGGTGGTGTACGACCGTCGGTGTCACCGACAACGTCAATCTCTTCATCTTCTGGCTCGGAACGTGAAGCAGATAGTCTCTTCTGATGATTATGACGATGGTCTTCTCCCTGTTGATGTTGTTCATTGTCGTCTAATATCTGGCACCGTTCCTCCCCGCGCTGCTGCAGTTCATCGATGTTATCAAAATCGTCTTCTCGGTCTGGCCACGGGTACGCCTTCCATTTTTTGGCCATCAGACACCGCGGCATCTTCTTGCCAGGATCAGGCAAGGGATGAACGCCGGCGTCGTCGCCTGCGTTTTGCACGATATATCAGTTTCCTTAGTCCTGGTGTCGTGGCCGGGTTCGGTGGCGGGCCGCGCGACCTCGTCATCGGCTCAACGAGGACAATCCTGGAGCACCACCGCCACCAGGAAAGGCATACCAACAATCACTGCGCGGATATGCCTGTTTCTTTCTTTGTTTTTCTTTTCTATTTATACGTTAACGGCTATTCCGCGTCTATTTTATATGACGAATTTTTGTTCGACTGATTGATTACCTGACTCGATTTAAGAAACTTGAGGAACACACGCAGGGTGCGGAATCGCCGATTACGCGATACCGCTGCCGCGGTCTTTCCCTGCAGCACACGACTTTTACTTGATTATTACCACAGCAGTGTACCACCCCACTGTTGCAGGACCGTTCGTCTGCCCACGGGGCGACTTTCTTCTTTACCCCCGCCGCCACTACCGACGCCGTTCCATACACTACCATCAAATAATCGCGCACGCGCCCAGGACACCCATCGACCCGACCTAGCCGCGGCAACACCTGGTTTCGCCCCACGTGCCACGCAACTCCCTTAACCCCTCGCTCCCTCCCTCGAACCCCTCGTGCTATATGCCACCCTACAACACCCCGTGGGGCACACACGCGCGTTTTCATACTATATGCGGTGTATGGTAGCCAGGTTTAGAGTGTGGAGCGAGCGGAGAGTGGAGAGTGGAGAGTGGAGTATATGGAGTCGTGTGATGTGAGCCTATCTGGTTGACTGGTTGACTGGTTGACTGCCTTTCTGACTGTTGACCCTATGCATTATCGCGGTCTGATTGCCTCTATTCCATTTTCTTCTCCTTTAGCTTGGGACATTTTCAACAGTTTCTTTTTCTATCTGCTTTTATAGCCACAATTTTGTACGATCGTTTAATTTCGGTATACGGTATATGCAACAAGCCCGTGCGGAATAACTGATCTTCAAAGTATACAACGACTGGCTTATGGCCTTTGACTTTATGTATAGCTTGATATCTCGCACGCAATGGCTAAGCATATCTTCAACGAGAATCTATCAGAGATATACACAAGAGGAGAAACGAGTATATACTCGCGGTAATTCAGTGCGAAAGATAAAAAGATTCTAATTGCAGGACGAAAATTTGACGAACAATTTCATTAGACATATATAAGAATACTTGAACTTTGAGCCAGTTATTCTTAACTTGTAGCGAGTGCATGAGGGTAAATCGAAGAATATATATAAGATTTGCGGAGCTACATAATGCTTATACGAGCACGCGGATATAGATTTAACATAATATTTTAATGCAAGGATATAGGGCGGAGGGCAGGAAGAAGTTACACTATCTTCGACCCGTTGGTTTATGGTCACTATACATTCTATCTACAGTATACAAAGTTTGTTATATGTTATATGTATAGCCTTACGTCAGACTCCCGTCGTTTCGACCTGTTGCAGAAATTTTCATCCACAGACGCGACCAGCGTACCTACGTCCGAAACTTACAGATGAGATGGTTATTGCTCGATGGAGTTTTCCGGATGTTATTTAATAAACTCGTTTATTAGTGTGGAATTCGATGATGGAGGAAATTATTATTTCACTCTACTGCAGAAATCGTTTCATCTATATACGGATTCCTAGAGAAAAAATATTAGTCAGACGATTTACATAAACGTTTATGCGGACGCAACTGGTAATGGTTTCCGCTATACATACATTTAAAACATAAACGCAGCGCAGAAAAAAGAAAAGAATCCTATATAAACAATAGGATTTCATTTTTATTCAATCGATATCGTTCGACAATCGAGAACACATCCCTTGGTCGTTTGCAGATTTGAAGAAGAGGGTGAATTTTAAAGAAGCTATACCCATGTGACAGAAATGATCCAGTCCTGATCACATCAGTTCACTTCGTTTTTTTCGAGCATAGGTATGATTTGGAGTCGGCGAGAGTGAGAAATACCGTCAAAGTGAGAGCATTTTTCGTCAGGAGTTTTGGATCTCACATTTGTTGGTCTCTGATGGTTCATGAAGTAATACGTTACCGATACAGGCACCGTTTTTGAACTATCAGAGACAAGAAAATGTAAAATCGAAACAATGGTTGATCTGTGTTCCAATATACAGAACGACAGCTTTTCTAACAATAGCTTACAACTTCTGACTTTTTCATGATTATACTTGAAAATACTATTGAACTGGTGTGATAAGACTGAGTTATTGAAAAATTCCTTTGGAACTATAAAGGTCCTTGAAAAACACCCTATTTCAAGTTGTATGTGTGTAACATACACATATGTGTATATATACACCCTTAAACCGCGTACATGTCGATGGCCGTCGACGTTGAGGTGTAGAAGGACCTGTGGATTTGGAGTTGAGAGACTCTTTAGAGTCGACGAAGTGTCGGGGATTTTGGTCGAGACAGGATCGCTCGAAGCCATGCTCACCCGCGACGACTACAAAGAAGGGTAGATTACAAGGGAACCACAACCGCGCCGCGTAACAAGAAGGAAAAGAAGTTCGAACGCGTTGATGATGATAGGGTAGAACCTAAAGGGATACATCGATATCAGGCGATTTCATTATTATCATTTTTTCTTTATTTCTGATGTGAAAGAATATCAATAATTCAGTCTCGCATAAATATACACATGTTATTGTTACTTTGTTATATAAAACGAAAATTGTAACGAATATCGTATAATAGAATCCTCCAAAGATCAAAGCTTTTCATTTCCTTTCCCGAAAGAGGCTTTATACGCCGGTGTATAATGTAACGACAAAAAAAAAAAAAAAAAAAAAAAAAAAAAAAAAAACCCCAATCCCCGATTGGCAAGGAGTTTGGTTGAAAGAGTATCGTTTCGGTCTTCGAATAACGTACTGTACACGCGAAAGGTATATCCGTATATTGTATACCTATCGTCAGTGTTTTATCGTAACCTAGCAACGGGCGCATGGCACGTACCCGACACGCGAGGGTTTTTCTCCTCACCCCGCCTGCGCCCGCGCCTTAGAGTGCCAGAAGCTCGGGGCTGCTCGTTCGTGTCACGGTATCGATCCGGGAATGGCAGGCAGGCAAGCAGAGGCAGGCAGGCAGGCAGGCAGGGTCCCCAACCCGCTTCAACTATCTCTACTGCGGTAACAGGTGTTGGTCTGAAACCCCCCCGAGGAGAGTAAAATCGATGTGCCACGTCCGCGGGGGTACGCGGAGTATACGAACGGTGGAAAAAGAGGGGTGGTGGGAGTCGTGCGTGTATACCTAGAAAGACGCAGGCGCCTTGTTGTACGCGGGGGTACCCGCGACGCGACAGTTGCACCCCAGCCACACCCGGACAAGCCATGTAGTCGGGCTACCCTCCGCACACAGCGGACAATTGTTGCTTCACCTACAGGTGGTATTCTTACCTTACCCGGGGCACCCCGGAACTTGGTGCCTGTAAAATTGCCTCATATATTAAACAGAGGCCCGAGTTTAAGTTAACATTAAACAATAACTACGTGCCTCGCCTATATTGCGGATAACTAACGGCGAAGGAACTGTATTTCACATTACTATACTTCACAAACACATCGGCGATATTATTACGCGACTTTTCTGTTACATATTAGTGATATTATATAGATTCGTGCGGAGGTATAAATCCACTCCTTTATTTATTTTTTCATTTCATTTTTATTTTTGCTACTGATCATTGGAATACGACCCATTTCGTATAATATTGGCAACAGTTTGTGCTGGTGGTGCTGGTGGTGCTGATAATAGTGGTGCTCATTTTACTTACTAGCAGTGGTTGAGAAGGCGCTAGTACCTCGCCTCTCTGTAGTTGTGTAGTGTAGTAGTGGTGGTAGGCTAGTGGTGGTTGCCGAGGGTTGGCGAGTCGCCTCGCCTCGCGTCGCGTCGCGGCGCTGCTACAAGAGAGCTGAGTTATCGACCACACGCGCCGCCGACCTGTTGTCCAACTTGTTGCTGCTTGCTACTCCTCCTCCTCCCGCTGCTGCTGCTGCTGCTACTGCCGCTGCTGCTGCTGCTGCTGCTGCCACTGCCACTGCTGCTGCTGCAGGCGTAGCCTTTTCGTAGTTTGAACGAGAGAATAATACCCCGTCCGGGGCTAAAACCACCCGCTGCTTCATAATCGTCAATTTAATATCAATTATTTGGTCATATATAATATTATATATATATAATTATATAAATAAACAGGTGTAATAATAAATGCACATTAAAATATTATCATTTCATTTATCATTATTGTTGTTATTATTATTATTTTGATTCTGATTTGTGACAAAACTATATATCGCTGTTTAAATAGCGTGTCATATAAAATACGGTTACGATGAAACCTTCGAGAAAACGTGGACACCGAATTATTCGCAATATTAATAAAAAGACACGCCCGATGGATCGCCGATATCTGCACGGCGTACGAAACTCCGACTAATTCCTGTTTAATATAGAAAACAAGAGAATTGGACATCGGTGGTTGTTTTTCATTCATTCTTTATTTATTTATTTTTTTTTAATTTTTTATACATATCCTGGTGATTATAGCCATGTATTGAAAATACGGACGAGATAGTGATGAGAGAGACGTCGAGACTTTAACATTATATCATTATTTTCCTTCTTCTTCTTCTTCTTCTTATTATTATTATTATTATTATTATTATTTTTATTGTTGTTGTTGTTATTATTATTGTCTTTATTATTAAAATTGATAGTCTTTGTTTTCGTCTGATTTGTGAAACTAAAATTTCTTTGTTGTTATCATTATTATTATTATTATAAATCTTCCACCCGTAAATACAACGAAAGCAATACTAAAACAAGGTAACCAAAACAACTACCCCGCAACTTTACTGCATTTATATATAAATATATAAATTTATATATATACAAAAAAACACACATATATATATATATATATTATAGATAATATATGTAGAGGATTTAAACGATAAACGAGTAATTTACCTACTTTAACGTAACGTAACGTAACGTAACGCAACGCGTAACGTAACGTAACTAACTAACTAACTAACCAAGCCAATAGCGGAGAGTATTTAGATCGTTAAGTAAACGTATTTTAATATTATATCGTCCTCGAGTTGTGCAACGATAAAATAGATTTACGTATGATATCATATTTGAAGAAAGAAAGAAAGAAATAAAAAAATAATTAAAATTATAATTATAATTAAAATTAAACAATGCGACGTAGACTGCTGCAGTATATTCGCGGGCACGTCATACGTTAGACCAAATTCTATATAAATAATAAGTGAGGTGGAGTGAAAATATATAAGGTCGCACCGCATACGTGTAACGCGCGGTTCAGGGCGATTCTTAAATATCTCGTCACGCAGAAATTGCGACGATAACCTACTGTAATTGAAACACAAATCGAGGGGGTAAACAATACGCAAACGTAAAGAAAGAAAGAAAGAAAGAAAGAAAGAAAAAAAAGAAAGAAGAAAAAAAAAAAAGCTACAAGATGCCGCGATGTTACATGGTGAAGAAGGCGTTGTGCAACAAGTACATGAGCGGCGCCGTAAGGAGCTTCGAATCTTGGGGACGAAGCAGAACTACCCCCTCACCTATACCCGTTAAAGTCTCTGTTGCTCATCCGGACTCGGTACAATCTACAACCGACGTTCTAAGAAGTAAGTTTCGACGAATAATTCAATTTCAGTTACCTAGTCAGGACTTAATATTAGAAAAGATCATGCATTCTGTATGTGTATTTGTATATATAGGTATAGAAACTGAGCTGTACACGATTATATATATATGTATACATGAAAAAAGCAAAGTTTTAAACCTTTTCAAAAGTTACCTTTGTATACACAATATAATTGCGAGTATATTTACATGAAAAAAAAAAAAGAAAGAAAATAAAATTCAACGTAAAATACAGAAATATATAACAGTTGACTGTTGCCTCGACCCATCACCTCCGGGCATTCAAGCTTACGCCAGCTTATGACGGCCTGATCGAGCACGGATTTAGTTTATTAAATTTGCCCCCGAGCTATACAGGCAGCTAAAGCTACGGAAATCGCTACTAATGTTCTTAATATACCTTACGGCTTACACTACACGTAAATCTTACCACGCTTATTGTATACTACGCTGGGTATAGGCATATATATACTAGACATACCAAATTCAAATAGAGTTTAAACTCGTTTACATTATTATTTCATTTCGTCTAAAAATCTAATGACGACGATATTATGTATACGAATCTTGAGACGGAGCCACAAGTGGGTGTTCTCAAGGGGTAGGGTGATAAACTTGATTGAAATTTAATGGCGTATATATATAAAACGTGTTAAAATAATTTGAAAGTCAAATTGTCTACTACATCGTATTATATTATAATTAATTATTACTATTTACAGATATCTCGCAATCATCGCCACACCAAGATGAAACACCCGAGTCACCGATCGCGATCTCGACCTTATCGTCAAGATCGAACTTGGGGAACGAGAATATCGACATCGCCTGTTCACCCCCAACAACGGAATGTCCGATGTCCCGCTTGGACGAACCAATGCCTATGGAAATATCGTCAAGATGTCCGTCTCCTTTGCCTTCGCCTTCGCCGTCGCCGTCTACACAAGAGGCAAAAATTCCCACAAGAATACCATCGCCCGTCCATACAAGGACCGAGAGAAGAGTTGAGGCCAGACTTCTGGTTACATCGGATCACGAGATGCCGATATTCAGGGATAGATCAGCCGCAGAAACTGAAGCCGCTCACGATCTTCTAGAATTGTCACGGTCTCTGCCTCCTCTTCCTACACCAAGCGTAGTAATCGGTCCTCATGAGGTCGTCGAAAGCCCAGCTACAGATGTTCAAGAGATGGCAGTGTATCATCCCGAACCATCGATCTATCAAGTTAATACTATCGATATTGCCGGCAATCTGTATCACCCTCAGCCAGCAAGTATCGTCTACGAACCTGCGACAATAGTTCAGCAAACAACTACAGGGGCTGTTTTTGTCCCTCTTTCACCTGTCCAAGAGATTTTATTCACTTACAGTGAACCCTCAGTTCCGAATCTTGTTTCTGAACCACTCGAAGCACCCCCCTTAACTCCACCGGCTTCGGAATGCAGCAGTGATATTGAAAACAATAATCCAAATCCTCAACCTACCAGGGATAAGGAAGTGCAAACTATAACTGAACAGTCTGAAATAAAGGCGGCTGCTTATACTTACGATACTTTACTCGTTGCTGATGGACGTTCGAAGAATAAACGAGGCTCACAGACCAAACAAAATGGGAATGCTGAACCGGCTATGGAAGCAGCCGAAAGTTCGGAACCTCCTGAAGCTCCCAGAGTCGGTCGTTACGTTTGCTGCGAGTGCGGTAAACAGTATGCAACATCTTCGAACCTTTCGAGACACAAGCAGACCCATCGTAGCATAGATTCACAGTCTGCTAAGAAGTGCATACATTGTGGAAAGGCGTATGTCAGTATGCCAGCTCTGGCTATGCACGTATTGACTCATAAGCTTACGCATAGCTGTGGTATTTGTGGTAAAATGTTTTCTAGGCCTTGGCTACTTCAGGGTCATCTTAGGAGTCATACTGGCGAGAAACCATACGGATGCGCGCACTGCGGCAAAGCGTTTGCCGATAGATCGAACCTTAGAGCACATATGCAGACACATTCGTCTGACAAAAATTACGAGTGTTCTAAATGCCACAAGTCGTTCGCTCTAAAATCATATCTTAATAAACATTTAGAGTCCGCATGTCAGAGAGATAATTGCGACGATAGTAGCAACGATGCTGACGCTCCGTAAAACACCACAATCCATAATATAGGTATATACATTCTCATATTGTGACTAAACGGCTATTACCAAAGCCAGATTATACCTACACGCATAATTAACGAGTATTTGGTAATTTAAATATCAAAAAACGGTCCGTCGAGGCCCGTATTTAACTCCTAAAACTCATAACGCGATGATCAAGCATGTCGTTAGTAGTCACTGCCGTTAAGATCGGCCGTAGTCCGATGCGGCAGTAGTTTAAGTCCGCGTTGGGTCTGGCGGCTGGCGTAAGGCCGAGTAGTTCTACTGGCAGGGCTGGCTAGGTACGGTTTTAACTTTTATCACTGCTGCAGGTCAGACGCATGACTATATGCTATATGAGGAGCGAGTTTAAGAATTATTCAATTCTTCACGGAGTGGATGGATACTTGTTCCACTGTCTGATATCGGTTTTGCTGGATTATAATAACGTTAAACGAATATTTTTTAAGATTTCGTTTTACCTTATTCCTATATTAATAAATACGAAACGCTTGACGATATTTCGCTGGTATATAGTAGAATATTGACGATTATATACCTATATAATTAACGCTTGAAAAGCGCGGTATCAGCGAACTAAATACAATACGATTACAACGTATATAGATTATTAGAGATCCATAGACAATAGATAATATTATCATGTCTATAAACTTATTAAAGTAAAATTTGCACGCGTGAAAAATTCTTCTATATATCATAAATTGTAATACGTAGTTTCGCGTATTCGATTATTTCACATTAGTTTAAATATCGACATAATATTATGGCATGTAGGTATACGTATATTATTGTCACTGCAATAAAGTTTAGTTATAGAAAATTAATTATTACGGTTAATTTAACAAATATAAATAACAATATTAACAATTAGGCAAGAAATGCAGTTTATTAGTTATTATTATATAGAATTCAAAATATCTATAGTAAAATCGCCCACGGCGTACATGACATAATGATTCTAGTCAAATATTGTGATTTCATTTATACCAAATTTGTGTAGAATTCATTTTATTATCTTTCCTTTGTAAACTTTGATTCTATTATACTATATATTATTATATACTATAAGTTAGTAACGCCACGTGGAATTTTTTTCTCATGATTGCCATATGAATGCATATATACTATAACGATATAGTATTTAGAATATTTTAAAATAAATTTTAAGAAATATTTTATTTGTATACGCTGAGGTACTATAATATCATGATTCTAGTCGAAATATTGTGATTTTACGTTTACTTATAATTAATCGAACAATTATTTTCGATCTCTGCTTCGTCTATGAAATTCTAGTCATCTGGAATCTAATTATAATTATATGCTGCACTTGCTTCTTTTTTTTTTTTTTTAACTATATCGTTCATACGAATCTTTTAGTTATTGTTATTTTTTTTTATTTTTTATTTTTTTTGTTTGTTTGTTTGTGATAATAATTATATAAGCCTTCGATAGTCTTACGAGAAGACACCTGCGAAGTAACCGATTTCTAGCATAGGCTAGATCAGAGATAGACTCCGTTTATAGGATTTTCTTTTTTCTGAAAATTCTTCGTCAGTATATATAAAGATCGTATCAAACCATAATAACTCTCGCAAATGAAAACATATTTTACTTGAACTTGACGTGGTGTTTACATCTACAATTATACCTATACGTATTACGTGTTATGTGTTCCCCATCACTTTGTTTGTAATTATATCTTATACTGTGTCTAAGTTATGATAATTTAAGAAAATGAAAATGAAAAAAAAAAAAAAAAAAAAAAAAAAACAAGGAAAAGAAAAACTGATCCTGTTGCAAATAAACCGGTGGATTAATGTCTAATCATATAAAATTAGCATATAATATAATCTTTGTTATTGTCATATACATATATTATATAACATACACACTTTGTTTTTTACGTACATACAGTTTTAATTTTTTATTTTTTCACACGCATAGATATACATGCGCTTATATCTATGTATTATGTGTTGTATATAATATATAGGTATACTATATTATGTAACAGCGAACTAAACTAAATATGGTCAATCGAGATAATAAGTGATTCAATTGCAATTACACCTTAATTACTTAGGGTACGAACGTATATGTATAGTATAACTTGCAATGTTGGGTATAACATGTTTTCATCTTTCAATTCCTATATATATATATATATTGTACTATATATACGAACCCTCGCAGATTGACTGATGAGTTTAATAATGAATAATGATTTTTTTTTTTTTTTTTTTTTCAAATGGACGGGGAAAAAAAAAGTAAAAAAGAAATTTTAAGCACTTTGATAAGCCTCGGCTACGTTATATAGGATGATTTGAATTAAAATAATATGTGTATGCAGAGCGTTATAATTTTGTTTTTTGCGTTTTGTCTTTGCATTAATATTCTTATTATTATTCAATATTCTACATTTTTTTATCGGCGTAGTTAAGATTTAAAGCGAGGGAAAATAAATACAAGCTGCAGAACTGATATTCGTACATGCGCAGATATTATTAAATCTGCTTTAGCATTTAGTATATTATTATAATATAAATGGACATTAAAAGTTGATACTATTGATTAGATAAGTAAATGGATAATGGAGCTCAGTTTTAGATAATCACGTTTTTTCGCCGTTGGATTTTTTCGAGAAATCAATATACATACATATACAATATTAATGTAGATATGGATATGGATATGGATAGAGGGTAAGAAAAATGATCACTTCGTTGATATCTAGTGATCGCAAGATTATCATTGTATATTTCCTTAATTATCACACATACATGCGCGAATCAAGCCCTTTTTGAATAAATTCTCCGAAAGAAAAAAAAACTTTTTCCGATTCACAATACATAGGTATACTATACGTACCTATACTTATTAACCGATATCGGAAAAACTTAATTATCAAAGCTTTGCGCTTGAAATGAAAATTGAGAACAAAAGATGAAAGAAAGAAAGAAAGAAAAAACAAAATAAGAAAAAAAGAAAAAGAAAAAAAAATAAATAAAATAAATTGTATAAAACATAGGGTGTAGATTAGTGTGATACAAGGTACGACAAAGCAATAATTTAGTGATTGTATAATATTTGATTATAGTGATTAGATCTAAGTTACGGTAATTTCGAAAAAAAATTATTATAAATATTTACTCAATAAAACGTATAGTTTTGTAGAATTTCAAGATTCGTTTTCACTTTAGAAAGAAAAGTAAAAAAAATAAAAAAATGAAAAAAAAAAAATAAAAATAAGTAAAAAAAAAATAAATAAAATAAAATAAAATAAAATAAAATAAAATAAAATAAAATAAACACAAGCATAATAAGATACGGACACAATATTATACACCTATTTGAAACAGAGTTCACGTTTCACGTTTATTTAAATTTACGTCTATACTCATATATATTTTTATTATTATTATTATTATCATTTATGGTAGGTGCCAAATTTATACAAAACTAAATCTCAATTATTATTATTGTTGTTACTATTATTTTTTCAAGATCTGATTTCTTCGTTTTTTTTTTTTTTTTTTTTTATACTATAGTTACACCATACCAAAATAATGTGATTACGTAATATCTGGATCAGAGTAAAAAGGACTAAGAATATATTAATTATTAGTACTATCTGTCTCCCTCTAACTCGTATAACACATATACATAATATTTAGTATTATAGAAGAAACCAGAAGAAATAAATAATAAATAATAAATTACTTACCTTTGAATTCGGAGAAACTCGCTAGCTAGCTGGCTGGCTGTTTGCCAGGTCGAAGACGTGCCATTATCCAGTGTATTTTTTCAGTCGAATTAATTTCTATAAATTCCTCTTATCTGATTTTATATTAATAATTCATAAAACGTTGTTGTTTTCAATTGTAAAAAGAAATTTATTGATCGGGGCGTGAATAAAACGGAATAGTCGAATCAGTTCATAATTTTTTTTTTTTTTAATTATCAAACACAATTAATTTCTCAAAATTTTCATTTTTTTTTTTTTTTTTTTTTTTTGTATTAATTTTCTCATTCCACCGTTTCGTCTTTCTTTCTGTATTTGAAAATAATCGAGTTGATGATGGCGCGTATATCGCGGATGGCAGCGATGCACAAGAATAAGCATTACGGCGTTGACCAATATAGTTGAAAGTACGATCTAGCGTTGTGCAGCTCCCGGCTCTGAACTTGAAATAGAAAAACGTAGATTTTACCAATATAAATTATATACAATTCAAACGCGATTAATAAATACTCAAATCCAATCGGATTGCGAAGTATATTAATTTTCGATTAACATTTTCATTTCAGGTCTGAGTTAAAAGTTACCTAATAATAGAAATTGGGAAGATATAATAATAATTATGTTATTATAATTCAACTCGTAGTAACACAGGCATATAATCATTGTCAAATATTGCATGTTACTACTATTCAAATATTAGAAAAGAAAAGAAAAGAAAAAAAAAAGTAAATAAAGATTCAAAAACGTCATACGTTGATTAATTTTCAAAATTCGCGTCAATATACCTATTTACCTAAAATGTGAATTTAGATATCAAAAATTTGAGAAGACGACGTACCGTTTATTGAAACTTTGAAGACCACTTTTCTCTCTCTCTCTCTCTCTCTCTATTTTTATTCTATATTTATATTTAAGTTTACTTTTACTTCTAGATTTACTAGTCAAATTTTAAATTAGTATAAATTACCTAATTTGTTAAATTATTTAATATTTAACAATTTTCTGCAAACTTGCGAACAATGATTTTTTTTTTTTTTTTTTTTCATATTGATTGATGATGCGAGAGAAAAAGAAGAAAAAAATAATAAAATAAAAATCAATTGTACTAAATTTGTAAACTTTTATTAATTAAAAAAAAAATATATGCGTTGTCAAAAAGCAATTATATACCTAATAATTCCAGATTTTATCCTACCACTTTATCTAGGATTGATTGATGCTGAACAATTCCGACAATCTCTAAAACGAGCATCGAGATAAAAACTTCTATATGATAAAAGCTAATCGAAAATTAGAAAAGATTTCAAAATCTACAAATATTCCGGGGTTCTTTGAAAACGGATGAGACAATTTAGCTAATTAAGAAACTCCGATAAAACGTTAAACACAAAAGCAAAATAATGAAATTCGATATATGCTATTTCGCTATTAAAATACAATAATAATTTATTAGTTTTTAGTATTATATATGTATATTTCTAACTATGACTATAATACAGCATACGTAAGAGAATACACACCAGACTATACCTAATTTCAAATAATTACAATCGTTGCTGGGGCTGATCTTTGGGTGTATCCGTTGTCGCGTTAGCACCAGGCAAAGGCGTGCCTTCAGAAACTGACTTTGGTTTCTCTTCGGGAATAGGATCGTCGTCCCGGGATTGATTCCACTCCTTAAGTCCTTCGGGTAACGTCGTGTCTTCTTCAAACGATCCTGTTCCCTCTACAAACTGTTCGTACGTTGATTTTTCTGGGAAAGGACGTGCGCCCAGTAGTTCAATCATATCATCTCTACTCAGGATCTCCTGTTTTAGCAGCCGTTCTGCGACCTGAGAAAACAATTATTCTTCATCAGTATTAATCAATGAAATACAATTCAAGTATATACAAACTCAAGAGTAATAAGAGTTTGTTATAATTTGGGATTTGTTTACCGAGCGCAATTGCTGCCTTTTACCTTTATAACGTCGTCTTTATGTGTCTTGAGAAGTTCCTGCGTATGCTTGTGGGCAGTGTCGATTAAAATCCTAACTTCTGAGTCAATTAGCTGCGCAGTACTTTCCGAGTAAGGTTTATCCATTACCATTTCTCCTGGCTGAGGCATGTCGAAGCTAACGTTACCCACTTTTTCGTTCATTCCGTAATGCGCTATCTGTGCGTAAGCGCTCTGAGTCACCTGAGGAAAGGAAAGAACTTGAGTTACAAGCTTGTCACAGTGTATTACCAGAGTTTGTTGAATGAAAATAGAAGAACACTCTTTTAAAAAACAGGAATAAATCAATGTCAACCTTTTTCAAATCGTCTTGGGCTCCCGTCGTTATACGAGAGAAAAATATTTCCTCAGACACACGTCCGCCCAGAGTCATACACATTCTATCAAATAGTTGCTCTTTACTATAAAGATACTGTTCTCGTGGTAGATATTGCGCGTACCCTAAGCCCTTGCCACGTGGGATGATCGAAACCTTTTGGAAAAAGAATGAAGTATGAATTCATTAAAAGGAAAGCCCAGGAAAATATTGGGAGCTTCAGCTCTCATGCTAAACACTTCAGTAAATACTTTTAGAAGTGGATCTGCATGTTCCAAGAACCATCCGGCGACGGCATGACCAGCCTCGTGATAAGCGACGGTCTTTTTCTCCTCAGGCTGTAAGACGTTAGTTTTCTTTTCCATTCCAGCTACGACTCTTTCTATAGCTTGTTCGAAGTTTTTCTGATGAATATTGGTGTTCAAATCTCTGGCTGCTATTAGCGCAGCTTCATTACAAACGTTGGCGATATCAGCACCTGAAATTCGATATTTTTCGTTAATAATTGAATGCGACAAGCTTGAAAGTATCCAAAAACGATCGACAACAGAGTTTCCTCCTTTTTTTTTATTCAAAACAGTTTTTCGCACCAGTAAATCCTGGCGTAAGAGAAGCCATCTTTCTTGCCAGTTGAGCTTTGTCAAGATCCGTCTTCAGCGGCTCCAAATGCACTTTGAAAATTGATGCTCTTCCCTTTATGTCCGGAGCTGGGACAAAGATTTGTCTGTCGAATCTTCCAGGACGCAGAAGAGCTTTGTCCAATATATCGACTCTGTTGGTAGCAGCTAATACTACGACGTTCGTTGTCGTGTTGAAACCTTTTGTTAAGAAAATAGGATCAATTTTGAAATACAGTTTCCCATGGGTGATGAAGTTCGCAATTTAATCTAATAATAAACGCAAGTTTCTTCACCGTCCATTTCGACGAGCAATTGATTCAAGGTATTCTCCTGCTCGGAATGCCCTCCGAAATTTCTTGACCCTCTCTTTCGTCCCACAGCGTCTATTTCGTCAATAAATAATATACAGGGCGCGTGCTTTCGGGCCATTGCGAACATGTCTCGAACTCGGGATGGACCAACTCCTACAAACATTTCCAAGAACTCGGAACCAGAAACTGTGATGAAGGGGACGTTCGCTTCTCCTGCTGTGGCTTTTGCTAATAACGTTTTTCCGGTTCCAGGAGGACCTGAGGAGATGAGTTTAACATTTTACCGATGATTCTGGCCCCAGTGGACTTCCCGATCCAGCTAATCGATGAACATTTGCAGTTAAGACAATCCAAAACCGGTTTTTAAGCGATATTCAAAAGCTGTGAACAATTACCCGTGAGCATCGCGCCCTTTGGTATCTTGGCTCCAAGGTCTATATACTGTTGTGGATTCTTAAGGAAGTTTACAAATTCCATTATCTCGATTTTTGCCTCTTCGCACCCAGCTACGTCCCTGTTAAGATTGATAAATATATCAAAGCTCGTATTTATTACAGATGATCAATGATTCCTTTTCGCTTTCCATTAATTCATCGGATATCAGACCTAGGTAAATCTCAAAACAATTTCTATGCTTATACTCACTTAAAACGGACTCCTATTTCACTAGAATTAATAAGTTTGGCGGTAGATTCCATCACACCACCAAATAGTCCGCCTCCTTTACGACCTCCTTTGCCTCCCATCATATCCGCCGTACGACGCATCATGTATATTAGGAAAACTAGATGAAAAACAATACTTTAGTACAAAGAATAAACAACAAGAAATCAAAAGGTTCATAAAGAGATGAAAAATGCATACGTGTGATAAGAATTGACGGTATCAAGCTGAACATTAAGCTTCCAATTTCGACCTCAGTCTTGTATAAAACAGGGACATAGTTGTGTGGCTCAACGTTCAGTTCCAGTTGCGCATTTTCCAAGTTTCGTTCGAACGAGTCTACGCTTCCAATCGCAAACCAGAGAGCAGGCTGCTGCGCAAATTGATAAAGGTGAGTTAATCGTATATAAAAAAAACCTTAAATGACTGTGTAACGTGAGAAGGAACTACTATTCTGATACTGAACAGAAAAAACTGGATCAATTTCGTAGAACCGAGTTACGAAATGGGCGAAATTAAATATAGTAAATCCGCATCAAATACGTACGAAATTGTCGCCGCCGTGACCAGGCAGCAGCTGAACTCGTACCCATTTTTTGTTGACTACTTCTAATTTTTCTACTATACCCTTGGACATATAACTGTAAAAATAGAATATCATCGTGAATTGAGATCATTTTTTGAAGACTATGATTAAAATTGAGTGAATCAGCGCTTAGACCTGTTAAGAAAATCTCGCCATGTGATTTCCTTGTATCCCATTTGAGAATAGGCCAAGTATCCAAATAATAGGAAAGCCCCGATACCACAGCATAGTACAATTGTGTCTTTACTCGAATCTGGAGGAACCTTTCCCCCTGATCCTGACCGCGATTTCTCTCCAAATAGTTTAAACGACCATTGCGGATTCACAGGCTTTTTATCTCCGCTTGGTGGCGGAGGCGGAGGTGCTTTCGCTTGTTTGGGTGGCTGCTGAGACGATCGTGCATCTTTCTCTGCAGGTTTTTTTGCTTCTTTTCCAGGCTTTTCCGTCAACTTATCACCTTCGCCTGGTCAACATTGTCAAAATGTTATCAGAACTGGAGACGTTGTTTATTATTTGGAAAATATTTTGATATGATTTGTTATCTTGGTGATAATATTGCGAGCCATTACCTGATTTTTTTTTGTAAAATTTTTCAAATCCTTTTGGAGGACGTTGACAAAATAGTCTCCACTGTTGTTGAACATGTTCAATTGTCGGTATCCTCGAGCCGTATTGCAAGACGGATAACTTCTGCCAGAGCTAACGTATGAAATAAATGGTAATGAATTTAAGATCGTTTAGAGATGAGAAATTGAGATTAGATTCGAAATTTTGAAAAATATTAATTTTTTTTTTTTAATTGTTTTACGCCATAAGATCTAGCGACGAAATGATCGTAAATATTAATCGGAGCATAACCAAGAAAAAAGAAGAAAAGGGAAAATGAAAAATGTTCTTAGATACGTTTAGAAATGATTACTATTAGATATAGGTATGATGTATTCAACGAGGGTGATGAACGTGATGAAAGTATGATGAAAATCGTGAAATCAATTGATATATAGGTGATATTAAACGCGAATGGTTAAAAACAATACGAGCTTGTTATGTCATAGGTTATGTCAGTTTATTACGTACTTGTAGATGATCACGTCGTCCTTTTAACACTGAATTGAGAATAAATTTTTCCAATTTATTAGCCGTTGATAATAACTGATTTGCCATTTCTGTTCACAAGTTTGTTATCA
This sequence comes from Tenthredo mesomela, assembly GCA_943736025.1. Lineage (NCBI taxonomy): Eukaryota > Metazoa > Arthropoda > Insecta > Hymenoptera > Tenthredinidae > Tenthredo > Tenthredo mesomela. The sequence goes on from OX031019.1 coordinate 863,592, forward strand.
CTATCATGGGAAGGATGATGAAATTGTATATTATAAATCGTACTGAAATTAAGGACCCCCTCACCGGCGGCTAAACACCATTTTAATCACATGTTACTAGAAGACCAGTGCTCACCGTCTAGGGAAAATAAGGAATTTAGTGAACCGGAGGAACGCGGAATCTAGTGAGTTTAGGTGAGCATTCCGTGTTCCGTCTTCACATGCGAGAGAATTAAAACCCGTCGTTTACGCGTCTTGTTGAATCCGGCGATTTTATACCCCGCGGTTAAAACGTTGTAGAGATTCCTGGCTCGCGTCCGTTCGCTGTATGTATTATACGTTAAATATTTATACAGAATAAAGTTAATCGCGTTATATTCAGTCTCGGGTTATCTAAAATCGCGATGACTAATCCTTCAGCGTCACTCATTATGCGACAATTATTTGTATAAATTGATCGAATAATGACGCGATGAAAAGGGTAATCTAACCGCTATTGTAATTCACTCGAGTATACTACCCCTCTAAAATACTCAAAAAATATTTCACGATGGCCGTGGGTTCAACAAAAGTGGTGCAAGTCACCAACATCGCGCCACAAGCAACAAAGGACCAGATGCAAACGCTATTTGGTTACCTGGGAAAAATCGAAGACATAAGACTCTACCCAACCATAAGAGACGTCGCTGTTCCTGTACAGTCTAGAATATGTTACATCAAATTTCACGAGCAAATAAGCATATCCGTCGCTCAACACATGACCAACACAGTCTTCATAGATCGAGCCCTCATCGTTATACCGTACCAAAACGGCGACATACCGGACGAACAAAGAGCCCTAGAATTAACAAACAATGGCACCGTTGTCCCCGGCTTGTATCCTTCGGAGCCAAAGCTACCGGCAAATGTAGTAAACTCCATCGAAGGATTGCCGCCAAATCATGTAATAACTACGATGGATCCAAGGCTAGAGTCCAACAATTTACCGCCATATCCTCATCTGCCAGGTCACTTGGATAGTCGAAGGATAGAAGAGATCAGACGCACATTGGTCATCGCTAATCTTGAGACTTCTGTTTCTACGGATCAACTCCTTGATTTCTTTGCTAATAATAGCGTAGAGATTAAGTATCTCAGACTTTGTACCAGGGATTCTGACACGGATCATTACGCCATGGTTGAACTTTCTGAACAAGCGTCAGTCGTTCCAGCTCTACAATTGAACGGAGAATTGCTAGCCGAAAAACCAGTCAAGATTTATCATTCTACTCAGTCTATTGCCAAGCCTGAAGCCAAGAGTAACGAAGCTGCACAGAAGGAAATTGAAGAAGCTATGTCCAGGGTCAAAGAAGCTCATAATCTTATATCTGCGGCTATTGATCCGATGATTGGTATGCTTTCTAAAGATAAGAGGAGCCGGAGCGGATCTAGAGGGAGGTCTAGGTCCAGGGGAAGAAGCAGAAGATCTAGATCTAGGAAACGGTCTAGGTCTAGGCATCGTAGATCCAGATCCAGGCATCGTAGGAGATCTAGGTCTAGGTCTAAGCGGTCTAGATCTAGGGATAGGAAAAAGAAATCTCCGTCTCGTAGGAGGAGCAGTTCCAGAGGAAGACATAGGTCTAGATCAAGATCTAGAAGGTCTCATTCTAAGAGTCGTAGATCTAGAACTAGGTCTAAAGATAGAAAGAAGAAGTCCCCTGCTAGAAGGAAAAGCCGTTCGCCATCTAGGAGTAAGAGGTCCAAGTCCAAGTCCAAGTCTAGGTCTAGGAAATCTAGATCCAAGTCCAAGTCCAGATCTTCCAAGTCTAAATATTCTGAGAAAACTAAGGAAAAGGAAAAGGAAAAGGAAAAAGACAAGGACAAGGACAAGGAACGACGTAGCAAGGACAAGTCTGATAGTAATGGGAAGAAGAATGAGGGAGATAAGAGTGAGAAGGGAGACAGAGAGAAGAGCGAGAAAAAATCTAGCAAGGAGAAGAGGTCAGAAAAGGAGGCTAAAGCGGATGAAAAGAGCCGCGGAGGATCAGAGTATAATGATAGTAAAGATAAACTGGAATCTGAGAATTAATTGCACACCCATTCTATTTTTTTTTTTTAGCCCTTTTAAATTCAAGATCATTATGATTATTATTATTGATATTGTAATGATGTGTTATTGAGGATCGTCATCAATTGATCATGTGTAATAAATGGACACTAAATTCTGACACAGTAATAAAGTCTGTTTTATTTTTGACTCATTCGAGCCTCTTGTTGTTACTGTAATGATAAACAACAACAAGCCGCAGGCTTTAATAAACTCTTATGTTATTCAAACATTGATATAGAAAGTAAATATACACATACACTTATGATTATAATTAAAATTGATGTTTAATTTAAAGTGAAAATATAGAAAGGCTGTAAGAAATTGGAGTAGTTTCATTTTAGGGAAATTAGGGATCGATTCAAAGACCCGTTTGATCTTTCTCCCTCAAATATTGGTGGTGTGGTTCCTCCTCTTATGAGGTAGTACAGGAGGTGGGACGAGTACCTCTGTGCTACGGTTTAAATCTTTCATTGCAGAAGGTCTGGAATTTCGAAGGATCATATTTGATTCACAAACTTGGGGAGTTTAGTTTACTATCGTAATTTATAGTCCATATATTTACCCCGGTATTTGAGCCGGCTGATTCGCGTAAATCGGATCATCTTCCTCATCATAGGGAATTTCGTTCTTTCGTGCAGGTAGAAGCGGCAGGGGCATTTGACCTCTGTACAATGATTTCTGAGCCTTTCTTACCGATGTTCGTCTCTTCAAAACCGTCTGAAAAATTAGAATGATTTTTTATGGTCGCGTTTAATTTTCAATAAATCATTCAATCAAACATATTAACGTAAAATGTAATCATTGGATTACCCGCATAGGTGTTTTCTCTCTCATTTGTCCGGCTACAGGATAAACCGGCATCTCTATACTTTCCGGAGAGTTACTGATTTCGGGATCCCTTCCAAGCAATTCCGTAACTTCACTATCCGCTAATATTTGAGAAATCAATAATTCTTAATGTCCACAGAGCGATTTTCTGTCGTTTTATCAAGCCGTGGAATATTCTACTTACCGGTAACTAATAATTCGTCGTAATTAGATATTGGATCAAGTTCAAGAAAGGCTGATAACTCGTCCGGAAATCTTAGGTCCATTATAACGATTGCTGAGGCGAGTAAGAGGCATATTATTCCTGTTATATTTTCAAAACAGAAATTAGTTATTATACTACATTCGTGCGGAAATATTAATAAGCGGAATGATTATAAACTGACCACAGATTAAAACCATCCAGAAATTTGATCCGAAACTTGTTTTTATATCACCGCCTTCGAACGGGATAACAAGCGGATTAGGATTTCGCACCGCGGCCCATACGATGCAAGCTAAAATCTGCAGGCCACCAGTCAAGGCGAGAAAATAGCCCGCATAAATACCAACGCTGATTAAAAACATGTTAGTTATGATCCACGTGGCAAATGCAGTCCTGTTTAGAATATAAATAAATCTTAAATATCATACATTAGGAGAATAACACTGTTTGATTTAATGACCCGAGACCCACCACATCAAAATGTGTGTATACCATCCAGCTGTTCGATAAAATCTACCGAATCTCAAACCTTCTCCATCTACAACAAAATACTCGACTACCGAGAGAATCGGTATCGGTAAACCCTTCCGTTGAGCCTCGCGAAAACTTCGCTGAATCAATCCGGCTGCAGGGAATTAATATAATTAATTCGTATAATTTTATAAAAGTATTTGTATGGAGTTTTGTTCGTAAATATATTCAGATAAAAACTGTAAATTAGCTGCGTAATTACCGTAAGGGCCAAATCCTAGTCTTCCTTGATCCCAAGTCCACCAGAATCTCTCGTTGTAGTTGATGGTCTCATTTTCAAGCGGAGTGTGCGCATCACCGTTTCCTACAAAAATTCACCTCCGATAGATTTCTACAGTAATTTTTATTCAGCTGTAGTAAATTGATGAATAATCAACATTCTCCTATACCCTTTAACGTAACATTTATCGAACGTAGGCCAAGCTTTATTCCTATGCTACCGTTCATTTGATCAGCGCTACCAGCGCGATAAGGAGTTCTAATATTTGATACATGAGCCACTTCCCATTCTTGACCAAAATTTCCAACTGAAATATACCATTTTTTATAATATTACATCGATTTGTCTTCAATCGTCGCAGCTCATTACATACATTACATCATGTAATCTTCTATTATACTTACGCATTAAACAACAGCCGATAGTAATGCTACAAAAAACTTTCACCACGGCGTTTGTGCTCTATGAAGTAAAAGATTAATAAGCATGAATTACTCTGATACTACTTAATAATCAGTATAATATTATAGTGATTCATACATTATAATGCAGACGTTGTTATAATAATAATAATAATAATAATAATAATAATAATAATTATGGAAATCACTTTTGTAAAAGTATAAATAGGAGTGGTTCGTAAACTGGGGGACTTCTCTTTGCCGTATTGCTATGAATAGAAGGCCTCCGAAATATTTCACGGTCACATTAGTGCTCGTGATATATTGAAGACGGATGTAGATACCCTTTTCTATGATATTATACATCATTCAATGAGTATATATGATTGCATAGTTTTAAATAAATGAAACACGGAATACATACCCTCCTTAAACCGAGGCCGAGAATAATGATAAGAAAGGCGGTGCCGAGGAGGACAAACGCGAGAATAAGACCAGCTTCGAGAACATCCACAGTTACGGGAGTTTTTCCTTCGGGATATTGCGTCGGGAAACGCTCCTCCCTTGCGAATTCGAAAAAGCCCATCGCGGAGTTGGGCTGATTTACGAAATGAATATATTTTTCACCATATAGTATGATAAATATAAACTGAGATAATTATTACGTTAATCGAAAGCAACGCCGATTCTTGAACACTCACGGCTATAACTAGTAGATTATAATTACCCTAATTGTTACCTAGATAAGCGTAATAATTATTTATCAAATAATGAACATTAAATATAATATGTGTATTAAATTCACAGCTCAATTCTGTACAAAGGACTTGGATAGAATGCGGAGGTCTCACAACATTCATCCTCTGGTTTTTATCACCGAGATTTGTAGTGTATTTATCGCGGTTTTCCTTCCGCTTTAACAGAAATTACACAACGGGGAATCATTTGTATATCAACCGCTATTTCGCTTTGCTAATTGATATATATATACTTATATGTTTTTAAATGCGTTAATTTTAGCCGAAACTAAATTTAGCAAATAAATTGATAAAGCTATATGAAAATAATGACGATTTTCAAACGCGTAGATTATAATTGTATAAATATATAATAATAACAATTTTATTCAGTTCTACATGTTTGACATTTATAACAAATTAATTAGTTTTTTTTTTTTTTTTTTTTTTTTTTTTTTAATCTGTTTGTTGCTTGTTTTCTCCTTTCTAATACTATAAAACTATCTTTCATATCCCAAATTATACTATACTATTTACATATTGCTATCAACTAGCGCGGATTTACCTATACGTTTGTTTCTTTTAGTATTATGATAGAGGTACGAGTGTACTCGAAGACTGTTACTGTTTTTATATTTATTACCGCATAGTTTACAAGTCAGACTTTCTAGAGGCCCGTGAATATACCTAACATGTAACTTGAGATTCTCTTTACGAGTAAAATGCCGCAAACACCACGGGCACGAATACATCCTGATTACTTTTCCTCTTTCCACTCTCAGCGTTGGTCCAAGCTCAGAAACTACACGCAAAGTTGTTTCTAACGGCAAACTGCTCTCTGAGATGCCCTTCACTGTTTTACGACCTCTGGCAAAGTTGCCATTGTTGTATTCGAAGTCTGTACCAAAAGATGTTTCCAGGTGGCTTAATGCTGCAAAGAAAACCAAATTAGATTAATAAATAAGCCCAGGGCCACCCATTATTCATAATTGAATAAAGTTTCTCTTTTCTCTGACCATTTTTCAATTAAAAAGCAGTCTACTTCACTTCTATATTCAATTTAGTTCATTCTATCCTCACAAATATAGAACTGCTACATAATACACTTACGTAAAGGTTCGTTCTGGTTGCTAGGATTATAAGTAAGGAGTTCAGAATTCGGCAAACAATCTGTAAAAGCAAGAAGTTCAATGTTTCTTTAATTGAGAGCGATAAAACAGTGGATTTTCTATTTCTCAATTATACGTATCTAATCCTCACCATTTCCCATAGAATTATTTTCCGTATTTGGATTACTGTCCGTTTGATCCGGCGCGTTATCCTGCTCAACTTCGTTCTTATTGCACTCAACGTCGAAGTCAATATCAGACGAGTAATCTAGTGGTTCATTTTTTGTCCTCGATAATCGACCGATGTCCGAAGTGTAGTCTAAAGGCTCGTCTACAGAAGTTGATATTTGTTCTGTAAATTCCTCTGGTCTATTGCTCAATATTTCTCGTATAATACTATCAGGTTCAGTAGCTGTTGCCTCTTGTTCCCTGGGCTCGACATAGTTCGGTTCATTAGCTGCAAGTGAGAGAAGAGAGTCTTGCGTTGGACTAATATCTTCACTAATTTCAGGGTCCGAAGGTTTCTCTTCCATTATAACAGCTTGTTCATCATCAGCCGCAGACTTTGTTTCTAGTTTTGTATCCGCTTCGAGCAGACTATCCAATTCCACGGTTTGATCTTGTGAGCTCTCTTCAATCCTTGCAGAGCCTTCTTTTGTTACTGAGTGATCGTCCTTCTAACAAATGCATGAGGAAGATTTGTGTTAGTCATTTTATTTGCCCAGAGAATTATAGCGACTAGTAAGAATCGCTTTGCTACAATTTTGAATATAAATTATGATAAATTTAGAGAAAAAATTACAGCTTTGATATTACATAGTTTTTATCCTTGGTGAGCCCTTTTATCTGCAAGGTTTCAGCTACTTTTAAAAAACTAGCAAGATCTTCTTGCTTTATGTTCACTTCTCCTTGATACATGAAATGCAACATCGCAGATAAATCACGGTAGTTTACATCCTTGAGAATGACTATAGGATGTTTACACGAATTCATCTGTAAAAACAACATTTTTTTATTTGTTTTTTTTTTTTACAATTTTCTACAAGGTTTATGGCGCCTTGTAGAAAAAGAGGAATTATTCAATTTTTGAATGAACAATGTTCAAAATAAAAATAAATACAGATTAAGATCAGACCTTGAAGAGTTCCTTGAAGTAAGTACTACACACTGATAAGATGAGCTTGTGAGCTCGTAAAATTTGTCCTTCAGCTGCTAGTGTTACGTCAACTAGTTGTTCATCGGTAAGTAGAGTGTAGAGACCAGAGGATAAATTTCTTGGAAAACTGTTCCATACTAACGAGAATTGTTCACCTGACATGATGCTGAAAGAAAATTGCGTATTTATTACTATTTATATCAATTAAATCGGCGATTTTTCATTCTGTCATAAAGCAAGTTAAAATACACGTGAATAAATATACTGTTTGTTGTTGTCATTTTTTTTTTTTTTTTTTTTTTTTTACCTCGTTGTTGTTGTTTTCGTCGGTAAATGATGTTGCACCCTTTGGATAATTGATGAATTATAATAACGAGTTATTCAACGCATATCGTTCGCTGATTTAATTTCACTTTATAGTAACTCCGGTACTAATTATAGCTATAAATATTGACGACGCATTAATTTTCATTTATTATTAAACAGCTAGGTTTCTTCTTCTTCGTCTTATTCTTATTCTTATTTTTATTCTTATTCTTATTTTTATTCTTATTCTTATGCGGCTTTTTTAACTTAAAAACTCGATTTGATTGCACTAGGTATTTGCGTATATCGTCGTTCGAACCTCCGTAGCAGTATAAATTGTTTATTTAATAATGTGTATATGATTTATTTACTTATTTCTTATATTGGGAATATAGGTATAGTAGTATGCATGTGTGTATTAGATATATAAATAACAAATCCACGAACTATGCGCCAGCTCGGATGATACGCTACGACGAAACTTATATTAAAACATTTAAAAAGAAAACAATAAAAGATCCATTTTACAGCGCTGCATCGCATTTCTAACACTAATTCGTTATGTGTGCATTTCATACTTTTATTATACATATCACACGCATATGCACATACTACGCTATATGCATAAGCGAGAGATAAAATGTGTGTGCAACAGCTCGACACACACGCACGCATAGATACCAAAGAGATTCTTTCATTGTATATGTATACATAACCTCGCAGCCCTAAGGTATAATTCTATAGATAATAAAACAATAACCAAATAATTCTACGTCTCATTTATCATCAGATAATTAAATCTAGATAATTTGTAACGTATGTAACATGCGTTGATTATTAATCGCTTGTAACAGGGCTGAAAACATGTTCATAATTGTTGTTCAACCTCCTTTCACAATATACCAAAAATTAGATCGTCGCCATTTTATATTGTTCGTTGACAACTGTGCTAGTGTTGCTACATACAGAAGGCAAACATCTATCGGAGTACAGAAGTAGGAGTGCAGATATAATATAATATGTAACTCTTTTTGCTCTTTCTATACGGTCAATATATCCGCGTTTCAAGTGCTCGCTATAACGTTTATACTTTACATTACTTATAAAGTTGAAAGGCATACGTTTATTATTCATTTCTAATAATACCAGGTGCTCACTACTTTGACATCTTACCCATATTTGTCTACATTAACGTTTTGTTTTTTTTTTTTTACTAAACGTCATGTACTACTTTTTAGTTTACTACTACTTCTATGTACTATTTTGATTACAATATACAAACGTCAACACAGATTTCTTCGGCCCTAAAATGTTCAAAATTCTTGCTGGTTAATTACTTCTCGATTGTTTTCTTGTCTCATGGGTTGATATAAGCTTTTGATAATACAATACGCTTTTCTTTATAAATATATAAATATAAATAAAAATATAATCACATTTTTTTTTCATAGATAAATAAAGAAGGCATGATGACAAGCTCTAGGAAAGACATGGATAGTTCAGACTATTCATTGAAATGGAATAATTTCACAACAAATTTAACTTGCGGTTTTATATCGCATTTAAGCGACAATGAATTAGTCGATGTTACTCTTGCCGTTGAAGGAAAATTATTACAAGCTCATAAACTGGTTTTATCAGTATGTAGCCCTTACTTCAAAGAAATATTCAAGGTAAATTATACAGAGGTTTGAAAATGTAAGGGTTCTCTCAAAGCATACTAGAATCATGCTATCTTCATATTTTTATTTTATCTATCAGCTAAACCCCTGCACACATCCTGTTGTCGTCTTGAAAGGTATAGGCTACTCGCAGATCGAAGCTCTCTTGCAATTTATGTACAAAGGCGAAGTTAACGTCAGTCACAACGAGCTATCTTCATTTCTGAAAGTAGCTGAAGAACTAAAAGTAAAAGGGTTGGCCGGCGATCAGAGCAAAAGCAGCGTGAGTATTTTTATTCCGTTCTTATTAAGACTATGTATGGTTTTTCTGACCCTATTTTTATCACCCTTGATAACATTGATTTTTATGCATGTATATTTGCAAGCTCGATTCGTGGGGGGATCAAGATTGTTTCTAATCAGTTGAATGTATATTTTATTTAGGATTTGAGAAGCGAAAACAACTCTCCTACTCCGTCTTTGGAAACGGTAGAAGTAGAGTTTGATGTGGCCACTTGTTCTAAACCCAGTAAAAATGCTACTGATACAAATCCAAAGTCATCGGATGAAAATATACCCAGTAAAAGACCCAGAGAGTCGACGACAAGATCGCGTTCTTTGACTCCTAAGAAAAGCAGGGCCTCGCCACCAGCCCTAAAAGAAATGGAGGCTGTGCATTTTATTAAAGCAAAGTCGGAGCCTGAGGACTTTGAGCTGCAAGGGGAACCCTATTTTTTAGACGAACCTTTAGAAGAGTATTTAAATTCTCAAGAAGGTACGGTAAAAGGTGAGAAAAGCACAGGAATGGAATCTAGAGTTTATTGAACGCTGAAAATAGTTCGAATTTCAATGAATTAACACTATGAAGCATAATACTCGGATTCATCTCATTCATTTCATCAATTTTTCTGATTTAAAGGTTTTGCCAAGGTAGAAGTTGACGGGGAATTTCGCGACGATGTAGCTTCAAACAGTCTAACATCTGCGGCGTGTTCCCAAGGAGGAGAAATTGCTCAAGGTAAGATCGCTGAGAAATTTCTTGCCCAATAATTGTTCAAATATTTCAAAGAAATTCAATCTCTTTGCTAATACTTCAAAACCTTTAATTAATATTGTGAAATTAACAGGATAAGGAGAAACCATTATTTATTGAATTTGTCTTCCCAATATTTGAGCAATTATTCGTATCTACAATTTAGACAATTTATATTTCCAGTGGAGTGAAACGCCGGTTTATTCAGGTTCGATCGAACCTGTGTTGTACTAGATTTTATGGATTTTATAATAAACATAGTTCAGATCGGTAAATCTCTGTTCAATGTTTGATAGCGCTATGCGATATGTTGATGGAAATTGGTGATAATTTTCAAATTTTAAAACACGTTCCATAAATCTAGACTAATTACAGCGTACAGTTGGTGTTGAGGTACACTGGCAATCTTGGAGCCAATAATACAATGGCTGGTTTCTGTTTTATGAGACAGTGACCATTAATCGATAGTGTTTAATTCAGATATAGTGAACAAAATAATATTTCAATATTCATCGATATGATATTTCCGCTACTAAAGGCTCCGTGAGACAAAGAGGCCTCTTGCGGCGCTAAATCTTACCGATCTACTAACACGATAGATGAGTACATATTTTCAACAGCTAATAAGATATAACTGCGGATAATAACATTGGCAACGTTCTTTTTTCTTATTTCATTCGTGTTCTTCATACTGGGCTCATTTTCGTTAGAACTTATAATAAAGGGCATACGGTGGACGGGGTAACAAGAATCACTACGGGATAGAGAAAAAGCGTTTATTTGTAATAGTGAAATTCATCTGTGCGTAGGAGTAAAATAAAAGGTGAGTGAGAGAATGATATGAGTATATTGGTGTTCTCAGGACTCTTGTCGTTTGTACGGAGCTCGAGAGGTAATCTTCAGCTGGTTCACGACGGTCACATCTACACGGTACATTGCAGGGCGGGTGTAAAAACTTATTGGAAATGTATATATCGTTCGTTACACGGTAGATGTCGAGCACGATGTTATACAAAAAATGGTTCTGTTGTATTGTCTCAGCCCGCACCTCCGCCACACGCTTCTCATCTCGATACCATACGAACACTTTGTATAGCTGGGAAAATGATTTACTCACCAGGATATTAATATATATACCATATATATATATATACACAACATACATAGAAGAATCTATTACCTTTCTTTTGACTGATTGCATTAGGCATTAATTGTACATGCGTATACATACACGTAAAAAATATAAAGACTATATCTTATTTATGAATAAAAAATCTATGTATATAATATATCATACAAGACTCTTTAATTATTCTAAATTCATTGATCGCCCGGGGTATGTAGGCCTTAGTTATCCATCGACGTTATTACTTGGAGCTTATTATCGACGTAGATATAAGATTTGAGGAATAATTCTCCCTAATACTTTACATCCTGCAGCCTGTTTTACACTTTGTATAGTATCATGTGATATATTAAGATTGAAATTAATACACGACGTATAAATTTTTTTAGAACATAATGGCGGAAGAACAAACCGGTGCCTTTTCTTGCAAGGGTTTGTCTACCATGTACACAGCCTACCTGGAGCTAAAATCTATTGGAGATGCCAAGGACGTTATAAATACAAATGCACTGCTCGTTGCATTACACAAGATAGTTTAGTATTGAAAATATCCGGGACACATACTCACGGACCAGAATCACCAATGTCATCTTGTTATTTTCTTTTCGATGGAAAGAAGTCTATATGTAAAATTGGATTTTAACAGTCAATATAATGCGTAAAGGAAAAAAAAACAAACAAATACTACCAACAAATGAATTACAGTTCATTGAGATGGGTCGATGGTATATTGAAGTGAGAATTCTACCACTGAACTACCGATGCTAGTATATTTAAGCGTCGCTTTGCACGGATACATATTACTTACCTTCTGTTGTACTTATTATCACGATTCTGTAAAGTGTCTTACAAAAAAAAAAAACAACCAAAGATCGCCAGTGTATTCTAGCCCAAATGGTTATTTTCAATAAACCCGATTGTTAAACAATCACGAATTAGTATTCATCCCTTGATCTTGCTTCGATATTCTATCTACATTGACATCAATGTCTCTTTTAAACTCCGCCAACGTATAAGGTGAGCGCAGACTTATCTCCCCGTCTATTCGCCCCTACCCTTGACCCTGTTGCTGCGTGTTATAACGATTAATTAACGAATTGCGAATTGCGAATAGGATTGTTTTTACCTGAAGATCAAAGAATAGAAAAGAATGTAATCTTATCAATTAAGGTGTGTAAAAATTTCCTATATAACATTGCAGTTGTGGAACCGGTAACTTACAGACTATCCGCACGAGGTCGTCCGCAATTGGTCCATGAAGGATATGTGTATAATCTGACATCTCGATCTGAAGTATTGAATCGATCCCATTACCGATGCGCCGAACAACACCGTGGTTGTCGTGGCAAATGTGCCGTCATCGCCGAAAGATTCATGCCCACAGGAGTCCACGAGCATAATCATCCGCCCGGTTACCAATCCGAATATGAATACAGGAAGAAAAAAGGACTAGATACAGACATTATCTAAGCTAAAATTTACACTATAATAGCTGAGGGAAGCTGGGCTTGACTAAATATTAGGATAAAGATCAGAGTAGAGAGAAAAACGTTATTCAATGCTTGTTTTGAAAAGAGAAATAGTTTATTCGGATTAAAGTTTACGGGAAGAAACTTTTTTTTTTTTTTCTTTATGTAAATATTCAAAGATTTATTTCTATTTTTTTTTTTTTTTTTTCTTTTTTTCAGTCTTCATTCTATTATCATAGTTTATTTATAACGGGATGTGAGATTATACGCTATCAATGTACATACATACATACATATATAGATGTTACTTTATTTACATATATATTTTGAACCGTTATTGTAATATATTAGATTTTTTTTTTTTCTAAATATTGAAGATATACATTCACATTCCTTGTCGTTGGCGGAGATTTAAAAGCAACGAAGAAAGTTCACCTGCTTATAGAATATGTTTTATAATATTTTGAATCCAGTTGATATAAATCATAGATATGTTTATTTAATATCTATAATAAACGAACATTCCATATACATAATTATATAAGGCATTGATAAGAATTGAAACTATATAGGTATTTAACAGAATTGTAACACGAATACATACCAATGTTTTATGATATGTAACATTAATAATTTTCCAAAATTATTATATCTATTTATTATTATTTTATATAATACGCTTCGTATGTACCGCACATCTCTGTGTACATAATATATCCATGTACTCCACTCTAACTGCGTACTACTTATTGTTGACGCTGTAAAAGTAGGATAAACAATTTTCGAACGTTGTAATAAAATATTTTTTATTTAAAAAAAAAAAACAGTTTACACAAGTGTAGATCGAATTGTATCATATTATAAATAATAGTTACCTCTCATTTTTTTTTCTAAGACACACTATGATTAGAATTGTAAAAAAAAAAAAAGACTTTTTGATCAGTAGGCGATGATCGATGAAAGCATTGTTCTGTTCTTCAGCACGTCAATATCAATGAAAAAGTCGCTAAATTAATATTGGAGTTTGACAGAGTGCAATCATATTATTTTTTTGGACTTGATCCACAGCATAATGCTGCGCGTTATCAGTTATTTTGATATCGGTAAAAGCAATGAAATCGGTGAAGAGATATCCGGCCAAGTCTGATAGCCGTATTTTGGGCAATTTACGCACCAACGATGCACCCATTACGGACGATAAATTAATGCGTGAAATTGAGACGGTATACAGATGCTGTTCCACTGAAGAAAAAGACGTTAGACGTGTGAAGAACCTCCGTGAAAAAGGAGTGAAAAAGCTGCGGAAAATTATCCGCAGAGTATCCTCGCGGCAAATAGAATCCCAGAATCCAAAGGTCCTGGTGCATTGTTCGATCAAGTTACTAGTACATTTTGAAAACGCTGTTTACCGGAGAGAATCTCTCTGCAAATGGAACGAACGTCGGCAATATCGGCTGGCGACTAACTGTTACCTAGATCTGTTGACCCTTTTCGTTCCCAAGAAAGAAACCGAAGTAGTAATTGCAGTGATCGACGTTATTCAGGAAGAGAATCTGTTCGAGTATCAGGACTTGGCTTTGGACTTGCTAAACGCGATGATAATCACCCTGAAAGTCCCGGGTTCTACGGTTGTAAATGAGCTATGGAACAAAATCGAAGATCCAAAAAGCCCCCTTGAAGATTCCCGCACCATTATTCGCTTGCTATACGAAGTTTTGGATTCGTACGACTGGCCCATGAGCGAGGACACTGTTATTTGCCTGGAAAGATTGCTGCGCCTTTATCGCGCCAGTATTGGTAAAGAGGTCCAAGATAACGGTCTTCAATCGGCTTACAAACCCCTGAAGAAGGGGCTGAAGGTCTGCCTTCAACGCACGGTCGAACACCTTGCGAATAATCACATCCTCGTCGTTATACGGCACATGAGTTCTTGGGCAGTAGACGAATCAATAAACGACGAAGATGTCCTTGATTTTGGTAGCAGTTTGGAATACGCTGCGTATAAACACGCGACGCAACTCTTCGAGGATACTCTAACGCCTGAGATATTCTCTCTAATTACGAGAATGATCGCTTCAAAGAGTCGGCTAGTCAGTCTGTTGGGTAACAGAGTTATGCAGTACTTGTTAGACCGAGGGGATAATCGTGGTCAGTTTGAAACGCCTCATATTTTCTTTGAGGATACCCAGTACGACTTGAACGTAAGCCGGTATCACCGAGAGGATAAGATCTTCTTAAAAAATAATCGCGCCGAACTTCACGACAGCTTGATCAAAGGCATGCTCAATCATTGCTCGACCAGACTGAACCTGGAAACATCTTATTGCACCATTTGCCTTCTGGCTGTTGAAGTGCCCTGCGGTTTTACCGCTGCGGCACTCGTCTGTCTCGCTATGAATCTTCAGGATCGAATCATGGAGCGCGAGGACATTAGGAGAGAAATTACGTTTCATATTCACGCGAGTGTGGTAGCGATTTTATCGCTTTTATGTTGGATCCATCAAGCCAAGGTGTTTTATCGGTACGTCAACAAGATCATCATGGAAAGATCTAGATGGGCTCCGCATTTAAACCCGCCTATACAATCCCACTATTATTTCGCCACGCATCACGTGCTGTGGGACAAGCCAGAACTCTTCTTCGTAGATTGGGAAGCCCGGTATGGGTTGTGGAAGTGTTTTAGATTGCTGGATAGCTGATCAGAAATCTTTCCCGACACCGAAGAGTCTTATATTTGGGCAAATCCAACTACATATTAGAACACGTATTACTCATGATTGCGAATCGCCTAAGAACGATGTCGATCTATCCTTGCAATCGTGAGCAAATATCTCCGTCTGATTTAGCCGATTATGCCAGCCGATAAATCAAAGTCCACGAATTCCGGATTGTTGTTAAGAATAAAATCAATTTTTAATTAGCGAAAAAGAATCAGGTGCTTCAGAAATTCATTATAGAAACTGATAAACGCAAATATTTCCATCCAATCAGTAGGATAAGAAATCTAGTATCATTACCTATAATCCATTAAATACGAGATTGCTGTTAGCACATTCATTTGGTAATTCAAAAGAATTGTACTACTATACATAACAATATGATAATAAATCTCATTGATATTGGAATGATAATTTCTGTTTGATTGTGATTAAAATACGTCATAGATTTTAGATAGGGCATTTTTTTCAAGAGTGTATTCAATACTTTCGAGCTGCTATAACTACGTTGTAGATTAAATTCTGTGAAATAATCAATAAACCATGAGCGAGGGAATAAACGCTACTTATATACTACTGCACATATTATACCCCATGCACCCCGATTCATGTGTCCGTATGGTTCCCATGAATTGTTTGAGATGCGTCATCGCATTTGTTATCATCGTCTATACAAAAAATTGTTACGTTGCTAGGTGGTCTTCCGTTTGTCAAGCATCAAGCTTCAGTACGGACGACCTGTGCTTAGTTCGTTCTTTGAAATGAACCCTTGTGGGTTTCAAAGTGCAATAAAAAAGGCACAGCTGTGTCTGCTTGATTTGAAATTTGTAATCGAAAATTAGTGTATTGTGAATATCTAGTACAGTCGCGCAGTTTACTTGTTCCATAGTGATCGTAAAAATGTCCGAAAAGTTCAGCAGTCGCAATTCGTGCTCCGTTTCACCGTTGAGAAGCAATACCTTCGTTAGTCGCGGAGCAAACCCTAATAAAATAACGTCGAAACGTAGTAACGGGGTGAAAAAATCTCCAGGGGATAAGATAATCGACGAGAAAAAGAACGAGGCAAAAGGATGCAGGGAAGAATTTGGAACAAATGGATTAAACTTGACCCTCGTTGGTTCACCGGCACCTCGTTCTCAAGTTCGAGCTTTGGTTTCGTCGACGAACGTCGTTGCTAAATCGAGAGTTAAAACATCATGCGGTTCGAAATCTCGGGAACAAAATCCGCACGAAATATGCATGGAAAAGTTGTACCAGTTCGCTGATAACCCGACGAAGTTTGTCAGATTGGAAAGCCGCGACGAACCGCAGCTGCAACTGGACCTTGAATTTTCGGATCGGTCAGAAGAGTCAGAGAATTTTTACAACTCCCACAATATCGCGTTTGGCGAGAATGGCGAATACCGAATCCCGGAATATGATCATATCAGATTTCTACAATTCAGCATCGGCAATCCTCAAAATCCCGGGACAACGGAAGATCAGGATAATTCAGCGTCCATAAAACTCGACCGCTCAGCTGCAGCTTGCTCTGAATCGGTGAAGACCGCGATAAGCGGCGAGAAATTCGCGAAAGAAAATCACATATCGACGATTCCTGATGGCCCTGAGACTTCGAGATCTCTTCACGCTGATGGCAGCTTCGATTTGTCGGAAGTAGGGCCTCAAATCGACGAGATTAATCAATGGAATTCGAAGATAAGCCATATCTCGATCCCGACCAAGAGTAACGCTGCTCTGGACAATCAACAAAGCTACCCCCTCGGTTCGGCAATTAATTATAAGAACAACATAAACCCCGAGGTAGAGAGATTCATGCTGAACACTGGCCCAGAATCATTAGACGAAAATTACACCAGAAGCACGCAGAATAATCGTTTAATAGACGAAAGTATTTTGAGCAAAAACTTCGCTCAAGCCATTCGACTTCAGCCCTTTGAAGGATCCGTAGAAAATTCTTCTCGAACTTCTCCGATTACTAGTAGAACGACTTTGAGCCACGCTTCCTCAGGCGATGGAACGTGGCACGGGCACAGTCTTAATAGTCCTTATTTCGCGTCTGCAGAGAGTAATTCTTGGACTGATTCAAGGAAAGATATCAACAAAGATTTGTCGAAGGTACTTGCTAGCTATGAGGAAACTGAGGAGTATTTAACGATCGTGAAAAATGAGCAAGACGCCTCTACACCGATGACTGATAAAATCGGAGCTCAGCGATACATCTTTATTACTAATCAATTTCTCGGATCTAATTTGCATAGTAGAACCAGTTCGGAAAGCGAAGATGATCGTTCTCACGATAGTGCCAGAGTTGATAAGTCTTTGGCACGTTTGTCGGTGGCAGAATCTGACGACAATTCTTCTACAAAGATGGAACGATCAGCATCAGCTGAAATCGGCAAAATCGATGACGATGACGAGAAGGATATTTCGAGCAGCGAAATTTCGTCGGATTATTGTATCGGGAATATTTTTTACCGTTCCTCTTCTTCGAATACTGATTCTTCTCCTTCTCCTTCTTCTTCTTCTTCTTCGTCTTCTGCGACCGAAGACGTACAACTTATGAAAACTGGGACTACTTCTATTCTCTCTGATTCCTCGGGAGATAAAACTGAACTTCAAGAGGATCGGAATCATGTCGACACACCCAAGTATAGTCCGTCTGAAGTGGAGAGCTTGAATTTGTTGAAACAAAGTTCGAGCCCAAACGTTTTGTACATGACTCTAGAGGAGGTGAACTTAGCAGCTGATTACACGAGCAAATTATCGCAGATATTTAATCGTGTACTAAAAAGATCTGAGTGCGATAATTACGTGAAGAATACGGAGAAAGTAAGCGTCGACTGTTCGAGTTCAACTGGTGTTGCGTCTCAAAATACTTCAAAATTAATTTACACTTGCTTGGGATCTCTTAATTCTAGCCCAACTCATTTCTCGTCCTAATAGGACTTGAATGACATACTATATATATTTGAGACCGCCTATTCTACTTTCGGATAAAACCTATGCAATTCTAATCGTATAATTATAGTATATATGTATGTGTGTTATACCCAGAAATAAACATTTTTTATTTACTGTATCCGTATTTAAGTTTATTTTCACTCATTGTGTAAATCGCTTGATGAATACATGGGATGTTATCATGGATTGTTTCCATGTTTCGATTCAAGGTTTATAGGGTATTACGTCGATACGCGAAACATATTGTTAATGCAGGGATCATTTTTCTTAATCATTAATTCAACAGGAAATTATTCCACATTATTCATAGCAATAATTGAATGCAACGGTTAGCATTTAATTCCTGGGAGTTATAGCACCATTGGTGTTGGTCTCGATCCAGTCCAAGAACGAGGAGACGCGAGTATAAACACTGGGGAATCTAGATGCGCAACCCAGACCTGATCCAAAGGAAACAACACCAATCTGGGTAATTTCACCGTCAGTATCTGTAACGACCAAGGGGCCGCCAGAATCTCCCTGGAATTAATAAAACCATTGTTTGTATTTTTCCATCCGATCGCAGGCACGTTAGTTCCGTATAGTTATGACTACGATAACCGTTCCAAAGTTAAACTTGAACTCAGAACTTCTATCACAATCCACTCCAAAGTTAGATACCAATTATTATTCGACGTAAAACGATCATACGATTGTTGTAAAACAGAAATCATATAATCACAATTACTTACGTTGCATGAAGAGCGACCGTTGTCAGGGCTTAGGCAGACTTGACTGTTTCCAACAATTCCGAACCACCGGAGGTTGCAGCGCAAGTTGGTGAGGATGGGGTTGCTGGTGTAGCGAAGGACGGGACTGACAGCGGTGGCGGCTGTAATCAATCGGAATGATTAGTCAATTATGATCGACGAATTTCACGACTATGAATGACATCGAATATAATGATATTTTAGTGAATAATTATGAGTATATGTATAGTAATATTGAATATTATATGCTTACCGTCAGAGTCCCTTCCCCAGCCAGATACAGTTCCGGCGAATCCAGCGAAGGTGGTACTAGCCTGGGAACGACTTGGGAGACGAATTGGCTGAACCCGGTCTGAAATTTGAAACATTAATCGCCTATGATTATTACAGGGATTGAAAAATTCTCTGTTTTTGTTATACTTGGATACAGTATATTCTGTGTATGCAATTAATCATGAGATGGCTCAGAATCATGTCGTACCGCTTAATGTAAGTGCCTCGGGAAGCTCTAGCAGCGCAATGTCGTTCGTGATGGCAGACGGATTCCAATTCGAATGGACGACGATTTTCGAGGCTACGAGGGAGAACTGTTCAGGATTGTTATTGACGATGTTTTGGGCTGCGAAAAGAATCGTCACGGATGTTGCAACGTCGACACAATGAGCAGCAGTAAGGACCCATCTTTCGTTCAAGATGGAACCTCCGCAGAATCCAGTTCCCGCAGGGGTGCTCGCGAGTAGACCAATTTGGTAGGGGAACTGTCCAGGGCTAGCTTCGACTCCTCCTACGATACGGGACGTATCCATGGGTGTCTGGAGCCAGTTGTCTTGAAAATTTCAAAACATTATTATTTCCGCGATAACGAGACTATAGAAAGTAATTACATTCTAGAAAATCCAGAAATAGGGCGACGTACTATGCTCCAGAATTTCGTTGATGTTGTCGGGGACGACATCCATCGTGTTGACTGTGGTCCAGTCCACATCGATGGCCTAAAAATACAGAGACTTTTTTTTTTAACAATTATCGACAAAGATCAATCCTCGATTCGTCTTCGAGTGATTCGAAAAGTTTCGCGTCAAAGTCACACAATTTATTTTAATATCTCCTAGGTAGTCCGTTTATCTTGAATGTCAACATTTTTCAAATTTAAGTTCTGAATCTGAATGATAGAATATATCCTTGTATATGAAAAGTTATTTCTTTTTGAACAATCTAAATTATACACTTATATGATATGGAATATTTCTATAGAGTCATATGGATGTAGAGTATTTCTTTCGGCGAATATTACACAGATCAATATAATTAAAAATAAATTACCTGAGCCACGGCGGCGACAAAGCAAAGTGCTACGAGAATCTTCATTTTCGAACTGATTTGGAGCCTGGGAATCGTACGAGCTTATATACATACTTCGAGAGAAGATTAATCAAAAGATATGGATCAATCTTTGCAATTCATTCAAGCTCGATGATATGTGATAAAATCTGTCTACATTGTCCTAATTAGGTGTACGCGGACACATGTATTCCACTGTTGTATATCTTATCTTCAGAAGTACGTTTTTGACAAACAGTCAATCCATGTGACAAATCTTACAGCCACCAAGTTGATATTGATCAGTTTTGCAATCACTGCGAATCAGCAAGTTGCGTTTTATAAACGTCAATGATAAGTTTACATTCATGTGTAGTGGAAGTTAGGGGGATATCGATTAGTTTATAGGCAATACCGATCACCGGTGTTTTGATACCCCGAATGATGCTATATGGATACGCGATACCTTACAGAGTTATAAAACGTAAGCTGAAAACTGTGTATTCAGGTATAAGCCTCCTTAGTTTTTCTTAACAATTCATAATTATTTTTGTATAACATTTCTCAATCATTACTTGATATCCGAATTGCGGGCGAAGCTTATCTCGAATAAATATTTTTCATTTATATAGAGCGATATAAGGATTTTTGTTGAAACGATTCGAGCTGAATCTCAAAATGCAATCCAGGTGACTTTTTCGTTGACATTTCATTATGATACCTGAAATAAAGAGTCGCAGGTAGAGGAAAGTAGAAGGTAACAAAGCAGTTAATTATCGTTTTTTATTGTTTGTCATCGGTTTTTTTTTTCTTAACAATAATTCCCGTGTACTGTACGCTGTTTAAACTTTTGCTTATTAAAAAAAATAATGATAATAAATAAATAGTCGCAGGGAGGGGAAAGTGAAAAATAACAAAAAGCAATCGATTATACGCTTCATGTACTATCGAAGAATTTATTGCTGATTTGTTGCAGATTGATACAATCGTCTTCATCGTCAAGCTTATGTAGAATTCGTAAATTATAATTGATTCTAACAAATAAATATCAAATATAAATTGGTCTAGTATCTTTATTCGCTTCCTGGCATAGCTGGAGTTATCATAAAATAAACTACGTCCTTATTACAATACGATCCTACTTTAATATAATTGATTCTACAAAGAAGGATGAGTGTTAATTTTCATGATTTTTATAAAATGAAAGAAAACTTCCTGAATATTAAAAACATTGAAGACGTGTTTCCCAAACAATTTCGAGGTCATTGGAGGGATCTTTCTTCTGTGAATCGTGCAGCTGCTAACTATAATATGCCCAATATATTTTTAAAAATACCAAACAAATAATCATTTCCTAAACTACGAAAACATATTCCTAAACTTTCCCAAACAATTTGCAAACGATTGTGTCGATAAAAAATTGAATAACATTTATTTGCCTGCTAAGTAGACGGAGCCAAACGTCAGGGTCGGTGCTCGGCCTTGACAGGCTCGTGGCCCCAACGGTATGCGAAATAGTTTGGCCATCTCGCGGATAAATTGATGAACTATTTTTCCGCAAGTGAAGGTGCGCCTCATCATACGCAACCTGCATTGAATTATTGTGATTTCTAATGCGCAGCTGCATACGGTAAGGTGCGGATGATACTTGCGTCTAGAATAGTTCGTCAATTCTTCCGCTACATGGTAATATACGACATGGCACTCCGTCGGAGCCAATAGCCGGCAGGGCCGCGCTCCGACCTTGACCTTTGGTCGGGTAACCTGTCGTGGGGTCAGTGGCCCTCGGGGCGTCAACCAGTCCGCATGGGGATTGCGTTAACGAAATACTTTGTAGAAATACTCCGAACTCACTGATCTCGATGCCAGAAAGCAAATAAAGAGACTCGATCATTTAATTGCGATGGATACATGAACCTATTAATTTCGAAAAAAAAAAAACTCCCAAGTTTTGCATAGCTTTGAGGCTACAGTAATAAATTCTGAATTGCGAGATATACCAATGATCATTTCTTCGTTATTTTCCATTTTGACCTACCTGCGACTTTATGACCTTCAAGATTTCTGCATCTGCAAAAATGAACTTTGGCAAGCTGTAGCTTCCAAACGACCTTATGATTGTCAGAAACAATTAGAATGTTCAGTGCCTTTGCTTCTCGCTTCTACATATGAAGGATTCTTTCTCAAGTGGGCCACCCATTTTCGTCGTGGTCTCGAATTAATTTGATTATTTCCTCCAATGATTACCCTACTTTTTAGGAGTTGTGCTGAATTTTTGCAGATTTTTAGCACTGAGATATACGAAATATCTGGATAATGTGTTTATTTTACGTATTTATAAATTACTGATAATGAAAGAAAAATCAAAATACATGAAAGTTATGTTTTTTCATCAGCTTTCCAGTAAAAATATTTTCAATTTTAATAGAATGACAGTTAGGGCTAAAAATGTCAAAAAACCCAGAAAAAATGCGAAAAAAGGTGGTTTTAAGTTTTCGGGCCGCTTTGATTTGGATGAAAAAATTCGAGAAAGACTCTCTCATTGCTCAGAGTTTACTGTGTAAATTTTATTATGGGACCGCCACTCCTTCCTAAGAAGAAAACATCCGAAGATAGCCCAATGATTGTTTTTGTTCGTATGACAACTTGGAACGCTTTAGGAAGGATGGCGGTCCCATAATAAGATTTACACAGTAAACTCTGAGCAATGAGAGAGCCTTTCTCGAATTTTTTCATCAAAATCAAAGCGGCCCGAAAACTTAAAACCACCTTTTTTCGCATTTTTTCTGGGTTTTTTGGCATTTCTAGCCCTAACTGTCATTCTATTGAAATTGAAAATATTTTTACTGGAAAGCTAATGAAAAAACATAACTTTCATGTATTTTGATTTTTCTTTCATTATCAGTAATTTATAAATATGTAAAATAAATAGATTATCCAGATATTTCATATATCTATGCTCCTGCCAGTGCTAAAAATCTGCAAAAAATCAGTAAAACTCCTAAAAAGGAGGGTAATCATTGGAGGAAGTAACGAAATTAATTCGAGACCACGACGAAAATGGGTGGCCCACTTGAGAAAGAATCCTTCATATACCACGCAGATATATCTATGTCTTAATTGTACGAAATCGTGTTCGTCGTTGCTAATTGTATTGGTTGAAAAGTTCATTTAGGTATTATGTCAATATGCAGAGAATATCAATTTAGAGTTCTAAATCATTTATTTGACAAGAAATTGTTGCACATCATACATCGTATAGGCAATGATCGAATGTATCGGTTTGTATTTAATCCCTGATAACGACGGAGCCATTGGTGTTGATCTCGATCCAGTCCTAGTGAGCGCTGAGACGAGTGTAGACACCGGGCCACCCAATTATCAGTAGAACTAGTTCGAAAAGCGAAGATGCTCGTTCTCACGATAGTGGCAGAGTTGATAAGTCTTCGGCACGTTCGTCGGTGACGACAATTCTTCGACAAAGATAGAACGATCAGCGTCAGCTGAAATTGGCGAAATCCATGCCGGGAATATTTTTTACCGTTCCTCTTCTTCGAATACTGATGACGTGCGACTGAAGACGTACAATTTATGAAAACTGGGACCACTTCTATCCTCTTTGATTCCTCGGGAGATAAAACTGAACTTCAACTTCAAACATTTTTTATGTACTGTATCAGTATTTAAGTTTATTTTCACTCATTGTATAAATCGCCTAATGAATACATGGGATGTTATCATGGATTGTTTCCAAGTATCGATTTAAGGTTTATATGGGATTACGTCGATACGTGAAACATGTAGATGCAGAGATTATTTTTCTTCATCGTTGATTTGACAAGAAATTATTCCACATTATCCATAGCAACAATTGAATGCATCAGTTAGCATTTAATCACTGATAATAACAGAACCACCGCTGTTGGTTGCGATCCAGTCCAAGTACGAGGAGATGCGAGCGTAGACATCGGGCCATCCAGATGTGCAACCGCGAGATGATCCAAAGGAAACAACACCAATCTGGGTAGTTTTGCCATCAGTATCGGTAACGACCAAGGGGCCGCCAGAATCTCCCTAGAATTAATAAAACCATTTTTCGTATTTTGCTCCGTATTTTTTCATCCGATTTAGGCACGTCAATTCCTTAGTTATGGCTACGATAACCGTTCCAGAGTTAAACTTGAACTCAGAATTCTTATCAAAATCCACTCCAAAGTGAGATACGAATTATTATATTTGAAGTGAAAAAATCATGCGATTGTTGAAAACCAGAAATCATATATAATTACAAATACTTACGTTGCATGAAGAGCGACCGTGAACAGCGCTCAGGCAGATTTGAGTGTTTGAAACAATTCCGAGCCATGACATGTTGCAGAAGGTGTTGCTGAGAATGGGGTTGCTGGTCCACCGAAGGATGGGACTGACTTCGGTGGTGGCTGTAATCACTCGGAATGATTAGTCAATTATTATCGACGAATTTCGTGACAATGAATGGCACCGAATAACGATATTTGGGTAAATAATTATGAGTAGGTATATACGTAGGAATATTGAATATATGTTTACAGTCAGAGTCCCTTCCCCAGCCAGATACAGTTCCTGTGAATCCCTCGAAGGAGGTACTAGCCTGGGAACGTCTTGGGAGACGAATTGGCTGAACCCATTCTGAAATTTGAAACATAATCGCCAATGATTATTACAGGGATTGAAAAATTCTCTGTTTTTGTTATACTTGGATACAGTATATTCTATGTGTATGCAATTAATGATGAGATGGCTCAGAATCATGTCATACCGCTGTATGTAAGTGCCTCGGGAAGCTCTAGCACTGCAATATCGTTCTGGACGGTAGACGTATCCCAATTCGAATGAACGACGATTCTCGAAGCTACAAGGGAGAACTGTTCAGAATTGTTATTGAAGATGTCTAAGGCTGCAAAAAGAATCGTTACGGATGTTGCAACGTCGACACAATGAGCAGCAGTAAGAACCCATCTTTCGTTCAAGATGGAACCTCCGCAGAATCCAATTTCTTCAGGGGTGTTCACGAGTAGACCAGTTTGGTAGGGGAATTTTTCAAGGGTAGCTTGGTCTCCTCCTACGATATGGGACGTATAGTACATGGGTGTCTCGAGCCAGTTGCCTTAAAAATTGCAAAACATTGTTATTTTTCACAATAGCGATCTTCTATTATACTCTCGAAAGTGATATAATATTCTAGAAAGTTTATAACTTAAAAAATAATAAAGATAACAGCGGACCATTCTCCAGAATTTCGTTGATATTGTCGGGGACGACATCCATCCTCTTGACTGTGCTCCAGTCCACATCGATGGCCTAAAAGTATACAGAGACATTTTATAACAATTATCGACAAAGATCAATTCTCGATTTTTCTTCGAGTGGTTTGAAAAGTTTTCCGCCAAATTCAAACAATTTACTTCAATACTTCCCAGTCCGTTTATCTTCAATGAGTTGATGTAGCGAAATGTCAATATTTTTCGAATTTGAATGATAAACTATACTAATTCTTCTACATGGAAAGTTCTTCTTTTTCATACTCGTATCAAGA
This sequence comes from Tenthredo mesomela, assembly GCA_943736025.1. Lineage (NCBI taxonomy): Eukaryota > Metazoa > Arthropoda > Insecta > Hymenoptera > Tenthredinidae > Tenthredo > Tenthredo mesomela. The sequence goes on from OX031019.1 coordinate 889,767, forward strand.
ACAATCTAAATTATACACCAAGATGATATGGAATATTTTTATAGAGTCATGTGGATGTAACGTATTTCTTTTGGCGAATATTATATACAGATCAATAATTAAAAGTAAATTACCTGAGCCACGGCGGCGACAAAGCAAAGTTCTACAAGAATCTTCATTTTCGAACTGATTGATAATAATAATATAATATATTATAATTGATGATTACTGTTGAACCAGCTTTCGATTCCACTATCATGCAAAAAACAGTGCTGTCGAATTTACTATGTGAGTAGTAAATATATGGACAGCACTTTTTTGCAGTAGAAATTATCACAATTGTAGTATTGGGTACATCGGAGCAAGTGGCCTTCAATGTCTATATGAGTGAATGTTATTACAATTGTGCTAATTTCTACTGCAAAAAAGTGCTGTCCATATATACTTACTACTCGCATTGTAAATTCAACAGCACTTTTTTATACAACGGCCCTAATTTAAAGATTAGTTGACTCGTAGATTAGAAGCATCAAACGATAAGCGAAGGAGTCGAGATCTGTACGAAAGCAGAAGAAGACAAGTACCCTGATTTACACTTGGCGAAGACGAACAAGGACGCGAGAAATATACATGTATGTAAAGATAACGAAGTTTTCAATTCAAGTGTCTCGCGAACGATACTTATTAACGTGAATCATGTGTAAAATGTTGGGTACAATCATTGTTTATTTCATTTGTAATAATATTATTCCACACATTAACGAACACTAGAAAATATGTTATAAATAATAATAAATTTAAATAATAATAATAATATTATATGAATTATATTATTATTTTTTGATTGAATTAAAAAAAAAAAAAAAAAAAAAAAAAAACGCTTCACCGATCTATAATCTATATATCTATTAGGGTGGCCGTGGAAACGGGAAAAAACATGAATTTCCGAGTTAGCATTTAATCCCTGATAACAACAGAACCACCGGTCTTGGTCGCGATCCATTCCAAATACGAGGAGATGCGAGTGTAGACACTGGGCCATCCAGATTCGCAACCGCTACCTGATCCAAAGGAAACAATACCAATCTGGGTAATTTGATCATCGGTATCTCTAACGATCAAGGGGCCGCCAGAATCTCCCTAGAATTAATAGAACCATTATTCATATTTTGCTTTGTATTTTTCCATCCGACTTAGGCACGTTAGTTCCGTATAATTATAACTACGTTAACCGTTCCAAAGTTAAACTTGAAATCAGGCTTCTTATCACAATCCACTCCAAAGTGATATACCAATTATTGTTCGACGTAAAAAAATCATACGATTGTTGAAAACCAGAAATCATACAATAACTTACGTTGCATGAAGAGCGACCACTGTTACCGCTTAGGCAAACGGTACTGCTGTAAATCCATCCAAAATACCAAGAGTCGCAGTCTTCATTGGTGAGGATGGGGTTGCTAGTGAAGCGAAGGACGCGACTGACAGATATGTTCCCTGCTAAAAAAAATCGATTCAAACTGATTGAAAACAATTGAATTGTAATCGGTTTTAATAGTTTTCAATGAGTCCAATTGTACAGGAAATTTTCTTCCTATTAAAATTGAATTGGATTCTATCAGTTTCAATGTAAAATGTTTTCGATAGTAAATTGCGAATTGATATTCAACTATTTTCAATCAACCTGAATTGTATGACAACTACACTGGCCATATATCAGATTTTACTGTCGAAATACAATACGTTGTGAATGAGTTCCAATCGTTCGCAACTATCCGAGAATATTAAAAGAGATTGAATTGGAAAACACAATTTGGATCTCAATAGTTTTCAATACGTACTGTTCACATACAGTCATATATTAATGCAAATTGAAAATTGTCAATTGGATACCAATTTGATCGAATGCGTGCCTTCCGAAAATCAATCCCAATCGGACTTAATGTGAACATGACTATTGGTGCTACGATATAGCTATCGGAATGAATATGAATATCACTATTCGAGTTTCAATACAATTATTCGCGAGTAAGTTTCAATCGTTCGCAACTATCCAATAATATTGAAAAAGATTGAATCGAAAAACACGATTTGGATCTCAATAGTTTTCAATTCGTACCGTTCGCATACAGTCATGTATTAATGCAGATTGAAAATTGTCAATTGGATACCAATTGGATCGAATGCGTGCCTTCCGAAAATCAATCCCAATCGGATTTAATGTGAAAATGACTATTGATGCTAAAATAAAAAACTTGATAGCTATCGGAATGAATATGAACATCACTATTCGACCCATACAGCAGGTAATATTGCAGCAATGTTGCACCTTATATCTATGGTATACGTATATAGTAATATTGAATATATGCTTACAGTCAGAGACCCTTCCCCAGCCAGATACAGCTCCGGTGAATCCAGCGAAGGTGGTATTAGCCTGGGAACGACTTGGGAGACGAATTGGCTGAACCCATTCTGAAATTTGAAATATAATCGCCTATGATTATTACAGGAATGACAGAATTCTCTTCCTTTGTTACTTGGATACAGTATAAAATAAATAAATAAATAAATAAGTAAATATTTTGTGTATACAATTGGGTTTTTGCATCGGAAATTTTTTTAATTCTTTGGGGCTGCATAATGAAGAGTTAAGAGCAAAGCCTAAATAATAACGATGTATTTTTTCTTTATTGTTAAAAATGATAATTGCTCATGTTATACCTACTATTGGGCCGTAAAATCGGGACATGTGGGTTTGACACACTACATCTCAGTGAGAAAAAATCGGACAGCCTTTGAATACGAATCATTTTCAAGCTTGTTCCATTCCCCGTTAGATCAGCCAAAGGCCATTGTTGTATGAAAATCAAGAGAGAAGTTATCGTTCGATGTATGCAAAAAAACGTAGTTTTTACACATTCTCCTTCATAGCTTCACTCATCGCCATTCTTCCGAAATAGCCGGGAAAAATATTCAAAAAATCATGTTCAACCTTTGAGGCTTTCTAAGTGCAATGCTTTTTGAATTTCGGAGAAATTCCCAAAATTATGGTCACGGCAGTGGAGAATAGCCCAAGTGGTAATCTCAGAGACGAGTAACAATAGAACCCACACTCAGAGAAATATTTAGTTACAGTAACTATAAGTCCTCAACAATAGGAAATATGGTGTGGGCAACTATTTTTTTTCAGTTAGGTCAACCAATTTATGGTTATCGGTACCAAGCAAATAGTAAACGGAACTAAAAAAATAGTTGCGCGAACTACATTTCATATCGTTGAGGTCTTTTAGTTGTGTTTACTATTAGTCCAGGATTTTTAGACATTCGCTCCGCAAAAAATCCTGATAATTGATTTTTCGATTGGATTATGTCAAAGAGTGTCCCCTAAGTATGAAACCAAGTTTGTGTCGTCCGAAACCGCGAGCGTTAACCGCTATCTTGAAAAACGCCTTTTTGCAAATATCTCGGAAACGGTGAGTTTTACGTTAAAAATTGTAAGGACCTTTTTTGTAGAGGATAAAATTCCCTATATTTTTTATTCGAAACTTTTTTCTCTATTGTTAATATTTGCCGAGATATAGTCGATATAGTCGATCGAACAAACCAATTTTTACATTTTTTTTTCGTATTTCCACAAATTATCGAGATATTTTCCAAAAACAAAAATTTGGTTTTCTTTAATCGACTATATCTCGGCAAATATTAACAATAAAGAAAAAAGTTTCGAATAAAAAATATAGGGAATCTTATCCTCTACAAAAAAGGTCCTTACAATTTTTAACGTAAAACTCACCGTTTCCGAGATATTTGCAAAAAGGCGTTTTTCAAGATAGCGGCTAACGCTCGCGGTTTCGGATGACACAAACTTGGTTTTACACTTAGGGGACACCCTCTGACATAATCCAATCGAAAAATCAATTATCAGGATTTTTTGTGGAGTGAACCCATTTTCGGTGCTAAAATTCCTGGACTATATTCAGATTTCTCTCAGTGCAGATAACAATCGTGCGACGCACGGAACCATCACAACGTGCGGCTCACGTCGTGCGGGCGAGAACGCGCCATTCTTGCTAGCACGAAGTGTCGCCAACACATGTGCAAGCGTAATGAGTCGCATCTAGACATCACGCGTGCGAAGACATACAATCACGTGTGTCGCCGTTGTGCGCGGCACCGCGTGCGGGCACAATGATGTCAGTGTGCAATCATTCGATATTTCGAAATGAAATGATTAATGTCATTTTCATCATAAAACAGTTCGTAAGATTTACTCGATGTTTCAGAATTCGTGATAAATATTTTATAAGATCAAACCTAATTGTCAAGATTGGGAGCAAAATTTGTTGAACCTTTCATGCGAAATTATGTTTTTTATTCACTTTTTCTCGTATTTTTTTTTTTTTTTTTTTTTTCATTTGTCACTCCCACAAAATGCTGAGTGACGCTACTTCATTATTTTTTTTTTTTAAATACTCGAAACATTCGAAAAAAGTCAATTTGGGAAATAACGGACACCCTAATATGCAAGAACTTCAATCTCGTCCTGCAAATGCAAAATTTTGATGATTCGGAAATATTTCGAGTAATAACTTGACACTTTGATGGGCTCTGAACAAGTAGGAGAGTATTGGATTTTATTTCATATGGTAGTTTGGCGTAGTAGTTAGGGCGTGCGACTGGTAACCGAGCAGACGTGTGTTCAAATCCCAGCGAGGACGAAAAATGCGGCGGTTTTTTCAGTGGATGTAAAATGAATTTTCGTCGATACCATGCGTAGGTAGGGTCAACTGAAGATAAAATACGTCAAATTCTGTGTTTTTCTTTTTTTCTACCATTATTATATGATATGATAATTGACAGAAAAAAACCAACCCGTAATGCTACTACACAATATACACTCGCATTATGCTCGCACGCGTGCGGCCTCACGACTGCGAGCGATATGTACATCAATTGAGGACACATATGTCTCATTCCCTGAAGGCACACCGTGCGGATGAACTCGCATGCGTACGCGCACTATGCGCGCACCCTGCGGGCATTTTGTAGGTTCAACAATGGCTGACAATGTAGGGAAAAATCATGGTAAGCAATTGCCATTGATTTTCATACAACAATGGTCTTTGGTTGATCTAACGGGGAATAGAACAAGCTTGAAAATGATTCGTATCCAAAGGCTGTCCGATTTTATTTCACTTAGATGTAGTGTGTCAAACCCACGTGTCCCGATTTTACGGTCCGATAGTAGGCAATTGAATTTCACTAATTTTGATGTACTGAGAGAACATCTTGAAAGTATACAGTCGGCGCCAAATAATTCAATTTCTATGGTCCGCGGGCTCTTGATTTTCGGCCATATTTATCCGGTAGACAGTACCAACTGACTTGGAATAAACTTATCGTTGAAAACTCGTATTTCAGCGTTTGATAGCTGAAGTTCAGAGTGGTTAGCCTGCATGGGCAGATTGCAAAACTGGCTCATGCACAGTCGACTGTATACTTTCAAGATTTTCTCACGGTATATTATATAGATAGATATATCTTAATATGGGTGACGTCATATTGTTGTAGTTTTCAATCTGTTATATCAACGGCAATTTTGGGTAGATCGAAAAAATAAAAAATACCTACCAAATGGTTTTTCCAAAACTATACTATAGAATATGAAATAAAAAAAAAAATCATGCAGAACCCCAATTATTCATGAGATGGCTCAGAGCCATGTCATACCGCTGTATATAAGTGCCTCAGGAAGCTTGAGCAGCGCAATGTCATTCGTGATGGTAGGTAGATCCCAATCCTCATGGGTGACTATTTTCGAGGCCGTGAGGTAGAACACTTCAGGAGTTTCAGAAAAAGCGTTTACAGTTGCGAAAATAATATCTACGTATGTTGCAGCGTCGACGCAATGAGCAGCAGTGAGGACCCATCTTTCGTTCAAGATGGAACCTCCGCAGAATCCAATTTTTTCAGGGGACTTCACGAGTAGACCAGTTTGGTAGGGGAATTGTCCAAGGATAGCTTCGTCTCCTCCTACGATACGGGACGTATACATGGGTGTCTCGAGCGATTTGCCTTAAAAATTGCAAAACATTGTCATTTTCCACAATAGCGATCTTCTATTATACGCTCGAAAGTGATATAATATTCTAGAAATTTTATAACTTAGAAAATAATAAAGATAGCAGCGTACCATTCTCCAGAATTTCGCTGATGTTGTCGGGGACGATATCCATCGTGTTGACTGTGCTCCAGTCCACATCGATGGCCTAAAAGTATACAGAGACATTTTATAACAATTATCGACAAAGATCAATTCTCGATTTTTCTTCGAGTGGTTTGAAAAGTTTCCCGCCAAAGTCAAACAATTTATTTCAATACTTCCTAGTCCGTTTATCTTCAATGAGTTGATGTAGCGAAATGTCAACATTTTTCGAATTTGAATGATAAACTATACTAATTCTTCTACATGGAAAGTTCTTCTTTTTCATACTCGTATCAAGAACAATCTAAATTATACACCAAGATGATATGGAATATTTTTATAGAGTCATGTGGATGTAACGTATTTCTTTTGGCGAATATTATATACAGATCAATAATTAAAAGTAAATTACCTGAGCCACGGCGGCGACAAAGCAAAGTTCTACAAGAATCTTCATTTTCGAACTGATTGATAATTATAATATAATATATTATAATTGATGATTACTGTTGAACCAGCTTTCGATTCCACTATCATGCAAAAAACAGTGCTGTCGAATTTACTATGTGAGTAGTAAACATATGGACAGCACTTTTTTGCAGTAGAAATTATCACAATTGTAGTATCGGGTACATCGGAGCAAGTGGACTCGAATGTCTATATGACTGAATGTTATCACAATTGTGCCAATTTCTACTGCAAAAAGTGCTGTCCATATACTTACTACTCACATTGTACATTCAACAGCACTTTTTTTTGCGTTATACCAGCGTAAACATTCAACGGCCCTAATTTAAAGATTAGTTGACTCGCAGATTAGAAGCATCAAACGACAAGCGAAGTAGTCGAGATCTGTACGAAAGCAAAAGAAGACAAGTACCCTGATTTACACTTATGGTGAAGACGAACAAGGACGCGAGAAATATGCAAACGGTAACATTAACGAAGCATCAAGAACACTAAGAAGGACTCGGATTTACTTATAATAATGTACCTACTGTAAAGATAACGAAAAGTTTTTAACTCAAGTGTCTCGCGAACGATACTTGTTGACGTGAATCATGTGTAAACTGTTGGGTACAATCATTGTTCATTTCATTTGTAATAACATTATTCCACGCATTAACGAACACTATAGAAAATATGTTATAAATAATTAATGAACCTATCGATTTCTAAAGAAACACTTCCACGTTTTGCATAGCTTTGAGGCTACAGTAATAAATTCAAAATTGCGAGATATACCAATGATCATTGCTTCGTTATTATCCATTTTGGCCTACGTGCGACTTTTTATTACAGGGATGATCATGAAATTGAGCGTTCCAACAGAAATTATTTTCAAGTGGTAAAAAAACTGAGAAACTCATGATTTTCATAAACAATTAGAATGTTCAGTGCCTTTGCTTCTCGCTTTTATATCGCAGATATATCTATGTCTTAATTCTACGAAATCGTGTTCGTCGTTTCTAAATATTGGTTGAAAAGTTCATTTAGGTATTATGTCAATATGCAGAAAATATTAATTTAGATTTCTAAATCATTTATTTGACAAGAAATTGTTGCACATCATACATCGTATAAGCAATGATCGAATGTATCGGTTCGTATTTAATCCCTGATAACGACGGAGCCATTGGTGTTGATCTCGATCCAGTCCAAGTGAGAGCTGAGACGAGTGTAGACACCGGGCCATCCAATTGCGCAACCGAAAGCTAATCCAAAGGAAACAACACCAACTTGGGTAGTCTCACCATCGGTATCTTTAACGACCAAGGGGCCACCAGAATCTCCCTATAGAATTAATAAAACCATTATTCGTATTTTGCTCTGTATTGTTCAATCCAGCTTTGGATAGTTAGTCCCCCAGTTATGACTACGATAACTATTCCAAAGTTGAGCTAGACCTCATAATTCTTAACACAATCTACTCCAAAGTGAGATATACTAATTATTATTCAACGTAGAAAAATCATATGATTGTTGGAGAACAGGAATCGTATTTATAATAACTCACGTTGCATGAAGAGCGACCGCTGTGACCGCTTAGGCAAATTTGATCGTCTGAAACAATTCCAAGCCACAGTAGGTTGCAGCGACCGTTGGTGAGGATGGGGTTTTCGGTCCAGCGAAGAACGGCGCTGACAGAGGTGGCGGCTGTAATCAATCGGGATAGTCCGTTATAATTGACATTTATACTTTACTGACACGTATTTGGTAACGACCAATGATATCGAGAAACGATATTTCAGTAAATAATTTTCAGTATACGTAGAGATGTTGGATATACGCTTACAGTCAGAGTCCTTTCCCCAGCCAGATACAATTCCGGATTCTCCAGCGAAGGTCTCACTAGCTTGGGAACGACTTGGGAGACGAGTTGGTTTAACAAGATCTGAAATTCGAAACGTAATCGATTATGAAAATTGCAAGGAAGAGAAAATTTTGTTTCTCTTTTACTTAGGACAGCATCATCTTATGTATTTATGGAATTCATGAAGTAGTGCAAAACAATATTATACCACTGTATGTGAGTGCTTCAGGAAGCTCGAGCAGCGCAATGTCATTCCTGATGGTAGATGGACTCCAATCCTCATGGACAACGATTTTCGAAGCTACAAGGGAGAACTGTTCGGGATTTTTCTCCTTCACGTTTTGGGCTGCGAAAAGAATCTCTACGGATGTTGCAGCGTCGACGCAATGAGCAGCAGTAAGGACCCATTTTTCGTTCAAGATGGAACCTCCGCAGAATCCAGTACCTGCAGCGGTGGTGGCGAGCAGAGCAATTTGGTAAGGGAACTGTCCAAGGGTAGCTTCCTCTCCTCCTACAATGCGGGACTCCGCGAAGTTTCGGAGCCAGTAGCCTTAAAAATTTCAAAACGTTGTTATTCTCCGCAATGAGGCAATCCTCTATTTATACTCAATGAAATTGATTGAACTCTAAAGAATTATTAAATGGGACAACGTACCATGCTCTATAACTTCGGAAATCTCCCTGGGCATGACATCCATCGTCTTGACTGTAGACCAGTCAACATCGATGGCCTAAAAATACAAAGACATTTTATAACAATTATCGACAAAAATCAATTCTCGATTCCTCTTCGAATTGTTTGAAAAATTTTCCGGGAAAGTCAAAGAATTTATTTTAATATTTTCTCGTCCATTTATATTCGAATGTTCAAATTGTTCAAATTCTATTTTCAGGCGAATATTATATACAGATCAATAATCAAAAATAAATTACCTGAGCCACGGCGGCGACAAAGCAAAGTGCTACGAGAACCTTCATTTTAGAACTGATTCCGAGCCTTGAAATGGTATGACCTTATATACTCATTTCAAGGGAAGATAAGTCCACAGATAGGGATTAATTTTTGTAATTCACACCGGCTCACTATAGGATGACATGTGATAAAATCCGTAGTTTTTCTTAGTCTATCTCAGCAATTCTTAGTTATTTTGTACAAGCTTGTATCTCACTTGAGTGGATGAGCTCAAGCATTTGAAGTAAACGATTTTATTTATCTATAGCCGTATCAGTTTTCTTAAGAGGGGAAAACCACATTAGGATTTTCGAAAAATCGGACCTTTTTATCATACAAATTGTTAGTATAACTATTTAAGACATACGTTACCAAAATTTCAAAGCGAAATTCAAATTCGTTCCGATTCTATGAGCCTAAAACCGATCGCCCATCGCGTTTTTCTCGAGACTACATTTTTTTTTTTTTGATTTGTGGGAATTCTAGCTCAAAAAGTTATGGACCGATCGTTACGAAAATTGAAAGTGTGTTTCTTTATAAAATTACGAAGAAAATGAACCAACATTTGGGATGATATCATAATTTGAAGGGATTTTTTTTATTGCAAAATAAGTGAAGAAAATGGTGAAAATCGAGAAATTTTTTTCAAACACTCGTCAACACTTCAATTTTTACAATTTTGACCCGCAATGAGGTTCATATTCTTAGGAAACATGTTAATGATGTAAAAAAAACCATTCCGCTTCGGATAAAAATTGCGACCTCCACATTTCCCGCAAACATAGAAAATATCAATAAAATAATGTCAAAGTTAGATCAAGTTCCAATTAATTCTTCAAACTTAAAAAAATTCATAAAAAACGCCTGAAAATCAGCCTCCTAATGTGGTTTCCCCCCCTTAACAGCTTGGCTCTGAAGAAAAGATCTATGAAAATCTTTAAAAATAAATTGCCCAAATTGAACGTTTCTCATATTCCTTATTCCAAATTGGAATTCTGAAAATACAAAACGCTGATGACATACAACCCTGTAAGCGAGCAGGAATATTCTGTTATTTTGGAAACGTATAGTGGGAGTTCGAAAGACGTTCTAAAAATCATCTGGATGAAAAAATTTCTCAATTCTATAACAGGAAGTGAGAGAAGAAAAACATTTTGGAATATCCCACTTATTCTATGCAAATTTTTTTTTTTTTTTTTTGCAAAAACGCTCTCAAATTTGGATTTTTACAGCGTTAGCTGTGTTCGATTTCTTCGAAATTTGTACCATAAATTGTTCGCAAAAATATGAAACTTTTGAAACGATTCCGGAAGTGGAATTAGCCCTGGTTCAAAGCTGATAGAATTCTATGAATTTCGGAAAAACGTGGAACACGTGATAATGAACTGCAAGGTGCACTTCAAAAAGATGTAAGATATATCTATAACGCATGAGATGTACCAGTTTTTTTTTTTCATTCGCGTGGTAGGTAGGTATATTATTGCAGGAAAATTGAGTACTTGAAAACCGAAAGAATTCGAATCTTATCTCTAAGATTCAACTTTTTTCTGTTATATAATATACTTTTCTTATATCTATAAATAATAATCAATCATCTACAGAAATAAGATTTGAATTTTTCCTGCTTCATTTTTCTCATATCCGGGTGTATCACTGTAACCACTCTAAGAGATAAGATGTGCATTTTTTTTTTTTTTTTTTTTTTTGAAAGTGTAACTTTGTACCCGGCAATTGAAACTTGCAAATATCAATCGTTCATAAGATAATGTATAGCTTAACAAACCTTTTGCCATTCTGTGCTGCAGTTGAGACATAATAGTATAAGCTGCATTTTCTGTAATACCCGCGGTTGCAATAAAATTCCCCATAATTCTCTCAGCAGCAATTTTACTTATATAACATAAACGAAAATCTCAGATTCAACTCGCGAAAAAGAATGGAAAATAAAAACTACGATGTATCGTGCTAAGTTAAATTATTATGTTCAGAAATTTGCATAAAATATCTGGATGATTATTTTCCCATAAACTCCCATCTATAGTCTGCAGCAAATTGCAACAGAAAGCATAGAAATGTTCTTATCAGTCAAATAATTCAGAGTTCATTTCAGAAAATGGGAGAAAATTTTAGAGAAAATTAGTCAGATTCAGAGAAATTAAACGAAATGCAACCGTCGTTAATACAAGCAGCTTTCAGAAAATTGGAAATAATTTAGATTCAGAGAAAGGTAAACTTTTTCTTGAATATTATTTATTCGGGACAAGATCATTACACATTATATTTCATAATGATCAAATGAATCGGACGTAATGATTAATTCCTGATAACGACAGAGCCGCCAGTATTGGTCGAAATCCAGTCCAAGTAATCACTGGTACGAGCGTAAACACTGGGCCATCCAACTGCGCAACCAGCAGCTAACCCAAAGGATACAACACCAATCTGGGTCACTTGGCCATCGGAGTCAGTAACGACCAATGGTCCACCAGAATCTCCCTAAAAATGAAATAATAGTAATTATTAAAGCATAATTGTTAAGAAAATTGAGATACTGATGATCATTAAAATTAGAGAATAAGGAACTCCTATTATCACTGGATAATTGAAATTATATTTATAATCGCTTACGTTGCACGAAGAACGTCCACTGGCACCGCTAAGGCAGACTTGGTTGTTTGAAACCATTCCCCACCAGAAACGGTTGCATTCAGTGGTGGACAGGATGGGGTTTGTGGTCCAGCGAAGAACTGGGCTGACAGCGGTAGCAGCTGTCGATTTTTCGAAATGATGATAAATTAATTACATCCAATAACGATATTTCGGTAAATAATTATCAGTATAGAAATATCGGATATATATATATGCTTACAGTCAGAGTCCCTTCCCCAGCCAGATACAGTTCCGGTGAATCCAGCGAAGGTGGTACTAGCCTGGGAACGTCTTGGGAGACGAGTTGGCCGAACAAGGGCTGGAATTTGAAACATAATCGGCGTTGATAATTACGAGGGAGATCAAAGTTTCTGCATCTTGCCTTTGAACATGTAACGTGCAATTTATCAATAAACTCAGAATATATTATGTACCGCTATAACTAAGTGCCGAAGGAAGCTGGAGCAGCGCAACGTCGTCCGTGATGGCAGACGGGTTCCATCTCTCGTGGACGATGATCCTCGATGCTACTACTGAGAACTGCTCAGCATTGGCATTGACAATGTTTTGGGCTGCGATTAGAACCGTTACGGATCTCGCGGTGTCGACACAATGAGCGGCAGTGAGGATCCATCTCTCGTTCAAGATTGAACCTCCGCAGAATCCGGTGCCTGAAGGAGTAGTTGCGAGCAGACCGATCTGGTATGGAAACTGTCCAAGGCTGGCTACCTGTCCTCCGGTAATACGGGACGTATCTATGGGTGTCTGGAGCCAGTTGTCTTAGAAATTTCAAAACATTATTATTTCCGCGATAACGAGACTATATAGAAAGTAATTACATTCTAGAAAATTGACGAATAGGGGGACGTACTATGCTCCAGAATTTCGTTGATGTTGTCGGGGACGACATCCATCGTGTTGACTGTGGTCCAGTCAACATCGATGGCCTAAAAATACAGATACATTTTATAACAATTATCGACTAAGATCAGTATTCTCCATTATACAGATCAATAATTAGAAATATAAATTACCTGAGCCACAGCGGCGACAAAGCAAAGTGCTACGAGAACCTTCATCGTCGAATTGATCACGAGTCCCCGAGTGGTACGGACTTATGTATGCATTTTGAGGCAAGATAAGTCATAAAGTATACATAGATCAATCTTCGTAACTCACACAGCGATTTGGTGACGTGTGATAAAATCTCTAATAATTCTAATCAGTCGGGTAAATGCAGATACATTTTTCGCTGTGGTCTTATCTTGAGAAATTAGTTTCCGACGGACAATCAATCCATCTGACATCGATCTTTCAGACGTCGGATTGATATCTTGTTTTATAGTTATATCATGAATCAGCAAATTGCGTTTTTACATTATAACGACAAGTTCGGAGCCACGTCACATCTAGACGACAGGAACGTCGAATATCGATCATGGGGCTATACCGATCACCGGTGTCTTGACACTCCGAGTATTGCTGTATGAGCGACGGATCGGTGTTAGAATTGTGGTATTAGCTAAGCTTAAAACATTGTTTTGGCACATTCAAAGCGAGATGCAAGATGAACCCTTCAAAGCAGACAATCTCGCGATTTCTGCAGCTGCACCAGTCTTCTCAAGACTGCCTTCTTAGCGCTGATCCATGGAAGCTTTATAAAGATTTTTCACAATATTTGCAAAAAGATATTCAAATTGTAAACTAGGTATGTATATTTGGACACATCTTTCATTTCTCAATCATTAAATTCCTTTCACGAATTCCGGGCCGAGGTTTTTTTAAATTAGAATTTTCCCACCACAGAGCGATAATTCTTATTTTTTAATGTAAAACGATTCGAGCTGTCTTTCAAAATTCAATCTCAATACTTGACAATATTATGCTTCGTAGACATGTTCGTCAATTATGGAATCTGGTGATCATGATTCTGCGATCAACACTATCGTCAATTAGAATCAGCAAAGTTGACGACACAGAATAGGACATTTCTTATTATTGTTTTGAAAAGAGTTTTTCAGGTTCCTCTTTCTCTACTTTCCTTCTTCTCATACTGTAGTATATAGTTTCCAATCATCTTCAATCAAAGATGTCTGTAAAATATATTTTTTCCTCGACTGATTTATGATAGATTCAAGATTTACACTATGAATTAATGATAGTATACATTATACAATATAACTCATATGAATTCGGAAGAAAATACAATTGTTTTTTTGATTATTTATTCGGGCGGAAATCATTATACATATTTATATCTCATATATATATATATATATGAAGATAAAAGGGATCAGTTAGTGATTAATCCCTGATGACAACAGAACCATCAGTATTCGTCTCGATCCAGTCCAAGAACGAGGTGATGCGAGTGTAGACACCAGGCCATCCAGACTCGCAACCGAGAGCTATTCCATGGGATACAAGACCAACCTGAGTCACTTCACCATCGCTGTCTACCACAACCAACGGGCCACCAGAATCTCCCTGAAAATAATGAAAGCACCATTCGTATTTCGATCTGTATATTCCATCCAATATAGAAAAGTTAGTTCGTCAAACACGGCTGCAACAGTCATTCGAAAGAATATAGCTTGAACTGCAGGCTAATATACCTTTATCAGGATCTCTTCTACATCAAACAGCAATCATTAATCAACGCATAGATAAGAAATCTATGCTTATTGCAAAACAGAAATTAAATTTATAATCATTTACTTGGCACGAAGAACGACGTCCACTAGCACCCAAGCATATTTGAGTATACAATAGTATACCAAAGTAATACACGTTGCAACGAGAGTTGGTGATGATGGGATTCTGCGTCCAGCGAAGAACGGGACTGATGGCAGTGGCCGCTGTGTACAATTGGATTAATTAGTCAATTTCGCTTGCCATATGATTACCACGAGTTACGAGATTTGAGTAAATAATTATGAGTGTATCAGAAATGCTCACAGTCAGCGTCTTTTCCCCACCCAGATACAATTCCGTTTTGACCAACGAAATTCTCATGACGCTGCGAACGGCTTGGCAGACGAATTGGCTGAACACGATCTGAAATTGCAAACATAATTATTCGGTGCTGTGTTCCTAGGAAACTATGAAAATGACTGTAGTGTGAAAGAACAAATAAATTATAGATATAATACATTCGGGATCCACAACATGATATTTTTGTGCAGAATAGAACCATTCTCATTTCTATTTTACTCGGTTGCATTGTTGTGCGTACCCGTATACCTAATATCCAACTAACGAGTTGGCTTAGAAGATGTTACCGTTAAATTCTAGCTTGCTGGGAAGCTGGAGCAGCGCAATATCATTCTTGACGCCAAGGGCGATCCAACGTCTGTGGACGATGATTCTTGAAGCTGTGACTCTGAACTGATCATCATCCCCATCAACGACATTGTGAGCTCCGATGATAATGTCAACGGAGGTTGCGGTGTCGACGCAATGAGCAGCAGTAATTACCCATTCCTCGTTCAGGATGGAACCTCCACAGAATCCAGTACCCCGAGGAGTACTTGCGAGCAAAGCAATCTGGTATGGGAATTGTCCAGGGGTAGCTTCATCTCCTCCTACGATACGGGAGTCTAGGGGTGTCTGGCTTCTACTGATGCCTTAAAAATTCCAGGATGATGTGATTATTTCCGTCAATAATCCATTTTATACACAAAACTAATTATATTGTGAAATATAAATCTAAAATGGGCCACTCACTCTCATCCAGGAGACCTTCGATTTCCTTAGGGACGACTTCCATCGTATCGACTGTAGCCCAGTCGACATCGATGGCCTTGAAAAACACAGAGATATTTTATTGCAGTCATCATTTGCGGTATTACTTTCGAGCTGTTTAAAGGTTTAATCACCTTTATGACATAGTTATATTCTTTAATCAAAAGTCCAAAATTATTGAATTTTCATTTAAAAAATCGAAAATGTTCGTAAATTTGAATTTTCATCGTATTATCGATGATTATAAATCGAATAATAACGAAAAATATAATTATACCCGAGCCATGGCTGCCACAAAGCACAGTGCTACGAGAATCTTCATTTTGATAGACTGATTCTGAGGATCAGAATGTTTGGGGTTTATATACGCACTTGAAGGGAAGATAAGTTGAAAGAAATCAATCAATTTTTGTATCGCATTTGGTAATAATAATCGCTAGATATGTCAGAAGAGATTAATCTTTCCTTGCAGCACGTAGATTCAATTACATATGATAAATAGGTAGGCAAATATGCTATGATATCATTAATTGGAGAAAATATTGATTTAATCTTAAGTACATGCAAATCTAGGTTTTATCTTCAGACTCATGCTTTAGATTTTGGCTGTCTGATGAATATGTCATTTTACATTTACACTAATACAGACAGCTAATCAGCAAATTCGGTGTTTATATTAACGGTTTAACAGCATCGACATATTTTGCCGAACCATTTTTCGAATTGAACGATTAGGGTATTTATCATTAGGAATTTGAAGGAAGGGAATACACAAAACAATTTCTCACGTGTAAGATTTACATATAATTCATGTGAATTCGAAAGCAGAGACAATTTTTATTGAATATTTATTCGGTAGGAAGTCATTATACATATTTATATCTCATAACGACCAAACGGATCAGTAAGTAATTAATCCCTGATGATAACAGAACCATCAGTATTCGTCGCGATCCAGTCCAAGAACGAGGTGACGCGAGTGTAGACACCAGGCCATCCAGATGCGCAACCGAAGGCTATTCCATGGGATACAAGACCAACCTGAGTCAGTTCACCATCGCTGTCGACCACGACCAAGGGACCACCAGAATCTCCCTAAAAATAATTAAAGCATCATTCGTATTTCGATCTGCATATTCTATCCAATTTAGAGACGTTACTTCGTCAAGCATGGCTGCAGCAATTATTCGAAAGAGTAGCTTGAACTGGCTACCATTATCAGGATTTCTTCAAAATCAAACAGCGATCATTAATCGATAAGTAAATAAGGAATCCATGATTATTGCTACACAGACATTCAATTTATAATAATCATTTACCTGGCACGAAGAACGGCCTCCACTAGCACCCAAGCATATTTGAGTATGCAAGATCATACCAAAGTAATAGATGGTGCAACGGGAATTGGCGATGATGGGGTTCTGAGTCCAGCGAAGAACGGGACTGATCGCACTGGCCGCTGTGTACAATTGGATTAATTAGTCGATTTAATCTACCTAAAATTACCCCGAATGACGATATTTCGGTAAATAATTATGAATATAATATTATCGGAATGCTCACAGTCGGAGTCTAATCCCCAGCCAGATACAATTCCGTTTTCACCAACGAAGTAGGTTCGACTCTGCGAACGGCTTGGCAGACGGATTGGCTGGACACGTTCTGTAATTTCAAACATATTTGTTCGGTACTACAGTATTTTGGAAATCTATATCGGAGCTTGCAGCGTGAGAGATACAATTATGGGTACATTAAATATTTAGGTCAACAATAGGATATGTTGGTGAAGAATAAAACATGTTACCGTTGAATTCGAGCTTGCTGGGGAGCTGGAGCAGAGCAATGTCATTCTTGACGCCAAGTGGGATCCAAAGTCTGTGGACGATGATTCTTGAAGCTGTGACTCTGAACTGTTCATTATCGCCATCAACGACGTTGTGAGCTCCGATGATAATTTCAACGGAGGACGCGGTGTCGACGCAATGAGCGGCAGTAAGGACCCATTCTTCGTTCAGGATGGAACCTCCGCAGAATCCAGTACCCCTAGGAGTACTTGCGAGCAAAGCAATCTGGTATGGGAATTGTCCAGGGGTAGCTTCATCTCCTCCTACGATGCGAGAGTCTAGGGGTGTCTGGCTTCTACTGATGCCTTAAAAATTCCAGGATGATGTGATTATTTGCGTCAAAAATCCATTTTATACACGAAAGTAATTATATTGTGAAAAATGAATCTATAATGGGCCACCCACTCTCATCCAGGAAACCTTCGATGCCCTTAGGGACGACCTGCATCGTGTCGACTGTAGCCCAATCAACATCGATGGCCTTAAAAAACATAAAGATAATTTTATTGCAGTGATCATTTGCAGCATTGCTTCAGAGTTGTTTGAAAAGGTTCCCGCAAAACAATACGAATCCCGTTTATGTTACGGATATGGTTATATTAGTTAACAATAAATTGATGTATCAAGGTCAGAGAGCCAAAATCATTGCATTTTTAGTTGAAAAAACGAATATATCCAAACATGTATTTTTTTCATCTACATTATACTTCGGATAATAATTAAAAATGTAATTATATACCTGAGCCACAGCTGCCACAAAGCAAAGTGCTACCAGGACCTTCATTTTGAAACTGATTCTGAGAATCAGAATGTGACGAGTTTATATACGCACCCCAAGGAAAGATAAGTTAAAAGAAATCAATCAATGCTCATGTAGCGCATTTGGTGAGAAGATAATAAGTCAAAAGAAATTAATTGTTTTTTGCAGCACGTAGTCTCGATAACATATGATAAATAGGTAAAGCATATATATGTCGATATCACTATAGTTAACGAAAATCTTGATTTGATCTGAATCACATAAAGATCTATTGTTGGAGTAGGTATTATCATCAGACTCGTGTTGATCCCAAAACAATGAATTTCCATCTTAGATTTTGGCCATCTGATTATAATATATCATTTCACATTTACACTGATAGCTAATCAGAAAATTCGGTGTTTATATTAACGGTTTAACAGCATCAACATATTTTTCAGAACCATTCTTCAAATTGAACGATTAGGGTATTTATCATTAGGAATTTGAAGGAGCGGGACATATACAAAACAATAATTTCTCACGTGTAAGATTTACGTATAATTCATGTGAATTCGGAAGCAGAGACAATTTTTCTTGATTATTTATTCGGACGGAAGTCATTATACATATTTATATCTCATAATAACCAAATGGATCAGTTGGTGATTAATCCCTGATTACAACAGAACCGTTAGTATTCGTCTCGATCCAGTCCAAGAACGAGGTGATGCGAGTGTAGACACCAGGCCATCCAGATGCGCAGCCTAAGGCTATTCCATGGGATACAAGACCAATCTGAGTAAATTCGCCATCGCTTTCTTCCACGACCAAGGGACCACCAGAATCTCCCTGAAAATAATCAGAGCACCATTCGTATTTCGATCTGTAAATTCTATTCAATTCAGAGACGTTACTTCGCCAAGAATGGCTGCAACGATCATTCGAAAGAGTAGCTTAAACTGGCTATCTTTATCAGAATTTCTTCAAGATCAAACAGCGATCATCAATCAACGTGGATAAGGAATCCATGATTATTGCAAAACAGAAATTCAATTTATAATCATTTACCTGGCACGAAGAACGACCTCCAGTAGCAGCCAAGCATATTTGGTTAGGCAAAATCAGACCAAAGTAATAGATGGTGCAACGGGCATTGGAGATGATGGGGTTCTGAGTCCAGCGAAGAACGGGACTGATAGCAGTGGCCGCTGTGTACAATTTGATTAATTAGTCAATTTCATCTACCTAGAATTACATCGAATGACGACATTTCGGTAAATAATTATGAATGTATTATCGGAATGCTCACAGTCGGAGTTTAATCCCCATCCGGATACAATTCCCATTTCACCGACGAAGTTGGTTCGACTCTGCGAACGGCTTGGCAGACGGATTGGCTGGACACGTTCTGTAATTTCAAACATAGGTACTTGTTCAGTAATTACTGTGTTTTTGCAAACCTATATCGAAGCTTGCAGCGTGAGAGACACAAGATATTTTGGGTATATTTATGGTCAACAACGTAGTATGTTGGTGAAGAATAAAACATGTTACTTTTAAAGTAGATCTTCTTGGGGAGCTCGAGCAGAGCAATGTCATTCTTGACGCCAAGTGGGATCCAAAGTTTGTGAACGATGATTCGTGAAGCTGTGACTCTGTACTGTTTATTATCGCCATCAACGACGTTGTGAGCTGCGATAATGATTTCAACGGAGTCCGCGGTGTCGACGCAATGGGCGGCAGTAAGGACCCAATATTGGTTCAGGATGGAACCTCCGCAGAATCCAGTACCCCGAGGAGTACTTGCGAGTAAAGCAACTTGGTAGGGAAACTGTCCAGGTTCAGCTTCCTTTCCTCCAACGATACGAGAGTCTAGAAGTGTCTGGCTCCTACTGATGCCTTAAAAATTTGTAGAAAGGTGTAATTACTTATTTCAACAAACCATTTTATATATAAAAGTATAATTATATCCTGAAGATTGAATCTGGAATGGGCAACCTACTCTCGTCCAGAAGACCTTCGATACCCTCAGGGAGGACCTGCATCGTGTCGACTGAAGCCCAGTCAACATCGATGGCCTTAAAAAAAAACATAAAGATACTTTATTGCAGTAATCATTTGCAGCACTACTTCAGAGTTGTTTGAAAAGTTTCCCGCGAAACAATACGAGTCCCGTTTATGTTACAGATATGATTATATTAGTTAACAATAAATTGATGTATCAAGGTCAGAAAGCCAAAATCGTTGCATTTTTAGTTGAAAAAACGAATATAATTCAAACATGTATTTTTTCGTCTACATTATACTTCGGATTATAATTAAAAATGTAATTACTATACCTGAGCCACAGCTGCCACAAAGCAAAGTGCTACGAGGACCTTCATTTTGAAACTGATTTTGAGAATCAGAATTTTAGGAGTTTATATACGCAGTCCAAGGGAAGATAAGTTAAAAGAAACTAACCAATGCTTGTCGTGGATTTGGTGAGAAGATAAGTAAAAACTAACTCGTCATTCTTTGCAACACGTGGACTCGATAACAATTATAAACAGGTAAAGCATAATATATGCTGATGTCATTTATAGTTACAAAAAATCTTGATTTGACCTATATCACATAAAGATCTATTGTCGCAGTAAGTATTATCTTCAGACTTGTGTTTATCCGAAACAACGAATTTCCATTACAGATTTTGGCTAATATCTGATTAATTTATCGTTTTACAATCCTACCAATAAACATTTTTCAAAATGGTTCTTCATATTGAATGCTTCGCACATTGAAAATTTAGAATTCGAAGGATCTTCATTAATTGAAAATTGAAAAGGGATGGTGTATCCCTGAATCCATTGATCGTTTTTCGAAGAATAGATCGAATGATAGATTATTTCGATCAGACGCAGTATCTTGACAACAATATTCAAGAAACACGAAACGTATATCAGAGAAAAGGATTTTCTCCGAATTTTATCGTCATTTTTTTCGTTATTGACTATGTCATTTGATTTTTCAATCGAAGATGTGCGATTCGAGAGGTATGGAGAATCTCCTATCCGTTGGGGGTCAAAACTCTGGTGCAAAGATGAGCAAAATGATCTTGGCGAGATATTAATTGCTCATGAAATTTATTTTTCAAGTAATAATTGCACGTTACATAGTATATTTCTCAATGCGGTTATTTGGGCATTCAGTCAATTATAGTAATTAGTTCCTAATGACGACGGCACCACCAGTGTTGGTCTCGATCCAGTCCAAGTATGAGGTGACACGGACGTATACACCTGGCCATCCACGAGCGCAGCCTAAAGCTATTCCGAAGGATACAACACCTACTTGGGTGGCTTGACCATCAGAATCAGTGACGACCAATGGGCCACCGGAATCTCCCTGAAAATATAAACAGAATCGCGATATTATAGTTTGATGACTGTTGATATCCTTTTTAAAAAATCGAGTCCAAATATAAACTGCACTCGATTATCATGATTGTTACTAACGTTGCACGAAGAGCGACCTCCGGAACCAGATAAGCAAATTTGGTTGTTATCGACATTGCCAAAGTAGTACAAGTTGCAAGAAAATTGTGTTGCAATGGGGTTCGAGGTCCAGCGAAGAACGGGGCTGATGGAGTTGACCGCTGTTATCAATCAAAACGATTAATCATTAATAATGTGATCAATAAATTCTCTCGTGATTTCATTACGTATAACAATTCTATGCATGCTTACAGTCGGAAGGTCTTCCCCAACCAGATACGGTTCCGGTATCCCGGGCGAAGTTGTTACTAGCCTGGGAACGAGTTGGTAGACGAGTTGGCTGAATGCGGTCTAAAATTTATAAATTCCGATTGATAAATCCAATTTTTAGATCCATTATCACATAATTCATATCATAAATGATTTGGGGATTATTTCAATGTACCGGAGAATACAAGAGGCTCGGAGAGCTTGAGCAACGCAAGATCGTTCTTGATGGTACGGGGGTTCCAGTTAGCATGGACGATGATTTCTGAGGCTTGGATTCTAAGCTGGCCTTCGTCGGGTTCAACCACGTTGTGGGCTCCGATAATAACTTCAACAGACGTCGCGACGTCGACGCAATGAGCAGCTGTAAGGATCCACTCTTCGTTCAGGATGGAACCTCCGCAGAATCCAGTTCCGGCAGGGGTACTTGCGAACAGACCGATTTGGTAGGGAAATTGTCCTGGGGTAGCTTCGACCCCTCCAACAATACGGGAAGCTAGGGGGTCCACGTGCCCGAGACCTTAAAGATTTCGGATTACATAAATTACGATATTAAAAATTAGCAAATTTAGTACAACGTACTTTCGTCCAAAAGACCGGCGATGTCCTCAGGGACGACATCCATTGTTTGGACTGTACTCCAGTCAACATCGATGGCCTTAAAAAAGGAAGAGATTTTTTTTTTTTTTTTTTTTTTTTTTTTTTTGCAATGGGGTATAAAGCAATATTGAAATTTGGCTGATATAGGTATTATATTGTACAGCTCTTTGAAAATTTGTAAAATATTTCCCAAAATGATTCGAAATGTACCTGCTGAAAATATAGTTCTACGAATTTTTACTGAAAAACTACGAAAGTCTACAATATTTCATGGAAAACTATGAAATATTCGAAACGTCTTTGAATATTCGTAAAAATTCTTGGAAGTAGTAATTTTTTGAATAATAATCTCTTAAAATCTTGTAAATTCACATTTGAAATCCCTGAAATCTCGCATAATCCGATTTAAGTGATAGATAATTGCATTTGAATTATATACGATAATTTTAATATTATATAGGTATATAATTTAAAATATAGTATTATATCGATACCTGAGCCACAGCTGCGACGAAAAGAAGTGCTAAGAGAACCCTCATTTTGAGACTACTGATACCAAGGATAATAATGGGCTCAATTTATATACCCAGTAAAAAAGGAGATAAAGTCTTGAAGAAGTCGTTAAATCATTTCGGATAGGATTAATGAAACGCATGATCGATCCTCGTAGAATATATATGCTGATAAAATAACTTTGGGTGAACTCTGATTTAATTTATAGATATATTAAACGAATCCGTTATGTATAGGTATAGCCGCGTTAGTATCTTGATAATAATCATTTTTGTTTAAGCAAATAATCCCCATTTAAGATTTCGGCTAGATTGAATTGATTTTTTATATTTTTTATTTTGTTTTTTATTTTCAATTATAAGCGTTTGTCTTCTTCGCAATTATCTTCACATAATGATATTCACTATACATAAATAATATCTATTAGAACGTAGTGAAGAGAGTCAATTTTCGGCAACAAGCGTTTTCAAAATTGAGTTTTTTTCGGAAAAAAAAAAAAAAAATGTTTGTCTCGAAAAAACTCAATTTTCAAACGCTTGTATCTTCGAAAGCAAGCAAGGTATTTTGAATTTCGAAACGTCAAACGAAAGCTACATTTTTCCCGCTTCGAATAAGCGTAGGGAGACTGAAATCGGCAGACCCAGTGATTTTTTATGAATTTTTTAGTGCCAATATCTATACTGTTGAAATTCAATTTCTTTATTGCATTTCTGAAATTGTTATTCAAACCAGGTATGTTTAGGCTACGTTCCGAAACCTTACTCTAGTGATCCGAATATACTCAGAGACGTTCCAAAACCCAGAGTCGCTGTTCAGTCATACTAATGATACTGAAAATGGCATATTCAAGCATACTCTAGAGTACAATTTGTGCACCCAACTCAACAATGCGAATGTTATACTGTCTTGCGCAATGGGATTTGCGCAACTTTATACAGACTGAAAGGGGGGTAACTGGGGGTAACGCGTACCTCCCTCGCTGAGATGGGTAGAAAACTATACTCCAGAGTACGCTCGTAGTGCACTTCCTAGATTTTGGAACGACATCTACGTCATTACTAAATAGTAACTCTGAATTTCGGAACGATTTGTAGCATGCTCAGATCACAACTTCAAGTTAAAGAGTCTTTTACATCTCAAAACTGTCGTTAATTAATTAATTCATTAATCCATTAATGATTTATCGCTTTAACAGCATGTAGTTGACCAAAGCTGTCGTTCAAAAACCAGATAATAACTTATTACTCTAACCATGATCTCCTCAAGCTCTTGCTAGACTCGTACTCTTACTACGTAGTAAGTTTTGGAACACACCCTTAGTATCCCATACAGCACCCAATATTGTAGCAATATTGCTCATATTGCTGCAATATCGCTGCAATATTACAATATTGCTGCAATGCTGCTACAATATTGGGTGCTGTGTGGGATATCGAAGAGAATATTTATTTTCAAATAACGGTAATTCCCGAGATATCACTGTTCGAATGAAAAATGATAAAACTCAACTACCTACCTACTCCGTCCAGAAAAATTTCAAAAAATTTCAAAAAATTTCAAAAAATTTGAAATCTCGTGAATTTGTTGTTTATTTTGGTGAGGATTTATTTTTTTCTTAAGGGGGGAGTAGGGTCTAGCGGGTTAAAAGAAAGCATATTTTTGAGGTGCTTTTTTGAAGATACCCAGACAGCAAAGAAATAGAAGTTGCCTTAAAGTTGTCTTAAAGTTGTCATATAGACGTCTAATGCGCCACTTCAAGACCTTTTTTCGTGTATAAGACATCTTTAAGAAGAAGTACGTCTTATACACGTCAGAAAGTGGCGCATAAGACGTCCATATGACGTCTTCAAGATAAATTTTATTTCTTTGCTGTCTGGGTACTAGTAAAGTAAATTCATTTTAATCTTTTGCATATAATGAAGTAACATTTGAAGAACATCCTGTCCGAATTTCGAAAAAAAATATTGAGAAATGAGCCATTGACAGAGTGTTTGCGAAGACGTGTTTGAAAAAAGACGATTTGCGGTGTTATTCGTAGAAAATCACAGGATGATCTGAAAAAAAAAAATCAAAGAGACTTCGTTGAAAAATAAGTTTGGTCGGGCCCCAACGTGCTCCGTTTATTTTTTTCTTCGTTTTTCCATTTTTGGCGACTCTTGAAAGTCAAAATTTTGATTTTTACTAAAAAATTCCGCCATTTAGCTGCTGTAAAATCGGTTCCAAGTAAAAAAAAAAAAAAAAAAGAACGTTGGGGCCTCGCAATTTATGTGTAAAAAGAGTGTGCCAAATTTCAAAATGATCGGTGCAATAGTTTTCGAATGAGAGATAACACCGATTTGAAAAAATGTAGTTTTGAGAAAAACGCGTTTGAAGTAAGTTCCGATAGCAACTTCGTTTTTTACTGTGAAAGATGAAGAAAAAATTTTATTTTTCAAAATTATACAGAATCATCGATACCAGCACCATAAAGCAAAGTGCCTGCTGCTGCTGCTGCAAAAAAAAAAAAAAAAAACTGCCGAGCCCGGCTTGCTGCACGCTGCCGCTCTCGGCCGAGTAGAAAGGACGTGTACTCAAAAGTCTGTAACTCCATGAGTTTCGCTCCGATTGACTTTAAGGGGTCTGTCTAGTAACTCACTTTTGAAAAATCGTTTTTTTTTTTTTTACTTTTTTCGAAAGTAAATATATTAAGAAATATTGTGTGAAAATTTTAGAACGATCCGAGAACTCTAACATTATTTTTGAACGCTTCAAAGGTAGGTACCTCTAGCGCGCTGACCGCAAATTTTACTCGCCTTGTTGATGAAATTTTCGAAACTACTCGACCGATCCTTATGAAATTTGAACCACATATTCTTTAAACCTATCGCTATGTCCCCTATAAATTTTATTCAAAAATTTTGAATTTTACTATATTTTTTTTTCAAAAATCGGCGAAAAAAAACCGGTTTTTTGAAAATTTTTTGTTTTTTCTTCACCATTTTTTTATTTTTTAAAATAATTGAATAAAATTCATAGGGGACATAGCCATTGTCATACCAAACCTAAAGCACTTTGATTTTTTTGTTTCAGACAACACAGCTCCGAGATTTTATCAACAAGGCGGACCTACCTACTTTTCGAGGTGTTGCGTTTGGCTGACGTTTTTGGTCATAATACATGTATAAAATAAAAGAAAAATTTTTTTTTATGTATTTCAAGAGTGTATTTACTAAGCCTAATAACTTTTATATCATTACCTTTATCCAGTATCCCAAGAAATAATCACGAAAATCGCGTTTTTTTCGGCGCGAGCTACTAGACAGACCCCTTAAATTTTGAGACAATATTTCTGAGATCTTATTCTAGAAGAAAATGAAAAAAAAAAAAAATTATTTTGGCAAAGTGGCCTGACCCTACTCCCCCCTTAATCAAAACAAATCATTCAATCTGGAGACAGATAGCTATAAAATATAGTATAGATACTATGATACGTACGAATTTAATTCAAAAAACTCCGCATAGTAGTAATTATATACTTGTATAGTATACTAATTACTGTGTATAATATTATCTGAAGAAAATCAACGCGATTGCAATTATTACATTAATTTTCATTCGACTGATATAATTCATCGTGATTGATTGCATGTCGTGATTGCCGTACAATTTATCGTTAAACCGTATTTGTTTTGATAAGTCATGCTTATAGGTAATAATATAAGCGCTCATCGTGAAATAATATCTCCACGACAATATTGTGTATAATTTTTTTTTTTTTTTTTTAATTTTTTTTATTGAGCCGTCAATGATGTGATTGATTTTTAAATAAAATATGATAACGCAGTGAATTTGGATTAGGGATAAGGGAATATTAATACATAATATCTAAGCATTTCATGAGTATATAATTTCTGTGATTTATTTACATAGGAATTTTTCTTCATCTTTCTTCCCCTAATGATTTGATAATAACAATAATTGTCTTTGATATATTAGAAACTGTACAAAAATAAAAGAGAAACTAATAATAATAAACAACGAACACACCGCGATATTCTACATACTTGTAATAAAGTATATCGTTGATTAGGATTGACCAAAGAACGAGTGACTCTTATATCGTTTATCGAATCTTCACCCAATTTTTGGCATTGAATAAGTCGCTTTAACACCAACGAATAAGAATACCACGTTCTTTGACCATCCTAACATTTGTATATGTATAAAAACGCGATTTATTCAACTATAAGATAATGAAAATATACTTTTGACACAATTTTGCGATTATATCATATTATTATGTACTTTCATGTATATTCTTCATTCATTTTTCTAACTATTTATAAATACGTGTATGTATGTAGGTATGTGTATTATGCTAGCTCAAGTCTCTTGTGATATCTATATAGTATTTTACAGTGGATAAAACCGTCGAATCAAATCTAACGATTCAAAAGCTGACTTAGTCAGCTTATGTGATATCTTACATTAGTATATCAATCACATACGACAAGATTTTCGATTGATTATGAATCGTTGAAAAGCTCTACTCGCTATTAGATAAGAATTCGGGATATCCCACTGGCTTAAAACCATAAATCTCCTCCCTCGTCCTCCTCAGGTTGAGTTTCCAACTCTTGTTTAGCTCCTAGTTGATTGTTTTGAGCTTCTTCGTCGCTTTCGGAAATCGCAAGATCGTCTTGGATCTTATCGACGCCCTTATCTTCTCGTGACGGCAAACCAGCAAGCAAGAAATCGGATGGGTCGTAGTTAGGATCAACGTCCATACTCTCCTCTGTAAAATACAATCGAAATTCACAAGACTTTATAATAATCTCTTCTATAGTCGTTGATATCGATAAGATAATTATCAATCCATGTATACATAAGTACAAAGATATAAGATTTGTAAAGAAGAAGCTCACCTTGCTGAAGTAGCTGTGGTTCCCCGGTATAAAATCCTACGTTACTTAATTGAACCATAGCTTCGGCGGCTTGTTGACTGTCGTCATCTGCTGGTACATCACCAACTTCTCTCATTTCGTTAGCTTCTAAGGCTTCCATTTCAGTTTGTTCCGATTGTTCGTCCCCTCCAAAAGGCACCTCGTCGAATTCGTCTTCGCTTGTAAACTGGAGATCTGTGGAATGACGTGAAAATAATTACCATGAATTATCATTCCCATGGATTATGCATTTCATAACATTCATTTTTTCACACCTTCTTCTAGAACGTCTTTTTTCTTCGCACGACCACCCCGGCCCAATTCTCCTTCCATGTCTCCTTCGACGTCGACAAAATCGAAATCGTCCATCATAGATTTTCCGAACGGATTATCGGGAGAGCTGGTCTGACTCTGGAACAATATAGAAAGAGAAACACTTTAGAAAGTTCTCCTGAATCTGATAATGCTCGAAAATGTATCTCAGGGGTGTTTTAATAGCTAAATCTTTGCATCGTAGGGATTTAAGTCCATAATTTTCATTATTGGTAAACCAAATATCAAGAAATGCATCAACTAACTCCTCTGAACTCCGGTTCAGCAATTGTATAGTTTTCTTCATCAGGACCAAGCCAAGAAGAATCAATATCAGCTTGTTCCATAGCCCGTTGTTGTACCAGTGTAATATTGCCCTCTAGTTGTGTGAGATGATCATCATACTGAAAGGAACCCAGATTATAGATTACAAGTTATATCATATTTGAGATATGATAAGGGTGTAAGAATGCCAGTTAATTACCTCATCCAAAGTCTCCTTGCACGCTTTTACAAGGATCTCTGCCTTTTGAGTAAACGGTGAATCTTTACCATTATAAATCGTACAATTTTCCAAAATCTGTTGAACGTCTCTGAGAAACTCGTGCCTGCTGTGATATTTGTGTGCTGAATAAAGAAGCAACGATTTTTTTTTAATTAATATGCAATACTAGGATGAGCAAAATATTGATAAACGAAGAGCTCGGTGTACCTGTAACTTTTTTAGAGATCGATTCCAAGTCCATTGGCCTTTTTATAACGTTGTAATAATCTTTGACAAGTTTTTTATTAACTGGTTTAAGAAACGGCCAAGCCTCGCTCATAGATTTTAATTTATTATTAACTACATTGTCAAGGATGAACGTTAGAGCGACTTGATCATTGTCGTCCAACAAAGGATTTATAGCTTTTTCAAGTCTCATAAGACGATCTTCCTTTTCGCCTAGTCTTTCAACGCAAATATCTAGCATTCTTTTAGCTGCAACAGTCAAAGAGCTCTTTGCTCCGTTATAAAGCGTTGAGTTTTCAACAATTTGATTAACATCGGCTAAAAATTCGCCTCTGCTTTGGTACTTCTTTTGCCTTAAATTCTCTCTTATAGTTTGCAGATCCATCGGCCTTTGAACAATCTTATAATAATCTGGAACCACCTGTAATTATCGATAAAGAGAATCAAGAGAATCGCTCAAATAAGGATCAGAATTTTTACAACAATCCCAAATCCCACCGTCACTCACTTTCGCATTTACTGGGAAGAGGAAAGGCTGGACATCTGGCAAGTCTCTCATCTCATTGAGGATATTCTCAAGCATAGTAGACATTACGACGACTGGATCAGTTCTGCGTCTGTTAGCAGGTCGCTGTTGACGCTTAAGATAATCGCAATGATCATCTCCGGTAGGACGTCGACGTTTTCTAGCGCTGACTGCCTCCTTCGGTACTTTTAGAAGCAGGGTACGTCTCTTCATCTCCTCGGCATGCTGGAAAGAAAAATATGAGTCATGAGATTACGGATATTCCTTCAGTTCTGAATACCGTATCTCTGATTTTCGATGAATTAATTCACCTTTATCAGTTTTGAGGATAACTTGACTTTGGTTCCGTCCACATTGACCAGATCTTGGTCGTCGGTGTTTAGCTGCTTCTCAATTTCTTCCTCCTGTTCCTCGGTCATGGCAACATTCACTGGAGCGGTTGGCATACTGTTCTGGTAAAGGGGACACGCCTTGTTCGTTCGCATGTGCCCTACGTTACCACAAGCACCACATTTTAGTTTCAAATCTGGTTTAAGTTTTGGTTTCTTACGCTTAGAGGGAGATATTTCAGGCTTAGGATGCTTAGAGGAAAGATTAGAGGACTGGAAATTACTTAATGGAAGGATACTGGAGGATGAGGCTGTGGGAGTGTTCATGCTTGATCTTTCGAACAGGTTCGACGAGCTAAACGAGTTGGTGATAGGTCCTCCCAGCATTCGTTCTCTCTCTTGATTCCTCTTAATTCTCCGCAGTTGTTCCTGGATTCGTCTTTTTTCTCTCTTCATTTCTTCCTTCTGAGCTTCGTCCAGCGTAGCAAACTGCTTGATGAACGTCTCATCTTTGGAGTTTCTTATCTTGATGTAAGTGTCTATAACTGCTGGTTTTCTGACCAGTTCAACCCTGGTAAATTCCTTCCCTTCAGGATTTCTGAAGGTTCGATAGATCTTCAAGACTCTCCCTTGCTGGGTTCCGTAATTATTCACCGGGCCGTCGTCTTCCTCGTCTTTCTTTTTCTCTTTGCTTTTTTTCTCCTGCTCTTGCATATCGCCCATTATCATTTTTCTCAATTCGTGTCTCTCCTGTTCTTCTCTTTCAAGAGACAACTGTGTGCTAGTCTTCTTGTTGGACAACATATTCTCAATGTTTTTACCCATTTCTTCAATATCGGAACTGTCTTCGTCCGAACTCTCGCCCTCGTCGGTACTGAGAACTTCGTTTGAGGACAAGACCCGGTTTTGAAGATCGAATATCCTCTGGCACTCCTCTTTGTACCTTTCCTGATGCTCGGCTATAGAGAATCTATTGCCTCTTGAAAATTTGGTCATTCCTTCTTCCCCAGCTTTTGCTTTCTCAGTTGACAAGGTTCGTACTACATCGATGACTTCCCATCTAGAAAGTTTCTTGATTTCTTCCTCAGGTACCCCAAACTTTCTCAACAAAGCCTTAGCATTGTTCAGAGAAAGCCTTCGCAAATCTGCGTCTGTCCCAGTCACAGTTCTCTTTGGTTGTGCTTCTTGCTCTTCCTGAAAACAGACAAGTTTTTTTTCAAAAATATGATCAATCATGTTTAATCTCGGTACAAACTAAACGAACTTACTTTGCTGATCGTTGGTTTATTCGGCACTCTAACGTAGGAAAAACCTTCCCCACATCCGGTGGGATCAGCTGGTCCAGCCAACTGCAAAAGGCATTTTCCTCTCATCGCTTGTATATAAGCCCGAGTTGTGTTCCATGGTGCAACTTTGACTTCGTCATCCATTTTTAATTGCATTTCTTCGTCATCGTCGTCCTGCGGTGTGAACAAGAATTTCTCCCCATATCCGGCGTCCTTCAATCTCTGCTCAGCGGCGATCATACTAAAGTAGGCGCAGCATTGTTCAGGAGAAACCATAGCTCGGATTTCTTCTTCCGTTGGTAGTCTGAAGTCTGGCTTGATGACCCACCAGTTAGAGTCCATTCCTAGTGTTGGATAATGAAGGATTATTCACGTAATGTGATGAATTATTCAGGGAGAGAAAAAAGAAAAAGACAGGAGAGCGAGATGTACCAGTTCTCTTGAAATCTGCGCAAAGTTTCAGCCTTTTCCTTATGCTACTTTCGCTGTGTGATGGGAAAGCCTTCTTTATATCGTCCATTTTAATCCGCCTTGGAGTGTCTCGAGATTTCCAGAACAATCTGTATATAAAAACTTGCAGAAAATCCCTGACGAAGTTGTTAGCTCGCTTCGAATTAGGCCCCGGTACTTCATACAGTGGACATTCTTGGCCAGCGACAAATATCGCGTCAACTTCCCGCACGAAATATTGCTGCCTGAAAAATTTACAGAGTTTAGATAAGTCCCATACGAATATTGCGCCCTAAAAAGCGACCAACCTCGTTCTTATTATCACAAAATCGGTCTCTTGATTGTTGTGTTCGTAAATTGGAGCCCTGTACATGTTGTTTTCAATTGCCTGAATGCTCTGTCCAGGGGTAAGAATACCCAAGAATGGACTGGTATGGGCGTAAGCAACTTCTCCATATTTGTAGCGCATGGGACCCTGGTCTTTCCCAGCTTTCCGTTTGTAGTAATTCTTCACTTTTGAGCACATTCCGACTTGGTTCATGAGCGGCGGATGTTCCTCTGAGAATTCAATGAGTACAACTTCACCGTCTCTCCCAGTCAAATCCTCTGCAGTTCTCATAAAGAACACGTCTCCTCCTCCCGAGGCAATTCTCTCCTGTTCTCTCTGTTTTGCCTTCTTTTTTATGTGCTTTAGCAAAGGTAAAACACTGTGAGGACCGGGATGAGCCAATGGCCCGTGACTAAATCGCTTCAAAGGTGGCCTGTGGAAATTTCTAAGCCTCATTGGTCCCATGTGAGTTTGTACGAACGGAGCTCTGAGCTCTACAACCGGCGTACTATGCTGTATTAAATTACCGCCTCCGACTTTGAGGCGTAATGTAGTTTCCGAGGATCGAGGCATGTAATAAGAGTCGTTTGATATATTAAACGGATCTCTGTCAGGTGATTTTGGAGGTGGAGGAGGAGCGTCTTCTTCAAGTACGTTGATGACTCCTGCTTTGCCCAGGAGTAGCTTGCTTTTCTTAACGTGGGGATGAGGGATCTTGACTTTTGGCTGCGGCCCGTTGTCCTTGTGGAGAAGAGCTGGGTCAATATCATCCGGGATACCCAATACTATGTTTTCGTCGTTAGGATCAAGAGTTAGAATCTTGGGCTTTGGTATCTTTGTCATATGTTCTGCATCCCAAATAACTTCCTCTTCCCAGAGTCCGTAAACAAGCTCTTCGTTCTCGACGGGAAAAATAGAGTACCAAGTATCGTCGTAGTTCTCTTCCCTCTGCTGCTGTTGTCCGCCTTTACCAGACGCTGCGAGTTTACTCTTAGACTGCATATGCAAAGGAGTTGTTATCTGTGAAGTGGCGAGTCTAACGTTAGGAGCAACTGGTACCGGAGTTCCTTTTCCTGGCTGGCTAAAAGCCTGAGCAGTTCTATTCCCACTTGAAGGAACCCAGCCCGCAGCGTTGTTCTTGCTGTTCAATTTCTGCATTACTTTGTGTTTTATATCGTCGCCGTTCCATACAACGTCGTCTTCCCAATGGAGCTGAGAAACCATGAGGAACGAATCATCCGGGAATAGATCATCGGCTTTGGGCTTTGTCTCTTCCTCAGTCTTCTCCGCCAGTTTAAAACCGTAATTAAATCCGTCTCCGGTCTCAGGGACCTCTAACATATCGTACCAAATTTGAGCCGGTCCAAAGCGCCAATCGGCTACTTTAGGACCCATATCACTGCTGTCTCCTGTATCTCCGGTTTTACCCGTTTGCTCTTTATCCTCGACGGGAAGTAGCAGCTTTTCTTCATCGTCAGGGCGGCATTGCTCAGGTACGGGCTCCGGGGCATAGTGCATCTTCCAGCCCTATTAAAAACATTAATAATCAATTATCAAATGATAAAATGCAAATTTTCTATATCAATGCAGCTTTTGGCTAATCGAGAGCCTCGCTATACCTTGAACTTTGGTTTTCTCTCATCGTGGTCAGATCCTGAGTCAGAATCTTTAGGATCGTGGTGTTTTTTCTTCTTCCTCCGCTTTCTAACGCCTCGCCAAATCTGTGGTAAACTACTGGGTTTCCCTGGTCCAAAGAGTCTGGAAAACCTCAATACTTTGTTAGGTCTAAAGTCGGGAAACAGTTCCGTAACATCAATATTAGCATATTTAGAAGGAAGCATAGAAGCCAAAGGTGTTTCTAGCTTCCGCTGACGAGCGGCTTCCGCTTCTTCAGGAGTCAGTGTTTCTTTATCGTCGGGAATAGGCGGAGGAGGCATTAATTGTGTATCGGATTTATTCACTCCCTCCTCATCATCGGCGTCATAATCACTGGCTTCTTTGTCACCTTTTTTAGCGCAGTTCTCTGCGCTGTCTTCGTTAAGATCTTCGGCTAGCTCGTTTATATCAGAGAAATCTAAGGCCGTTGGAGACTTTTCTAAATAGTTAACGTCGTCTTGTTCGGGTTTTATCGTAGTTACATTTCCAAACTCGTCGGTTACCTTGCTCTCCTCGTTCTCAGCATTTTCTTTATTGTCCATAGATATCATCTCTTGGAGCAAAGATCCGAGGCCCAAACGACCCAGGGATGCCAAATGCCGTTTTGCATCAGAGTCAAGAATGTCGTCTTCGAGCTGACCGTCTTCGTCAATATTTCCGAACAGAAAACCGGTCATATTTATACCCAGATCCATGTCTTGGTCGTTATCTTCGTCGGAGTCGCCCATTTTTAAACGAATCAAGTTTTTATATTGGAGAAGAGTTATTCGCTTTTAAACGAACGTAAGATGTTTGTTGTTGACCAATTTGTGGTTAGGTTTAGGTTAGATTAGATTTATTAGCTTCTAGTGTTCAGATGGTCGAATATCTCGCCCCATATTGCGTACGATGATTGATTAACTTGCCTTATATACGATTAGCATATTATAATAAATTAAATCTTAGAGATAAAGACGATTTTTCATTCCCATTGTTAATTATTTTTTTTTTTTCATAAATATCAAAGGTAAAGCATAAACTGTGGTTAAAAAATAAAATCGTAGAATCGAACTCGCCCTAATTATTGTCGTATCAATGCGTATCAAACGGCGGTTGATCTAACTACATGCTAGTCTGAAACACCGGAAGCTCGATTTCATGCATGCGACAACAAGAGCGTCGCGTCAGGATGATTGATGCAAAAAAAAAAAAAAAAAAAAGAAGCGAGGATGAGTTGGCGGCGAACACCAATCGACACGTTAGCATCAGCTAGTTTTTGTCGCGCGACAAGTGACGTCAGACGTAATCGCGTGCATGAAATATCGCCTTAATATAGTCGAAGATCGTGTGTGGGGAAAAGAACATGGCGTTTTGTTGAAGAGAACTTTTTAGATACGTACGATAGACGTTGTTTGCAGTGTGTGATAGTGTAATTTTCCTGTGATAATTACCAAACGTCGTGATGGGGTGAGTTGGTATATAAATCGCGATCTAAATCCCGGTATATGATCAATTGATTAATCATCGCTATATGGATAGTGCCGCCGATGATACAGCGCAGTGTTTATTTTCCTACTTAATTAGAACCAAAATAAATTCATTTAACTCATGTAAATTATCACATTATTATTATATATATTAAAAATCACTTCACTTAAAATTAATTAAACCATTTATTATCAATGTTATATCGTTTCGATTATTTCTATACGAATTTTAGCAGCATTTTTTTTTTAAATTAAAAACCCCCGACGTATGTATACACTAATAATACACCTTTGAGCCAAACCTAAAACTATATCCACAATCTTTAAGCCCGGTTTATACTCCGTGATTCTTAGTATCAATCGACTAAAAAAAGAGCTGCAATCAATCCTCTTTTATTTTATTATTTTATAATTTTATAATATTTTATATAATTCGAAACTGGATGTTAAAAAGAATATCACTGTGTAATTATTACTCCAATATATAATATTGATAATTTTATAGCTTCAGATCGTATCTATGGGATATAAGTAAATAGAGCGAATATCGAGCTTGCGAATGAAAATATCGTCGGTGGATAATTTTGTGTTTATTTATTTTTTTTCTTTTCCTTATAGAAGTTCAGATTTGGAATGTATGGATCAAAAAACTGATACAATGGACGAATCCGACGTCGCCGTTTTAGGGGAATTGATGAAAAAGAAGAAGAAGAGAAAGCACAAGCATCACAAGCATAAGAAAGACAAAACTGTTGAAAAAGAGGAAAAGATAGACAGGCAAGAAAGGTATATCAAAAATTTGCTATCTCATATTATTTCAGACATTTTTGCTGCCATTATTCATCGCAGAAATCTCCAATACCCAGATTTTTAGAACAAAACGATCAATGTCATAGATAAAACCTTGAAACTTTTTTTATAGACGCATACTTGATAGCGTAGTATATATTTCAGAAAGAAACATAAAAAGCACAAGCGTCCAAAAAAGGAAAAAGATACGGAGAATGGTTCGTTGGGCGGAAGATTGCAGCAGACAGTAGAAATCAAGCCAACTACCATTTCTCGAACTGTTATTTTTACCAAGGAATCTAACATGAATGGTAAACTCGAGGATTCTCAACTTGAGGTAGTCTCTTCCGAGGAAAGTGAGGACGAAAAATTAATCGACTTGGATTCGGACGAAGTCGACTGCACCATTATCGAAGATGATATTGATCTTGAAGAGTTAATGAAGCAGAAGGTATAATTTAGCACTTTTTCATTTTTCTATTGTGAAAAATCATTAATCTTGTTTCTTTATACCAGAAATATGAGAAGAAAACTGAGAATTACTTCTTCTATTTTATAATCTTTGCATTTTGTTTCAAAGGAAAGACTACAGGCATGTTTAGTGCAATATTTATCTGACGATTCTGAAAAAGAGGGTAAGCCAGTTCCTCAAGAGGCGGCAATAAAGCCTGAAGAAACACCGGACGTAATCCTAGTCGAAGATGATAGCGAGGATAGCATCAGTCGCAAAAAGCGTCCAAGAAGTCGTTCGGAAAGTCGAGAAGGAAAGCGAATGTCTTCTTTGAAACTTGAGAGACGTGT
This sequence comes from Tenthredo mesomela, assembly GCA_943736025.1. NCBI lineage: Eukaryota > Metazoa > Arthropoda > Insecta > Hymenoptera > Tenthredinidae > Tenthredo > Tenthredo mesomela. The sequence goes on from OX031019.1 coordinate 926,650, forward strand.
GGTAGTCGATATGTCACGAGACCGAAGAGGCCGTGAAGAGATTAAAGACAAGAGACGAGAGGTGGAAAGAAAAAGAGAAGAGAATAAAACACGGGGCAGGGAAGAGCCCAGGAGAGACGAAAGACCATCGAGGAAAGTAAATGAAAGGGCTAAAGAGGATGCTAGAAGAGATGAGTCGAGGAGAAGACTAGAAGATGAGAGGCGGAAGGATATGTTCAATAAAAAGGAGGACGACCGCAAGAGAGATCATGAGAGAAGGTAAATTTGAATAGTTTATTTATTTTTTTACATGTTTCTAATGCTCAATTGTCTTTGGATATAGGGAAGAGGATCGTAAACGTGATTCTGATCGACACGGAGCAAGACGAGAACCTTCGCCACGTAACGGATCAAAGTCTAGAGATCTTGGAGCGGACTCTAGGCATCGTGCAATAAAATCCGACAATCACGACACGTCTGGTGGTAGAGATCGTTTCCTAGGTAGAGAGAAGCGGGAGAGTCGAGAGCGTCAATCTAATCGCGATCATCAGGCTAATCGAGAGAGACAAGGAAGCCGTGAGAGAAGGGAGAGGCTACGAGACAGATCTAAGAGTAATAGAAGATCCAGAAGTCCGGTAAGGAACAGAATGGACAGAGATCGTAACGACCGTTATAGACGGTCTAGATCAGTGTCCAGAAATCGTAGAGACAGAGACAGACATGGTAGAGACTATGATCGAGACAGAGACAAAAATGGCAAGAGAGATAAGAACGATAAGTACAAAGATTCACTCTCTGAAGGTCTCAAGGTCGAACATTCTGAGAATTCTAGCGAGGAGGAGATCAAAGACATTGATATCGAAGAGGAAGAAGATGAAGAAGCTATTATTGAGAGGAGAAGAAAACAGAGAGAAGAACTTCTCAAGGTGAAGAATACTGCTCGCTGACTTTTACGAACTTTTAGATTAATTAACATGAAAATTTCGTTACAAATAATTTTTTTTTTTTTTTATCTTGTTTACAGAGATTGGGAGGCCCGAACGAAGACTCTAATCTTTCTATGGAATTGAATACGGCTGCGAGTTCGCCTCCGTCCGACAACGTGTCTATAGCATCTCAGAAATCTGTAGATATTGTTTCAAACAACAATGAATCTAATTCAGAAAGTCACACTCCTCCGTTACCAGAAAAACCAAAGTCACCTCAGTTCGTTAAGAAGAGAAAATCTAGATTCAATGTTCTCGACGTCGAAAGCAAAGAGAAACAGGATCAGGAATCAAAAACCACTGATAAGACAAAATCTGACGAGAAACAAAATCCTAAGAAAAGTAACGAGTGGGATATGTTCGCGGAGGCAGACAATATCGGCGATTTTAGTGTACGTTACTAGGCGAACAAAATAGAACTTGAATTATTCAATTCTTCATTAATTGATATATTATTATTACAGAGTCCTACGGTGGAAGGCAAAAGGCCTGGTGGACCTGACAATCCAAGTTTAACGGATAACTGGGACGACGCGGAAGGATACTACAGGTTCGTTGTCTTCACTATCAGTTTTGCATAGTTTTTCATTAAATTTCTTCACCATTTGATAAAAAAAAAAAACGTTTAATCCTTCTAGAGTACGAGTTGGAGAGACACTGGACTCTCGTTACGTGGTTTACGGGTATACTGGACAAGGTGTTTTCAGCAATGTAGTCAGAGCGCGGGACTCTGCCAGAGGAAGTCTTGACGTTGCTGTAAAGATAATCAGAAATAACGAAATAATGTAAGTAGAATTTGCTGAGGACAATAAACGCCATTTATCTCATCCGTTAAACATTGACTAATGTTATTTATTCCTACAGGCACAAGACTGGTTTAAAGGAACTGGAGATTCTCAGAAAGTTGAACGACGCAGATCCCGAGGATCGTTTTCACTGTCTGCGTCTGTTCAGACATTTTTTCCACAAAAATCATTTGTGCATGGTCTTCGAGCCTTTGGCTATGAACTTAAGAGAGGTGAGCGAGGACTTTGAAGACACGCCGTGTCTGGGTTCGTTAAAAGCAGGTTGTTATATTTGCTGATTTATTTTCCAGGTGTTAAAAAAATACGGAAAGGACGTCGGTCTTCATGTTAAAGCGGTCAGGTCGTACACCCAACAGTTATTCTTGGCTTTGAAGCTTTTAAAACGTGCTAATATACTGCACGCGGATATAAAACCGGACAATATTCTAGTCAGCGAAAGTAAACTGGTGCTAAAGCTGTGCGATTTTGGTTCAGCTTCTCACGCGCATGAGAATGAAATCACACCTTATCTTGTATCAAGGTTTTATCGAGCACCTGAAATAAGTGAGTAAATTTATTCTCAATTCTATTAGTTATAGATTCTCTTTCACGTACTTCTTTTCTATTTATCTATTCAACAGAGAAACATGAATATAAGTATAATTGATACATGTTATACTTGAATTGAAATTACTATGTATCTTAATTGGCCAATATGGAAGCCAAATTGAATTCTAATCATTACAGAGACAGAAAAAGAATTATAAAAGGTATCTGTTAACAAAACGTTATTCAAGAGACAAATTGTGGTGTATTTTTATTTCTGCCATTTAATTTTAGAGATGGAAGTTTGGGTATCGGTATGTTGAAAGTATTGAAGAATTCGAGCGACCATTTGGAGCAGATTTAACGATACACCTTTTCTCTAGTATCTTTTACTCGTTTTTTTATTCTTTATTCGTCTTCTTTCCTTAACAGATATACTATGATATGATAAATTGATATTCTTGAATCAGAATGATTAACGTTTGAATTTTCTAGTTCTTGGTATACCATATGATTTTGGAATTGACATGTGGTCCGTTGGGTGTACCATATACGAGCTGTATACAGGAAAAATAATGTTTTCGGGAAAAACGAATAATCAGATGTTGAAGTTTTTCATGGATCTGAAGGGAAAAATGCCCAACAAACTTATCAGAAAGGGCACCTTCAAGGATCAACACTTTGACGGAAACTGCAACTTCCTATATCACGAAGTTGATAAAGTTACCGAAAGGGTAATCATCCTTTATTATATTCAAATAATCTCTTTTCACTTTGAATAAATTGTAATCATGTTTTGAAATACGACTTATCAGCTAGGAAAATACTATTCCCAAGGTTCATATGCTACCTTGAAGTACCACTTAGCTTTGATAAACAAGCGTTATGGTCTTTTATATTCATTAATAATTGATGTATTTCTATTTTAGGAAAAGGTTGTGATAATGTCCACCCTTTCCGCAAGTCGTGACCTCGGCACGGAGTTAGGTGGTAGTTCATTGCCACCTGAACAAAGTCGTAAGGTCGGTCAACTAAAGGACTTATTGGAGCGAACTTTGATGTTGGATGCTGGGAAACGAATAACTGTGAATCACGCGTTGGCTCATCCCTTTATACAAGAGAAAATCTAGGTAACCCCACGTGTGGGGACCTTCCTCGACGGAGATTTGAATAATATTAATTGATCATTTCTCATTTATCCAATTGCTATAACTGAGATCAGTATCCGAATCTTCGTTTAATATTCGTTAAATACTTTATACTAGAATAACTCATTTTATGAATAATGAGTTAACTGTATTCCGACTTGTTAAATCATTCAATTATTATTATTATTATTTTCTTTTTTTTTTTTTTTTTTTTTTTTTTTTTCTTTTAATCGGTGGAAAGAGGTCGAATCACCGTATATATATATATTTTTTTTTTTTTTTTTTTCTATTTATTTCGAAGTTGCGCCGTTTTCACAATCGACACATTATACTCTATCTATTCAATATTTGTATTAAGTTGAAGTTGAATTTGAATTTAAATGTTTTACTCGAAATATTTTCTAATCACTTTCTGACCGTGATAAGTCTTCTAACTTTATAATTTTACATTCAAACATAAGTAAGACATCAATTCACTAAACAGAATTGATCATTTTCTTTAAATCCAAATAAATACCTGTATATCTATATCAGACTATAATATGTATTTTCTTATTAAAAGAGGTAGATTATGAGTACGGACAAACTTTGAATGATATTTTATAGCTTAGACTGGAATTACAAATGTATTACAGATATAGAATGAATATTTTTTTTTTTTTTTTTATATATATAATCGAAAGATATAGAGTTCATAATTGATTGGTCAGAAAAGAGAGAATTTTTATCTCTTTCCACGTGTCATTGAAGAAAATGATAGTACTACGTGGCATAATAATGAAATTTTTAAATAGTCATTTTTTCATATCAAATCTCGTGTAACTTTCCCATCTAACAACAACAACAACAGTGTGTCTATAAATTATGTATATTAATTGCGAAAAATAGTTGAACATTATATGGCCGTTGCATATTTTATTTATTCTGGATAAATGAAAATGGGGAAAGAAATGTCTGTGAAACAAACAAACCACAACAAAAATAATTTAGAAAAAAAAAAAAAAAAAAAAAAAAAAAACTGATATAACAATACAAGCACATATTTTCGAATATATTTTTTCGTTTTCCTTTTTTTTTTTTTTTTTTTTTTTTTTTTATTTTCTTTTCTCTCTAAGCCAATGACTATAATAGGTATGTTTTTATTTCGAGGAATGAAAGGTGGAAAAAAAAAAACAAAAACAAAAACAAAAAACAAAAAAAATTTGGTGTACTAACAAGATATTGTATAGTAAGTAGAATTGTAGTTGAAATAAAAAAAAAAAAAAAATACATATTTGGAAAAAAAAAAAACAAATACAAGCAAACAAAAAATAATAATATTAATAATAATAATAATAATAATAATAATACAATTAAGAGCACAATGCCCTGCATTTTAAAATATCGAATAGAGCGCAAATAATATATTTAATACCTCATATATTTCGTTTTTATATACGATATCAGTTTATCGAATAGAGAACAGTAACGCTAACTCTTCTGTGTAATACATTCGATTTTATTTTCTATTTTGTTGCTATTCTCTTTTTCTTTTCTTTGGTTTTACTTAGAAATTGATTAAGAAGAGGTTTCAATTAATTCGCACTTACAGTTCTTGATTATTTAATCAGCGCAGTTTAATATGGGAAAAAAGAAAAAAATGATTTTAGGTCTTCTGTTTGTCATTTATACCTCTCTCGTTTGAAAAACTTAGCTTATATCAACAGCACTGATGTTATGATCTCCGTCGCAAAGATTTCTTTAATTGTATTAATTCGGAATCTTGCAAACGGGGTACAAACATTCATTAAAACAAAACTGATTATAGAATTGAATTGTAATAGAAATATTTTGAATGATCCATGAAGATGATAAACATATTCAGATTCAGATCTTCTCATATGACTAAATTTAATGAAAAAAAAAAAAAAAATTATCGTTTGTACCATCAGTGCTGAGTTAATCGTATGATTTTAATTTAATGAAAGGAAAAATCTGGTTCTCGGACAAAAGAATATAAGACCTTGCAAGATTGTACGAAGCTGCTTATGTTTCAGATGAGTCTGCGATTCAAAATCAGCATTAAGTGTGGGCGGACCTTTCAAGGGCCTTTAACGCTGTTCCCGTTGCAAGGTATTCATGGGGACTGCCTTATGGGATATTTATTATATCCATTATCAATTTTGTCGTCTTTGTGAGAAAGTCAGATAACATACCACGACTATAGAACATAAAAAAAAATACAAAAAAAAAAAAATTAATTAATGAATTAATGAATTATTTTGGATTTATACAAAATTTTTCATTCACATACATACTATATCGTTTAGTTTATCATGATTTTATTTATATACACTTTCTACAAATTGTTGTTTATATTGAAATTTTTTTCAACGTATCAAGACGGAGGGAGAGACGTTTGAAATTTTTTTTTTTTTTTCTAATAGAAAAAGGGTTTTATTAATATTGATATTAAAGTTTTTATTCTTTTTTTTTGTTTTTTTTTATATCACTGTTTGTGCGTGATGTTTCTTCATGCGTAAATAGATAATTAATTGAAGAAAACGTGAGACTAGAATTAAAGAATTAAATCTTTATTCAGTCTTGGATAAATCTAACTTTGTCTGATATTTACATATGCGAATAAATATCGCAGAAAATATATTAGAAATTGTAAAATTATTTTTTCTCTTTATCCTAACTTTATTTTAACTGGTACGTCATTTGGCTAGATTTAATAATAAATTACCCGATGCATTGTCCCCTCCCAGAAAAAAAAAAACAAAAACAAAAACAAAAAACAAAAAAAAAAAAAAAGAACAACCTTGTACATATTAGGATTTCGCTAAATTTTAAAAGTAAATCGATACACATTTCTTTCAGTTTATTTACCGTTAGCATAATGCATTTATAAAATATACAATTATATGTAAGAAAAGAAAAAATGAAAAGAAAAAAAAAAAAAAAAATACTTTATCGAATATCGATTCGGTACAGAAGTAAAGATACCGTGTCTTTTGGATTTGAACATTTTTCTAATTGGCTATTTGGTAATGTTTCACTTATAGCCCTCCCTGAGCGGAGGGGAGGCAATGGAAGATGATGGAATCCGGTGATATCTACCGTCGTGTACCGCATCTTTAATACATCTTTAATCGGCAGTTAGATATCCAAGTTGCGATCGCCAGATGTATAACTAAACTGAATGACTTCAACAAAGGTTTATCTTAATCAATACCTATAAGTCTTTGGGGAACACACGTGAGTATGCAACTGCAATCAGGTGAGGTGTTACCCGAGAAACACATTTCAATTCTATCACAAGTCTTTTGAATTTAGTTTAGGCATTGTTTATTTTATTTTATTTATTTTTTAAGACATCATATTTCATCAGGAGACAAACTTGTAAGCTTTATATTTCACTTTCAGAACCAGAAGAAGCTAATATCCAACAAAAAATGTACAAAGCTGTTGAAGATACTTCTGTGATTTCTGTGTAGCTGCGTCTATTATTTGGATCGTCTTTACATGATTGAAAATCGATTATATGTAAATAAAAGAAAACTGCAGGGGTGAACTACGAGGTACTCTTACGTAACGTGAACACAAGAGTTCTCGTTTTTATTCAATAGTCAATTTCGTATCTTCATATCTTCATATCGCAGTATATATATTGCTAAAGCTTATTAGCAGAGAACCAGAACTTTCTTATCATGAGACTTATTCAATTATGTAAATATAATAAACGTCAGGATGAATGTTTAAACAATTTTGACGATGAGAGAAGTGGGCGATTAAATATTGACGAACAATTATTTGTTTATTAATAATCTTTATTTTTAAGTACACCAGTCATATTTTTACTAATAAAATACAATATTATACATATATTCATGAATTAAGTCATTTTGTTAAACAGAAATATATTCTTTTTTTTTTTTTTTCTAGAAAGTTGACCTAGTTCGGCATCAAAATTATTCAAGAGTACTTTACTTGAGTTTCATAACTCAGTGAAAAAAATCAGCTATTCGTCATATATATTAAAACTATAATTGCTCCATGTTTGATCATTTTTCAATTTCAGAATATAAATCAATATCTTTTTAATCAAAGACTATAAGATAATATCTTCTCTAAATCAAAGTTTTGATCATTCGATATATATACTATACATATTATGGAATATTGGGTACCTATAAATCCGATAAATAAATCAAATTCCATGGAATGGAAACTTAACTTCTAAAACGTGAGTTTATCCATCATTTCATTTTCATAAATATCTGATATCAATGACGAAACAGTCGTAAAATAACTGGCTTTTATTAAACAACAAGCTTTCTTCAAGTATATCATAGGTAGTTTAAATATCTTTGGTGTCGAACTGATTATTGCGATAATTAGCTACCTTTTATTTCCTTTCTAATCTCTTTCTGGATAATACTGAATTAAGACATTCGCTACTTGATTAGCCAGCTCCAAAGACGATGCGCACAACACTCTTCTGCTCAGCAAATCAAATGGTCCTCCTAAGTCATATCAAAAAATATTACGATTAGATATTCCGTTTCTGATTACCTCTATTTTTTTCAATCTCTCTCTGATTAGAGTCTTACCACTTGGATCGATGCAAACACCTCCCGCCTCTCGGACGATAATATCTCCCGCCGCAATGTCCCAAGCATGAATACCAAACTCAAAATTAACGTCTGCACTGCCCGAAGCTACCATGCACATGTTCAACGCTGCAGAACCCAGTGTTCTTGTTCTGTGGAAAAGTTCGTTCGATAATAACTCGACTAACTGACTAATCCTGGTTGAAGGACCTACCCATGAATTTTTGGGATTAGTACAGATAAGTTGTCCCTAACGTTTTTCATCTTTTCCGGATCACGGCTCGACCCCATCTCAACCATGACCAAAGCCTTTCCCAATTCTGAAACGAATTTGAATTGAATGAGGTGTGAATTGTTGGGGAAATTCATAAAAGCTAATAGCTCTTTCAACTGGGGCTACACCAAGCTACACTGGTGCAGTGTAGCCATCTTCATCTCTTCTTTTTCTGTGAGGAAGAGAGAGACAAACATGGCTACACTACATCAGTGTAGCTTGGTGTAGCCCCAGTTGAAAGAGCTATAAATAACTCTCATCAAGATTCACACACCCTTTTCTCCTGAAACGTGAATCGGTTCGCCGTTCAAAAACGCTCCCTTGTCCTTTTGAGCTGTAAATAACTGCTCTAAAACAGGATTGTACACTAACCCTATTATCGGAACTTTCTTGTCCCATAATGCTACAGATATTGATGAGTGAGGAAATCCGTGAACAAAATTCATCGTTCCGTCTACCGGGTCTATTATCCATGTTGGAGAATCTGTTAATTCAACTTTTACACCAGAGGCTGTAGACTCTTCCCCAATAAATCTATTAGGTGGGATAAGAATTAGTAATCTGTTCAGAAATTCTTACTTCAAGACCTTTCTTTTGTTTTTTTTTTTTTTTTTTTTTTTTGTTCTTTACAGTCTATTCAATTCTCTGTTTACTTGTGGTCAGGGAATCTGGAAGTTATGCCATTTATGAATAGCTTTTCTATCTGTTGATCTGTTTCAGTGACTAAATCAATGTCACAGGATTTCAATTCCACATCTTTTGGCCTGGAGGTTCTTTCCCTGATGAGCTGCGGAATGAATTTACTAAAAAATTTTCAATCTGTGTATATTAATCTACGATAAAAGCTCATTAGAGTAATTATATTTAATCAATAAAGATAATACATAATTATCAACGACGATTTATGGTTTGGTGTATAAATTACATTGATTCGTAATTTATTGTTAGATTAATTGGAATCTAATCTAATTAAACTTTCTTCATATATCGTATAATAAAATTACTGTGTATTTCTTACCGCTCCCGCTTCCTTTACTAATTTTATTGCAATATCATAGAGTTCGTCGTAATCTGCCATTATTATTATCTATTGCTTATTTAATTAATGGTTCAATGATAAGATAAAACGCAGATATACGTGGTATTGCCTCGTGTTGTAAGTATATTATACCGATTCAGAATTTGATACGTAACTTCTTTTTTCCCCTTAATAATCTGCTGCTTCTTATTCAAGGAAAGAAACCATATAACAGCTGATTCAAGTGTCAGTGTGTCGCGAACAGGGTTATTGACAGTGTCACCACAGTGTTGTTCGATTTTAAATAGTACAAAACGTTTTTTTTTTTTCCTATTAAAAGGGTAGAGACGATTGTTTTCACTTCTTCCTGTGCGATAATCAACGAATGAATGAACGATTGTTATTTGTTGAAATTGAACACCGATTACTTAATATTCTGTAAGATGGCGTAAGTCTTCATATGACATAAACTCCATAGATATAGATATATGATTGAAGTTAGTCGGTAATGAAAAGTGTTGACAGTTCGATTTGTGTAACCGGGTTTCCCGTCTGTATAGATTTATAATTAAACACGGTAGATGGTTATAGGTATATGAAAAAAAAAAAAAAAAAAATCTTATATTTGCAAATTTATTCTATATTTTTTGAGTGTGTGTTAAAAGATTTTTTTTTCTACCCTAGCGAACTAAAAATACAAAATATCTATAGAATGATAAAAACGTATTGTATATATATCTGAAACCGCGTGACATACGAAAGAATTATAATACTCGACATCCTAGCTAAGCTAGAGATCCTAACGTCAGTTTATTTCCGTTTTTAACCTACGAGATACTTAAATTCTGTGTGTGCAGAGACAGTTGTTGACGTGCGGTAATTGAGAGGGTATGTATACGTACATAATATACGTAACATAAAATACACAAACTTTATTAATTATTCATTTAAACGAACTAGATTTCATCTAGATCGTAATAAAAAAAAAAAAAAAAAAAAAAAAAACTAAATACTAAAAAATTAAATACTCCGTTTATTCACTATAGTTTCTATACGACAAACAGTAATAATCTCTAATTACATCTCTAATATGTTACATGATAATTACTTTAATTTGATTTACCATTTTAGTTCAGTTCAGTCAATAAGTCACGAACGAATAAGCTTTTCCTGGTATTAACTTACATACCACGATTTATTTATTTATTACTCGTCACACATTTCACAGAACAACAATCTTGAATTATTATCATCTTTTCTAAAAAATTTTTACCACTCTTTCCAATTCCCGATATTATTGCGTGTTATTCATTTCCCAAAACCACAATCGACACGTTAATTCCATTCAATAATTAATTAACAAATAATATTCTATACTATTAATTTAGAGATTTTTGGAACGAATGGATGTGGCTAGGCTGCATCTAGGGGATAGACCAGAGGTGTAATGTGTCCTCTAAGCAGTGTCGCCTCATGGCTGACATGCGTTATACCTCTATGCCCCGCGACTTATCCACAGAATCCGTTGCTGCTCTGCGAATATCAGAGGTAATATATATTATTAACAAATCATTTTTATTCCACAGAGATTATACGTTTATATATATGTTGGTCGTGATGAAATCTATCCATAAATTTTATTTCATTCCCTGATTTATAACTTCTCACTTTTAATAGCTTTTAACTCTCCTAATAACACAATCTTTGTATATGTATCATAATTCATCCTATCGTCTGTTCATTATCTGTTTTAATCCCTCTCCAAAGTGTGGGCCATTGGATTGTCAGGATAAGTCATTCTCTGGCGATACTAGCTCTCCTAGCGGTCCTCTGTTGCCTTGCAACGAGGACCAGAAAGACAAATTACATAAGGATCGTAAGGAGCATCGAGACAAACCTAAACCATACAGAAAATATTCGGAGCTGACTCCACCTACAGTACAAAGTTGCTACGATAATTATGGGTGCGTTTCTTATTAGAAATGATCTTGCATTGATTGTTTATCTTTTTTTAGCTATATCTATATGTACTCTCAGACTCTTCCTTTATAGATTATAAATAGAAATTAAGGTCCTACTCTCTGTTTAGATATTCTATTCCCAATTTTGTAGCTTATTTGTTTGTACACATTGCCTGATGCATAGCAGATTCCCTCCTTTTACTTTGCTGGATAGATATAGCTCAGTAATCCTTACAACTATTGTCCTAAAATCTTTTTAGAAGTTCTGTGGCATGTAAATCTAATTCTCTACCCGGAAGATGCAACAGCAACTCACCCGTCGCCAACGTTACAGTTGCTACAAATATACAAGCAGAGGATTTGGCCACTCAGCTAACGCTTTTAGACTTGAGCGCGTTTAGATCTATCAGACCTGAGGAATTATCTAGCTGTTCGTGGAACAAGAAAAATAAACTAATAGTCGCACCTAACGTTGTCGGTTTTACCAGAAGATTCAATCATGTGAGATCTCAATTCATCAATTCCATATTTTATCATAGAAATTCATAAACTTATGTTATTCTCATGATTTTATAGGTCAGCTTCTGGACCGTACAAGAAATCCTTAATGCTCCTACTCCTAAACAACGTTCTGAAATTTTGGCTCATTTTATCAGAGTTGCTAAAAAGTTGTACGATTTAAACAACCTTCATTCTTTATTCGCCGTCATCTCCGGGATGCAAAGCGCTTCCATATACCGGTGAGATTTCAATGTTTTAATGTTTTCTTTATTACTGTTTGTGATTTTTTTTTTTTTTTTTATCACTTAGTGTTTCTTCAATATTATACGTATTTTTGCTGTGTTACAGATTAAGCAAAACTTGGGCTTGCCTTTCTAAAAAAGATAAAGCAACTTTTGACAAACTAGCAGAAGTATTCAGCGATAAAAACAATTGGACGAATCTCAGAGAGCATATAGACTCTTTAAAACTACCATGCATTCCTTATTTGGGTTTATTTCTTACCGATCTAGTGTATATAGACATGGCTCATCCCGCATCCAAGGTAATAATCCATTCACATACAATCAGGGTCTCTATAGGACCTCATAAACTGTTTAATTGCATAAAATTTATCGTTGAAGAGAGCAAAACTACTGATTCTTGTACTCGATGTACAAAATACTCTAATTGATGATTAATCCTCATTTTTTCATATTTAGAATAACGACAATCATCAAAGAACATTGAAAATGAACAACGTATTAACTAGGGTAGGAACTTTCCAAGCTAGCGAATATCCAGGCATTGCGGTATTGCCGGAAGTACAACGTTATTTAAACAGTGTTCGCTACATAGAAGAGTTACAGAAATTTTTAGAAGACGATCAGTACAAGTGGGTAGAGAAATTTCATACTTTATAAAACTTGTACCATATTCCGTTGTGATAACTTTTTCGAATTTTACAGATTATCGATGAAACTCGAGCCAAATTCACCAGCGCCGTCATCTAGCAGTAGCAAAGAGTCGGTTGGCGATGTTGCCGCAGCTTTTGCAGCCCTTTCCTTATCCCCGGCTAGAGGGTGCGCAGGATCTTTAAGACTACACGCAGCTTCAGCTGCTAATAAATTTGTCCCAGGCCATAGGAAGTGTAGAAGTCTTGGGACAAAGTGAGTATTCATTTTTTAAATCGTTGTATTAATATATCAGACATGATATTCCAGTGTTTACTTACTAACTGTTTTATACTTGAAAAAAAAAAAAAAAAGATTTCGGTGTCGTTTTAATACGAGCATAAAACAATTATAAAGCTATCTGATTGAATCTAACTATATGTAACTGTGATAGAAGAAAAATCTTGTTGTATATTTAGAATTTTGATCTCCTTTTATCGATTTTTGTATACAGCGATGCGATTTTTATTGAAAATATCTTCCCTCGGTTTTCTATAATTTACCAATAATCGTTTATCACCTATTCGTGTAATTTTTATTCCGAATAACTATGATCTACCTAAATTGAATGCATCACCCTCCGGAAAATACAAAATTAGCTTTTCTATCAATATAATTGATTGATTAGATTCCGTAGCACGAGTCTTCCACGCAACTTCCACAAACAAGGAGGACGAATGGGGCCTAGCTTGGCATCGGCTGGGTGAGTCCCAGTGCCTTGCATAGGATCTGCGTAATCTGGACTGCGCGATATTATGAATATCATTTATGCTTAATATCCACATTAATTTTCGTTTACATAGTTTTATTCTTTCACGTATTATTTCTATTCAGCTTTTGCATGTGATATTTATTCGTTTACGAGTTGTATAATATTGCATTATCTATATATATGTAAATAGGACTTTGTTTTTCTTTATTTATATGAAATTTCACTAATTTTACAATTAGGTATCCATTATCACTTACGGCACGTCTATTATAAATGCAGATTAAAATATTTATTATTATCGTGTGAAAATTTGTCCACCTGATTTAGATATATATATATAGGATTTATTAGGATAGACTAAAGGAGTTCGATAACTGAAGTTGAAACACTGCACAGATATAGAATTACACATAAATGATATAGGCGATAGAATATAAATATTATAGATTGCATATTATATCAGAAGAAATGAAGAGGTGTGTGCTTTATTGAAATGTAACGTGATAGCAAGTTATACAACTGAATTATAGTTATACCTGAATGCCAAAAGTGCATGTTTTATCGATATAATAAAAACAGCGACGATATTTTAAATACAAAAATCACCCTACTGTTGCAGTATATTCGGAAAGAGTACAGCAGCTCCGATTGAACCGAGCCAATTAACTATGAGACATCTTCTTGATGATTCTGTATTAGAAGAGCCACATTTACCTCCCCAAGTTGTTGACTTGGAAGAAAGTTCACCAAGCTCACCTGCGGACGCTTTAGATGATGATTGCAGCCTGCTTTCAAGAACAAGGTATCCTATCGGTTGTGCTTTTCTTTCTTTTGAACTAAAATCCTGATTTCACGATACTAATGGACTTGTAGCACGTTGGACGCATCGTCGAGAGAGTTGGGAGGATCTAAAGAACCACATTGCGGACTGCAGGGCTCTTTAAGACGAAAAGTTATTTTAAGAGACGGTCGCAAGCCTGCCGTAACTACGTGGCAGAAATATTGGGTACAAGTTTGGGCATCGTCGATAGTTTATTTCTCCCCAAAGTGCTTTAAAGGGTAAGTTAAATTTTCCTCAAAAGACTGGAATTAGTGTTTAGAATGAGCAAGATTGTATCATATCAAGTTCTAATATTGTATAAATTTATTCACAGTAGCGACAGATCGGATTTTAAACGTGAACCATATAAAATGGTATCAATATTGGGGTGGATTGTTGAACCTCATAGTTCCTTACATCCAGATGCATTTATATTAACAGATCCTAACAAAGGTGAGATAAATCCTGTTCGTTTAAATGGTCGTGATTTAGATTTTGTTAAATATGATGCGACAACTGTGTTTCATTATTCCAGGTAACGTATACAAATTTCGTGCGGGATCAAGCGAGGCAGCAGAACAGTGGCTGAGAGAATTGAGGGCCACAGCACGGGGTGCAACTGATAGAAAGCCGATACCCGCAAATCTCATGTCTTTTGAATGAGTTTTTTTTTTCTTCTTTTGTTGTATTTTTTACGATTAGAATCAGAGCCAGTTTAATGACTAGAAGAAGAATAATAATACCTAATACGATCTAGATAACTTTTCAACGATAGATTTTCACAAATAATTTTGGTATATATTTATGCCAGAATCTCAGTCTGAATTATTAACGATTTTTATAAATTGAAAAGATATTTCTCTTCTATATTTACAAGTAAAAATAAAAGAAAAAAAGTTCGATTACTCAAACTGGGGGAGAAAGAAAAAAAAATAGAAAAAAAAAAAAAAAAAAAAGCTCGATGAAAAATCACTTTGATATTATAAATAGTCAGATATTATTACCTATCTTCGAAAGATCTAGTTCGTCGACATATAAAACGACTACCGAATTTCATTCGTTCGTAAATTTTTATACGTATCGCCTATCGACAAAAAAAAAAAAAAAAAAAAAAAAAAAAAACAGCTAATAATCAATTATTATACTAATTACTATTATTATTACTTATTATCATTATCATTTTTAATTTATCTACTCTGTTAATTTAATGGTATAAATACGCGTGGGGGAATATAAGACCTGAAAGCAATATTATGTACAGTGTTATATTAATAACGTTTAAATAGAGAGGGATGATATATTGATCGACATATCTGATTATGAAAATCTGTGAGAAACTTACGAATTGAGAAGAAAAAAATAACGAAAAGCAAAAAGCAAAAAGCAAAAGCGTATATTTTGATGGTTGCTAAAAATCGTCTTAGTTATAATATGTTAGTAAAGCGGATTTAGAAGATCGCTAATTTATTCTAGACAAATTTTCGCCCCGCTTAATCGCTAATTTACAAGTTATAACGTAATTGCGGTAGAAAATTATCCCTCATTTGTTGAAAAAAAAAAAAGAGAATCTCTTACTAGATACTCAACCCAATAATGGGATCACTATAATTGATTTATTTGAACCGTTGATATGCTTCGATATAATTGTTATCATAAATACATATGAGTGTAAAAATAATGGCTAAAGCACGCCAGCGCGACAACTCGAGTTGCCAAAGTGTTTAGACTAAATATTATATGGAATAATAATTTTATCTTTAAATTAGGTATAAATATCGATCGCTTTATTACGTGCATTTTCTTTTTTTCTTTTTCTTTTTCTCTCTTAATATACTATAAGCTAACTAAAGAACACTGTATCAATCAATGGAGCAGCCTTTTGATTATCAAAAACTATCTACTGCCCTGGCCTAGCTGATATTTTCTAATACATTTTCTCATCCTCGCGTCTATATCTGATCATCGATTTCAATTTTCTAAAAGATACCTATAATTAAAGTTTGAAACGGTTTTTCGCCGGTAAAGGCGGCTTATAGATCTTTACTCAAGATCTGATTGTCTTTTTGACCTGCAGGCAGCTCTTCTATTTCCTGTTTTAAGTAAAAAAAAAAAAAACAAATTATAGTCTTAGAACTATTTCTTGAACAATTATTACTTCAGTTTCGTTAATTAGGTATGTAATCTCATATCCTTTTTTCCTCGATTCAGTTTCTAAAGCAAAACAAAATACAAAATAATAATAATAATAAAATAATACAATTTCTCTTTATTTCTTTACAGTTGTTATAATAATTATATATATATATATACTATGTATAATAATTTACGGTGCCTCCACAGCTTTCCGCTTGATTATTAATATACATACTCATTAATTGTCTTATACACTAATAGTTATTATTATATTTTAACAAAGATGTACAGCTGGTGACTGATCGCATATTATTAATAATTATACCCAAGAATATAAACATGACACATAGGATTATCGTTATCTTTATTATTATTATTATTATTATTATTATTATTATTATTATTATTACTATAATTATTATTATCATTATAATCATTATTTGTACGTTACGACTTTATAATTAAGGAATTGTTTTGCTATATTATTCAATTTATCAACAATATTATATTGTAACGATCATATATGACACGTATATATTTAATGTTGTTGTATTGTGTATATCATTGATGCGAAATATGCTTATTGTAAAAGAAAACATATCTGTTTAGCGGAGAGTGAAATAAAGAGCGGCAACGAACGAGCCATTGTCCTATTAGACTGTTTTGTATAAAAATCATTGTCTGCTACACATTACTACATCATTTTTTCTTTTTTTTTTTTTTTTCTTTAATTTTCTTTTCTTTTTCTCTCTCGTCAATAATCATACTTTTCTTCACTTATACATTTATTATTATTAACTGATTGATTATCATTTTGTCGTTTTTTTTTTTTGTTTTTTTTTCTTATAGTACCTATATATGTTATAGTTTCAATTAATTGTATAATTATATTCGCATTATGTATAGAAGACTGATACAATAAACGACTAACAAAAGTTGATTGATGTAACATCTTCTTCTTTTTTTTTTTTTTTTTTTGCGATAAATTGGAAAAAAAAAATCAAATTTAATTTTCCTTTTTTTTTTTCTAGTTTTTAGCACTTATTATGAAATAGGTAAATAAATATACATTTATACACATATTATGCTTTCATCGTTTATTTATTATTAGCCCATAATTATAGATGCTTTATTCTTCTATAATTCAATCTACTGATTTAAAAATAATTTGAAAAGGAATTCTAATATCGATAATAACGTTTTATAATATATTTCAGTGTTGGAAAATTAGATATAATCACTATGACCCTCAAGACTTCTGCATATCTGCATTTTTGAACTTTGGCAAGCCGTAATTCCGAAACGGTTGATCCTAGAGGAAAATTTGTACGACGTTTTTTGTTCCTCTATCAATTATCTTGATTTTTTTTTTTTTTTTTTGCCAAAGTTAAAAAATGCAGATGCAGAAATCTTGAGGGTCATAGCTGGATAATAAAAACGCAGTGTCTATGCTCTTTGTTGGTATAATATGGATACAGATAAGTATACTGTGATAACTATCGAATGCGCAATGTTTAATGACGTTCAATGATAAATCCCGCGTATAATCCTATATAATCCTTCGAAAAATCTGATCAGCCTTAGTACTACTACCTACCTATCGTATTTATATATTATACTTTCAAAGATAACAATTTATGGCAACGGATCTTAATCCTGCGTTAGATTAAAAAATACTGCAAGTTATACAAAAATTATATAGACTACGAATTTTTGCAATAGATATAACAATAGATTTTTTTTCAACGACAAAGTACAAATTTTCAATATTTCCGGGAATATGCTCCGGGAAACCTCATTAAAACTTTAATATACTCTTGAAGAACTTAACTGCGCAAGAATTAGTTATAAAGTACTCGTGCATCTATAAACGAAATTTCATGTACTAAAATTGCTGATGGACTATATAATTGGACCATTTTTGAGTATTGTCTGAAAGAATTCATGCGGCCAAGAATTCAGTGAATCCGTCTTTGAGGATTCTGGATTGAAATGAATTGAAATTCATGTGAATTTGAATTCTTTCCAATTTGTTTGAACCTAGTATTTCTTTAGATGAGATTCATCAATCCGCAATTTCATTTACTGGGTTGTAGGTGATTGATTGGATTTTTATGTGCTGCTGTATAGCCGCCTCCAAACACTACTTTCTATATTCCTTTGCAGTCTTCGCAGCAAATTGTTTTTGGGAGAGTTAGGAAAGAGTCAAAAATAAATATATATCAATGAATAAATGACAAGTCATAAATTTTACACAAAGTTCTGCTGATTTGCAAATATAGATGATCAAAAATATCGGGTACATGTATTCCGCATCGTCAATAGTTTACTTCTCTCCAAAGTGCTTTAAAGAGTGAGTCTAACTCTACTGATTACCGCGCATGTTACTGCCTTCATATATTTTGCAGATTGAGAAAATACTCGAATTAGTGTTTAGAATGGGCAAAATTGTATCATATCAAATTGTAATTTTGTTCATGTGATAACTGTGTTTAATTGATCTAGTTAACGCTTACAAATTTCGTGCGAGATCAAGCGAGGCAGCAGAACAGTGGCTGAGAGAATTAAGGGCTACAGCACGAGGTGCAACAGATAGAAAACCGATACCAGTCAATCTCATGTCTTTCGAATGAGTCTTTTTCTTTTCGTTGTTATGTACTTTTTACAATTAGAATCGAAGCCAGTTCAATGACTAGAAGAAGAAGAGTAACACGTACCGATCTATACTAGAATGTTTTTAATAATACATTTCTACAAATGATTTCAGAATATTCATGCGAGAATCTCATTATCACAATCTTATATCTTCACCATTCCGTTGTACAAAGAATAACAAAAATATTCTTTCTTTCTTCACAGCTGTTGTATACGCTAAGATATAATAATGCGCGATGCCTCGACTTCAGATTTTTGCTTGAGATAATAATTGTCACACCTTCTAATATCATATCGACGCCCGATACGAATAACAGCACATTTCAGTTTCCGGGTGAAAAAGAGCACGTTTCAAATTCTGGGTGGAAAAGAGCACATTTCAGATCCCGGGTGGAAAAGAGTACGTTTCAGATTCCGAGTGAAAAAGAGCATGTTTCATATTCCGGATGGAAAAGAACACGTTTCAGATTGAGAATGAAAAATAGCACGTTTCAGATTCACTCGAAAACTAGCACAATTCAGGCGAAGCGAATATTACTCATTAGTAAGTGTCAGGTAGGTTTATTATGAAATTGGAAATGCACAATTATGCACAAAAACTCGATTCAATTTTATCACTGAATGATTAATTCAATCTTATAATAAACCTACCTGACACTTGCTAATAAGTAATATTCGGTTCAACCTGAATTGTGCTAGTTTTCGAGTGAATCTGAAACGTGCTATTTTTCATTCTCAATCTGAAACGTGTTCTTTTCCATCCGGAATCTGAAACATGTTCTTTTTCACTCGGAATCTGAAACGTGCTCTTTTCCACCCGGAATTTGAAACGTGTTCTTTTTCACTCGGAATCTGAAATGTGCTGTTATTCGTATCGGGCGTCGATATACTGCACTCAAAGTTATTGATATAACAGTTGAATTTCTTACATTCTTCTATCTAATTTTTCTTTTTTTCTTTAGTTTTTAGGAGATATAACGAACCATGATATATAATAAATACACATTATGCTTTCATCGTTCATTTATTGGCCTACAATTAGATACCTACATCATTTTTCAATACTACAACTTGCATGAATCATATTTTGAAAACGAATTCTAATATCGATAAGAACGGCTTATTTGTTGGTAATGGATCATTTCCTGGAGAAATCCGTACATATACGTTTAATCATTAGGTGCATCATTGAACGCTGCGTAAAAGTATATATAACATGATATAGGTATAGTATATGCACGGGGGTTCCCCGGTAATCAAAAAGGGCAACATAAAGCGCCCACGTCGTTTAAGTCGATGCATTCGCCATTCTCGAAACAAATAGAACGGGATAGTATCAAAGTGCGAATACTTGATCGGTCAAGATTGAACTCTGTTTGTACAAAATTGAACAAATTTAGGGTGAAGTTCGTCGGTACTTGAAGAGCCTAGAACAAAAGAATAGATTTTTTTTGAATTCACATGTATATACGCCACATATATAATTATGTTAATATATAAATGAAAAATTTGATAAAATCATTAACAAAAAAAAAAAAAAAACCGGTCAACGCTATCGCAAATGAATTTTAGATTTCGAATCTGAAAAAGAAATCGAAGGATAATAAAAACGCAGCTGTGTCTGTGAGCTTTGTTGGTATAATATGGACACAGATAAGTACTATGATAACTATCGGATGCGCAATGTTTTATGACGTTAATGATATCCCGGGTATATAATCCTACATAATCCTTTAAAAATCAGATCAACCGTACTATACCTATATACCTATCATATTATACTTTCAAAGATATCGATTTATGGCAACGGAGTTTAATCCTGCGTCAGATTAAACAAGTCTGCAAGCTAAGTAAACATTATGGATTGCAACTTTTCGCGATATAGGTGTAATACAAGATTAACATGAATTTTTTTTTTTTTTTTTTTCAACGAAAAAACTGATTCAACAATAAAATACGACATATGTTTCTGATATTTCGAAAAAAAAAAAAAAAAGAATTAAATAGAAATCATTTAATGGATAAATTGATCACATACCTCGAATTTTTGCACGAGATCCTCCGCAATGTCTAGGGAGTCCGGAAATACTATATCATCTTCAGCGAGTGCAGGTCTGGTTTCGACCGCCGAAACTTTTTTCGTGTACCCACGGCTTAATTCGAAACTCAGGTAGTCCGGTTGTTCTGTTAAAATGTATAAACAAAAAAATTGTAAACAATTATTGATGATTATAAGGAGGGTGCAAAGGTGCGGGGACTTTCGAGCTGATCATAATCCCAGATCTTTTAAGAACTATCGAATGAGTTATAATAACATATTTATACATTTATAAACGAAATTGCATGTGTACGAAAATCATGTTACATTTACCAGTTTCGGGTAACGTCTGGAAGAATTTATGGCCAGGTAATTCCGTGTCACCTTTTATAGCAGCCGCAGTCGCCACTGTTATCCAGACCGCCATCCAAAGCACTTGAAAAGCTATTTTAGCCATTGAGAGTTCTTCCAATACCGGAGGATGCAGATTGGCGTACAGCACGAGATACAGAAATATATTTAAACTTGAAGCGAAATACCAAGTGACCCCTAAAAAATATTCCAAAGTAATCGAATTAGGAAGCAAGATATTCGCTTTGATATGTTTTTTGGTTCCGAGTTTTCGAATAGAACCTTTAGGCCATCTAATATATCACGTTTCTATCATTTTTAGAGACAGGCTAGGACAAGAGTTCCAGATACTTGGACAAGCATCTCATTAATAGACAGATTTTATTCTGCATTTGAATTATTGATGAGCATGTGTTGAATCCGATCGAATCGAAAAGGACTCGAAAGGATATCAAATATGAGCAAAGCCTGTGCAGAATTAGGATTGTGCAAATCGGATGGAGACTGACCAATGAATCGAATATGACCGAATCAGTTTTATACATTACAGAGATGTGGCATAATATCATGGAAAGAGACTGAAGATTCTATACACATTCGAATGTAATTCTATAATTTCAACAAGATCGATGGTTGTATGTATATGGCTCAAAATCACCAAGGTGGTAAATTCGTGTCTGAGACATTTAAATCATTAAATTTATTTGTTTTTATTAAAATAATGTAGCACAAATTATTCACATCAACTCATTTAAGCAATGCATCAGAAAAATTTGCTGGAATTTATTCATAGAATATATTTTTTTCTATGAAATACCCCCGAAAAGTCATTCCGGGAACGCGTCCCTAAGTAGTAATCCACGGACAACAACAGCTAAAACACATAGTAAAAAATTTTTTTAATGTTTCGACGGTACTTGTTAACTTAGTTAATTTTATTATAAAATGATATTTATAAGTTCCCGAATCGACACAATATTATTTTGTCCGAAAATTTAATACAAAGTTTGTCTGACAATTTGTGCATCATTTCCGGGAACGCAGACATTTTTATATATATTAATTTTCAGCACAACGCAACAAATAGCGCTAGTGGGTAATCATATAAAACACTCAAGTACAATCGGTTGACCAGCCTGTTTTTTGTGAAAATGTGAAAAATTTAAGAGCTAAGCATAGTTTTGTTTGAATTTTTGGCACCGTACATCAATTCAGTGTCATTCCGGGAACGCCAATAATTGTAGGAAAAAAACAAGCAAATGCTTTTTGATACGATATTTCTTAAAGATGAATGTGACTCGCTTTATATTAATCTCAAATAATCCCGTTTAAGTGACTAATACTTATTTTACACGCATCTTTATGTAGAAACGTCATTCCGGGAACGGTCATTCCGGGAACGGTCCCGCATATGACATGCGTTCCCGGAATGATCATTGGGTTCCCGGAATTATGATTGTATTGTTAATGATGGTTTAAAATTTAAAATATTGATTTTTTTTTTTAATTTTTAATTTTTTTATTTTTATTTATTTATTTTTTTTTTATTTTTTTTTTTTTTTTTTAGGATTACTTATGAATTTGTTTTTGAAGATTCCAGGATTGCATGCATATCGTCATTTCGGGAACGATTTGTCATTTCGGGAATGATTCGTCATTTCGGGAACGATTCGTCATTTCCGGGAACGCTACTAAAAGTCAATTAATAACGAATTAATAAGCAAAAATCATTTTTTTCTCATCAAATCAATGATCAATTGCAAATATAAATTTATTTCTTTGCTTTTATACTAAATTAAATGTCCAAAATTATATGAATATTACTTTTAAAGGAACTATAACTATGAAAACATGTAAATTTATGTTTCTCATGACTTATTTTTCAAAAAACTTCACATTCACACAGTAATTGACATGTTTATCATTTTTAAAGATTGAGGACATATCTCAGCTATGTATCTACTATAATAAACAAATCATTTTCCGTATTTATGCATTAGTAATTATTACTTTTTCAAGCGTTCCCGAAATGACGGCAGCTCATGACTTGTTTTCCATAAATACTTTTTATTCACGTAATTTTTAATTTCCAGCTTGCCCCGTTCGGATATCAATTAAAGATAAGTTGGTCAATGATTAGAACTGGTTTGCAAAACAAAAATATAATAAATTTTTTTGAGAAATTCCAAACTTGGAATTTACCACCTTGGTGATTTTGAGCCATATCTCACCTTTTTTGTTTAATAGGAATTTCAAATTCCTGTGAAATTGTAAAATTCGCACCGAATCTCTGAGTATAGTGACCAGCTCGTGTCTGCACTGCAATATTTCAATCCAAAGTATACGCGTACGAATGCACAAAGCACGGATCTTCACTGGATCATTACAAGAGGCTATATCATCACGGTATCAGTTTCTGTGCGACAAACGGTGATTGTGTGCTTAGCTTCTTTAATCCCGGCTAATGACAGCTCGATATTATATGTGATTGATTGGATTTTCACGTGCGCTGCTGGAAGACGCCTCTGAACACTATACTTCTTTTGCAGTCTTCACATCGGATTGGTTAGCGCGAGAGTTGGTAAAGAGTTGAGAATAAATAAATAACAAAATGAATTGTGAAATATTACGGTTTACACACACTTTTGAAATCTTGCAGAAAGTTCTGCGCTGATACCTATATGCAGGTATAATAAAATGATTTTGAAAAATCATCACTACTATATTATAAGTAGGACGTGTATCTATTTTGTCGGAGTCGGTCGTCGTTGGGCGGAATATACATGTAGGTATGTCGAAACGTATATCGTCGAATAATTATATTCAGTTTTGTAAATAATTGAAACGGTACTAGGGAGAGCGGGAAGCCGTGGATGACCGAGAATGGAGGTAGCGTGGTCCACCGCAACGGTTCGTTGGATATTAAACCGGGTGCTTGAATTCGCCATGAACGAGTGAGATATTGTAGGTGCCTACCGCCTCAGCTGTCCATTCACCGAGCGACATTTATCTCATTCTTACTCCATACTATACTGCACCCTCGCGAAAATGATAATATTTCTTCGGTGGAAGGCTTGGAAGTCATTCGGAAACCACCGTATGCCACTTATAGCTCCATTCCGTATAGTTATTAGAAGTAACTGAGTTTCCTTATGGATTGAGTTAGAAAATAAATAGCGGGGTGTCCGAAACGGAATCGAAATTTGATTTTTCAACAAGCATAAGTGCATAAAATTCAACTTAACGCAAGTTGTGTTAAAAAAACAAAGTCCGATACACGTGCGAAAGATGAAAAAGTACTATTACAGCTTCTTATAGAGTTGAAAAATTAGGCGAATTACATTCTCTTGAAATCCTGCGGCTACCCGTTTGCGGCTCGAAGTCCCTGTACTCCGAATCAAGTACCTATACAGGGAATCGCATGCATGGATGAGCAGTTTTTGGTTGTGTCAATGGTTTTGGCTATGGATGTTAAGGTTCGCCTGGCAGAAAGGCAGTACCCACGGAGCTGGCGGGTTGGTGCCTATATCGTATAACGGCAACCACGCGCGCCGGGTCGAAAAACCCGCCGTCAAGTGACCCACGGGGAAATCAAACCGAGGAATCTTCTGCTCATTTGTACGCGCCGGATCTTCTTATATATCAGTAGAATAAAGAGAAGAGGAAAGAATGAGAAGAAGACAGTGGAAATAAAAAGGGAGAGAAAATACCCGCATGCATAAATATAAATTTATCTACCCCCTACGCGATAGAAGTTTCGAAATCTACCATACGAATGGACTCAGGCTGTGAAAGCTTTTCAATTAAGAGTGGCTGTGCATTCTCAATTATTGCTCCTCAGTCCCATTCGTGAAGGGAGTAAAGAAAAAGGGACTCAATGCAAGTCTTGACCCTTGAGGATTTTAATTTTTTAATCGAAGATAGAAATCCACGATATGTAGATTTTTGCTACAGGAGGGATTAATTAAGCTTTTCGTACGATTTGCGTCAGAACTATTGCAGAGAGCTTTTACCTCTCTTCAATCTTTCTGCGTATATGTGAAAGCTTGTGTGGGTGTAGGACACGTTTAAACATAGGTAGGTAGACCATGGCTAGCGTATGTACAGTTAAGCCCGTAAATCAATGCTCCGGCATTCCCTTCCAGCAGGAGTTATGGATACAGGTGTCTGTATATCACTTCGAGACCATTTATACCTACGGCTGTAACAAAAACAACGGGAAGATAGATATGAGGATGAAGCCGCGCGCGGGCAATGCAGAGACGGTAAAAGACAAGCTGATGGAAAGAGTAGTCGGAAACTAGAATCGAGAAACGAAACGTAGTGGAGATAAAGAAGCGAAGAGGATACATGGTTTACGGTGCAATTATCAATAACGTAGTCTGCATTTAGTTTTTCATAAGATTTCATGCGGAGATTCAGAGATAACGCGGTAGGTACTTCTACCTGCATGAAGCAGTGGACGTTAATCGACGACCCTATTATAACGCCACAATTCCATAGTATAAGAATAAAAGATCGAAGATATCGCAGGTTTTTAAGCATAAATAGTATAATTATGGATTTCATTTTTATCTATACATCAAAATTTTGCGGGTTTGATCAAGGTTTACGCGATTTTCCATGTACCCGTATATCCTACAGCTCGATAAGATATAGTCAATGAGATTCCCATTTCCCGTATTCTACGCGCCGTAGTATACTTCGATTTGTCAAATTTCGATAACATCTAAAGGGGAGAAAATTTGTCACATTCTAGGTATATCGGCATGTTGTATAAATAGGTATAGACGTATACCTACCTACTGCAACAAGAAGTCTGTCGAGTTTGAAATCGATCGCAGAAACGCGGGACGATAAGTATTCCCGGTTCAGGCAATAACCGTATTCGTTTATATCGCCACTTCCGGCTACGTAATCGTATAAGAAATATCGCGAAACCTTATGGAGGTATATAAGTAGATGTATGAATAATCGGTACACACTTTATAAAAACGGTTCAAATTTGAGCAATTTTCATTCTTTGGAATATGACAACTTTTTTCGGAATAGAAAAAAAATATATTTTCGGACTGAGTAACAATTTTTCGACTTTCGGGCTTTCGGAGGTCTGAACTTTCGAAGTTCTGAGCTGTCTGCACTCCGACCTTTCGCAATTTTATTCTTCTAAACTTCAACGTTTCTGAAGGTTCGAAATCGTCTCAAACGAATCCGGAATTTTGACCATTCGGAACTTTAATCCGGCAGCTACATTTGTCTGTTCCATTAATTTCTGTTTCTTCGTGCATCATGCATGCTCCTCTGGTTATAACTAGCTACCTCATACACCCACGTCATATATCGACGCATTAAGGTCGATTGAAACTCTGACGTGGCATCAGGCACGTAAAACAAAGTAGATATAACGTCGGGTTATAGTCTGCAACCATTTCGAAACTCGACGATATCTGATTAATCATATGAATTCAATTTCGCGGCTGATCGGTTCGGAGAAAAACAACGTCATTCGCGTATTAATATGATCGATTGTACACAACTTATACGTTAATTAAGACAAGGACAAGAAATAGCATTATCGCTCCCTCATTCATCCGACAAAGCTGTATTAACACGCACTGAGCAATATTCTCTAGAACTTCTTTACATCAATTCTTTGCAAAAAAAAAAAAAAAAATATACCGCGTGCTTTGCAGAGCTGCACTCTGCAGTCGAGGTCCTGCGATAATGAGATGACTATTCGGAGGCCTACCAGCGAGTTCCCTGGGACCAAGACTCGCGGGCCTTTCGAAGGGTGACCCGAGGGTGACCCTAGGGGTGATCTAGGGGCAGCTACCCTCTCGCCACGTATCGACGTTTGATGGGGTTCTGTGGGGCATCAAGGTACTTCGATGTGTGGATATTGTATATTGGGGGGCGCGTATATCTACAGTATATACTATACGGCAGCGGTGACAATGCATCGCATATGCTCAGCGTATCATAGCAGAGCAACAAGCATGTTTATTCCCTATAGAGGCGCCGGATCTCCCCTCTTAGGTATTCATAATCCCTGTTCAATGCGCTTTGCGTGCTTTTAAGATTTTAGATCCCCGGACCTGTGCACCAGATATACTGCTGCAGGTCTTAAAACAGGTTTACAACACACATGTCTTTTCCTTTTCCCCCTGTTTACGATTTTCGCCAAAAAATGAATTCCCGCCATTATTTTTTCGGTCAATGCATGATAATTGTACTTTTCAGTACGATCAGCTTTGTATACTAATCGTCTGCGCAGTTGGGAAAGAATGACAACGATCTATCACGAAAACCATAGAATATGAATAATTTTGGAATCGAGTGGATTAGTTATGTACGTATATCTGTCAGGAAGAGTCAGCGTCGTTACGTGGTGCAAAATTGTGTCGCCGAGGGAGCGACTCCTCGTACGGGACGCGTAAATCCTAATATTTCGGTTTCAAGTGTGATTTTATACGCACTTTGTGCGTTCCTTACGGTGCTTTGCAAATGTATCGCAACCCTACGCCCTGGGTCGTAAATATTACGGGGGTCGATATATTCGCCAGGGATTTCCCGATCCCCGGAGGCTGCCGCCCGTTTCCGTTCTCTGCTTCTCTGTCCCTCTAACTCCTCTCTCCTGCCTCCAGTCTCCAGCCTCCAGCCTCCATCGCCCTCTCATCCCTCACCCTTCTTCCACCCCATTCATCCCCTAACTTTCTCTCTCTCTCTCTCTCTCTCCTTTATTATCTTCCTTCTTTCCGTCTATCTTGCTTTCTCTCACACGCAACTCCCTCCTCCCCCCTCTCAACGATATTCGAGTGTTCCCGAGAGCAACCGGCACACAGATATACATATATGGTACTACATATACTGGGAGACAGAGCATGTGTATGTCCGTAAGCGCATATACGTATAGTATTCGAAAACGCACCGCTTAACGAGAGTGTGGGTGAATTCGTTTACGTATAACGCTATGTACGTATATATGCGAGCAGGAAATAACTCTGACGAAAAATGCCACTCTGGTACCATTAGTTTTAAATATTGTATTCATGTATGTGTTAGCACGGTATACGTGTATTCTTATACGTTCGTGTGTATGGGGATATTATTTATATACAGAAATCAAATCTCTGCAGCAACGTCTTTTTTATTTCGATTTATGTGAAAGGTATATTTATACGTCATACTTTCCTTCTAAGTGCACATGATGAATTTGGGGCTGGATTAAAGTTCCGAATTTCAATATTACTGACTCGTAGTTTTTGAAAACATATTTCCTCGGAAATCTACATAGCTGATCTTACAAACTTTGATACGAAGAACACCGAAGGTTCGAAATTCTGAAAGCCTGATCCCCCGAAACTTGAAATTCACGCATGTAGTATTTATTCAGTGTTCGAAACCAATAAGTGGTATAAAATTCATTGTCTTGAGATTTACGTTTTGGAAAAAAAAGTTTCAAAATTCTATCAATTATTTATATGGCACCATGAAAATATCGATTGAAATAGATAAAATGAGTTTCCGTAAAGAGGGTCTCGATCAGAATGAACTATTTTTTGTCTTTACAATCTGAGAAATTTCTACGTCTGTACTGAACCACGTTATGTGGAAATCAATTCTTAAACTTCAACCTCAACTCGCCTCTCCAGCTTCCATATAGCTGAAGCTCTAATATTTTTCGGGAACACGAAAATCGTTTCTCCCCACGGGCTTACGGTTAAGATGATTACGAAGTCACCGGTAACAGGATCTAACCCATAAGATCTTCGACTGGCTCGTGGCTATCCTCGATTCTCCGAGAGTGCCCTTCCCCCTTGTTACCCCCTTTTTCCACCCTCTTTCTCATATATAGATATATACTTATACATAGATACACGCCACGTGGATCTTGGGATATATCTAACACTGTAGTACTCTTCTTCTTCTTCGTCTTCTCCTCCTCCCTTTTCGGTTCCGAGACCATCCAATATCACACTAACTCGATTCCTACTGGTGTATTTGAGTTATGATACGAATGACATCAGCAGGAGTTGTACAACTAATCCGACCTTACAATATGTGAGGAATGATACCTGCAGCTAGGACATAAGGGTGGCCCATAACAAAATGGGTATCTCTTCAAATTACATCTACGAATGACTCGGAAGAGTTTGAATCCAAAAAACGGAATATTGCGATTTCAAAAAGGTCCTCGCGTCACAAATTTCAACTTCCTTAGTTTAACTTTAAACTTTTTCCAGCTCACTTGTGAATATATGATTCGAAAATATTTACGTAAAAATTATTTCACAGTGTTAGCACTAGCATCCCGTTGAATGTAATTTGACGAGGAGTTTGGATGAAGAATTTCGGTAATTTGTAGGGTGTAGAATATTTTAATCTCTGTACGCAATCAAGTGGCATGTTTGTGTATGTATACACCTAATTGTTCCGGTTTCATCGCTGATCTTTTCGCTGCAATATCATCCCTCGCGATATGTATCCCATTACTCGGTGTATGAATACAAATGATTCTAATACATACAAACACCGTGTTCCCGCACGCTTGAGGATGCTTCGCACCGATGTACCATACACACCATACACACAAGTCGAAAACGAGCATTTGAGCGTTGCGCACTGTGCCATACTCCAGTGGGACCCAGCTATACCGTGCTGCACCGGGCCCCCTGGGTCTTCCCTAGGGTTTGTCTGCCCCAACAAAAGCGCATCTGTGCGATCCGATCTGTGACGGTCGAGGCAACCTGTTCGCAAATTGCAGTAGGTCAGCCGGTCTTGCGTGTCGGGAATTCATTATACGACTAATATATAAACATATTGTTGGTATCTATAAGCGCACGTGAATATAGAGTCAAGGGGTGTGATCGTTGATCAGTCATACGTATGGAAAAGCCAGTAATGGAATTGCCGCGAGTTATTATAGAAACTCGTGGAAGTCATTGTTCGCAAATGCAGATTCGGGGTGCAAAACCTGACCGCGGTGCACTGAGAAAAAGGTCTTGTTGAAACAACCAAAATTTGGTTATTATACGGTCAAAGAAATTTTTTTATTGGGCCAACCAAAATTTTGTTGTGCCAACAAGAAATTTAGTAGTATCAAGAAAAATTTTGGTTGGCCCAACAAAATTTTGGTTGACTGAACAAACAAAATTTCTTTGACCGTATAGTAATAACCAAATTTTGGTTGTGTCAACAAGACCTTTTTCTGAGTGTGGATTATCAAATGGCAAAATAAGGGACCGGTACCATGGTAGGTACGTAACACTTAGATAGTTTCCGAGTCCTGTCGTCGCGATCAGGATGCTGCGTTCCTTCAATCCTCCATTTTGTCTTAACGCGGTGTGCGCGGTTGCCAGGCAACAGCCCTTACGCTCCGTTCATTTATAATTCAACAGCCAATGCGGGCCACGCAGTAGTCGCCTGCCGCCCTCCACCCACGCCGCACCGTTTCGCTTCGCGAGAAGCCTCGGCAACTCTCAAACACCGGAACGTCGAGACGACGGCGACGCCACGCGCATCAGCTATCACTCCCATACAACCCTTGTGAATGCGCACCGTACGTCACGTTCTTCTCTCAATCAGCTGGCCAAAAATTTTTCCTAAACTTTGAAAGGCGATAAAAAATTGGTTCATCCATTCATTCATTTGTCCGTTGGATCTCGTTTTGAACAATCTCTAAACTATTGTGCAAACTTATGCACGATGTGTATATCGACCTTGCAGTGCAGCATGGTGATACATATTGGTATAAAGACGGGATATATAATGCTGCAGTGCAGGAGAGCCAGTGAAAGCTAGATGGGTCGAGTATCTGCTCCTGGCTGGCTCGTAACAACGGCCACTGCAGTCGCATTAGTTAGGGCTAACAACGGTGGCGAACAATCAAAAGCTGATGGGCCATGATTCGCTATGATAATGAATCATGAATACGTCATGAGTCGAGTGGGTCGGTGAGTGGGATGGAATCACTCCTCTCTTCCTCTCTTCCTCTCTTCCTCTCTTCCTCTCTATATCCCCCTTTCACTCCACCTCATCATCCCTCCGACGCTCTTCCTCATCCTCGTCCTCGT
Organism: Tenthredo mesomela; assembly: GCA_943736025.1. NCBI lineage: Eukaryota > Metazoa > Arthropoda > Insecta > Hymenoptera > Tenthredinidae > Tenthredo > Tenthredo mesomela. The sequence continues at coordinate 958,157 of OX031019.1, forward strand.
CCTAGCTCGGTTTGCAGGATGCTGCCGGATATCTCTTGCGGGATGTTGCGCTGTTGCGAGAGGGCGAACAAATGAGCGCTGCGTGCAAGGGTGGTACGCGAGGTTACAGTATACATACCCCTACATGTACCCATATAGGTACACCTTAGCACTTTAACATAGGATTGAACTCCTTCGCTCACCTAACTCGCATATAGGTGTATATATAGGTACGCTGTTTATTAAACTACGAGGAAATAGACAATTTGAATGCCTGAATCGCTGTATTATATTATATTACACTGATGGTATATTAATGATGCGAGCAGATATACACGAAAGCTTGTACTATATTGCAGAGAAAGAGAGAGAGAGAGAGAGAGAGAGAGAGAGAGGGGTTACAGCATATTGGTTTCGTGATGTAGCTCGTGTGCTGGCATCGTATAATTGTGGTGTAAACCTCTGGGGAGTGAATTGTAGCGGAAGGATTGTAAACAGGTTTGTTGAGAGAAACCGTGCAGGTTTAGGTTCACCTATATAGGTAGGTATACCTACATTGACGATTGACGACCTCTGCGTGTGGGTGTACCACGTTTGTATCAGTTTAAAAATTGGTGCAAACTGAACAATATTGACTGGCGGATAGCCTGCCTCTGATCGGCTCACTCTCTGATCTCTCGGACCACCACATTTACTCTACAGGTTAATAATTCTCTGTACCTCCTCGTTTATCATGATGCGCTGATATTGACGCCTGCAGGGTGCAAACTAAGCTATCTCTGATCTTGTTTGTCGTCGGTCTTTGACTTCAGATTGATAAAAACGAAATTCTATGAGTATTGGATTCCTTCGAATGTTGAGTATATGCAAAGAATTAAGATATCGCAAAAAATGGGTTTGCTATATAGTTGTGAACCCATTTTTATGTACCTATCATTTTTTAAATATAGAATACGATAGCGAGTAACATTTGGTTCGAACCATTGCCTGTCAGGATTCGATTGAACGCGAGTGGGGCTGATCAATAATAGAAGCAAAATCTTCTTACCAACTCAAAGAGAATCTTTTCACCAGACCGTTACATTATGCTCATATTAAATATCGCGCTCGCTTAACGCTACTGCTGCTTGCTTTGTGATTCCACGTTGTTCGCGCATCCGACTATATACTGTATACATATATAGGTATAGTAACTCGCTACTGCTGCAGGGATGCGCATTTAACAAACGACTATCCATACAGTAGCGAATTATCTACCTACTGCAGTAATCCAGAATATGCATATATCATGCATATTAACTGTGCAGTAGAGAATACGCCATATGTAAGCTTGATGCGGGATCGTTGTGCTCCGGATCATCCATGAGCCAATTTTTAAGTCTTTGAAACTCATCTGCACGTATAATTTCTAATCTTTTAAACTCTTACATAGAATAGTGATGGTATGAAGAAAGGCTTGTATGTGTGAATCCTGAGGGAGTGCATATGGCAAATGGAGTATTTGCGTGTTCTAGAAAACGGTTTGACGTAAGTGCAGGAAAAACGGTTTACAAGCTGGTTACGGCGGACGGCAAAGACCTTTTCGCCCCGTCAACCACCGAGCGTCACTCCGGGCCGGACTTGGCCACAGTTGATCATCAACTATTTACGTCAAATCCAATTTGCGTTGGCGCTCGCGCGAATCCCCGGACGAACTTGGCCCCAGGTATATGTAATATATATCTATAACTACCACCCTGCAGTATATACGGAAAGAGTTTAAGACGTGAAAGGTAGGTTGACGCGGCTGTATATCTGCAAACGTCCGCGGAAATCGTAAAGCTTCCTTTCATTTCCGTTCTTATCAGTTCTCCTTTTTCGTTCGATTTCCCTGTTGTTTCATCAGCCAACAAACCCTGCTGTATAGGAATTGGTGATTGGCGGGATGCTACAAGGGGGTGCAATTACAGATTCGACGTATTCACGTGTGAAGTCTAGTGACGATCCGTAGTGGCAGGTGACGGTGTGTTGCGAGGTGCATAATTGATACTGCCAAAGCTGAACCGCAAGCCATTTCCTCCCTCTGTCGTTCAGGTTCGCTATACCAACCGACTGGCAGCCAGTCAAGCAAAAACAGCTGATTGCCATTACAAGCCTCGATCACCCCTATTATATAAGTTATGCCTTTCGAAAATGGCTACAACTGGCATAATGCTTTTTCTTTTTCCATCAGCGATTGTCCTTGTGGTACTGACTTTATTCTCTAATTCCATCTACCCCCCCTATACCAGAAATAAGGCTCCTTCCTCTAGGTTTGTTCGATGATATGACGCGAATACTACATTGTCATGTACTTGTTGGTTACGGCAGAGGCGTGCATGGTGGCCGTGCTCGTCATGGTAGTAGTACTGATGCTGTGATATAAATTATAATTAGCCAAGCCTGTAATGCCCTCTGAATAAATTATCAACAAGCAACAACAGCGGCAACAGCTACCCCGCCCGTTTAAGTCAGTGGCTCACAACCCGTTCACCCCTCTTTTTCACCATCACCCCACTACTCGTTCTCTCTCTCTCTCTCTCTTTACTCTCTTCATCCCCGCAGGTATTTTTACGTTTAAACCTGCACGGAGCAACTTCCTCCGGCTTGCGACTATCGGATCTATAAGAATACGTATATGGAAATGTTACAAAAATGGATCTGTAAAAACGTATAACTAATATCATAAGTACCGATTTTCATACTTTCGATTAGCCGAACTTTTGTGCGGTATAAGAATAGTATAGGTATACGAATATCGTCAGGTGAGATAAAGACGTGAGATTATTATTAAGGAGGGTTTTATAATCCGAATTGGGTACGGCGATTTTTCGCATCAGGTGAATTAATACCAAGCGAAGGGTTTTCGGAGTCAGAAATTGGGGATAGGGAGCGCAGGGAGGCTGCTGCCAGCCACGCCCCCGCAACCCCGCAACCCCGCAGTCAGATTAAAAGGGTAATAATCAAATACGGTAGGCTTTATTCTCTGGCATCCCTCGTAATTCCGTGGAAAATATATTCCTCCCTGGCACGTTCAGGCGCGCGGTAGTATATAGTACGACGCACGGCGGCGGGACGAAGGAAGAACGTAGAGGTACTCCGCGGGGCCCCTCCTACCCTGTTAAATGTAATCTGGCGTAGTGTTTGTTACTCTTCTTACACCGTTCCAAACTCTCGCTCTCGCTTTTACTCCCAACTTTTACCCCCTGGTTACAAACTCCCTCACGCCCCTCATCGGGCTTGGGGTCCTTCGGGGTCCCATCGGCAAGGTAGGCCGTTCTATATAGCACTATATACCTATACACACAGGTATACCTGGATATGTGTGTGTTTATACATATATATTATATATATACGTAAATATATACATGTATACGGACACACACACACACACACACACACACCTTTCTCCTGGCTGGCTGGCTGGCTGCACCACGGCAAGGGGTTAACCTCCTACATTATTCAGCCGTTCATTATATATGAATAAATTTTCGAGTAATGTCGAGATAAAGCAGCCAAGTTTTAGGTGCTCGCTCCGCGTTGAATATTTAGGGGCTGCTGTCACGCAATACCGTTATGCTCATCTAGTCGCTAAGTTTCCAAGAGAGCTCTCGCTCTTCACTCTTGTATCTCTGGGCTATACCTCTATATCTTCATACCCGCGTCTTCATACACCTATATCCTATATTCAGATATTATGAGATATCTGATTTCTACCCTTATATATAGCACCAATCCTGAACCGTAGTCATTTACAGATTATTAATAACTAACGACAAATCCCGCATGGAACTTTAGAGTATTTGACTCGTTGATTTTTTGGGGCTCAATCACCGTTTTCAATATTTTTATATTCCCGCAATTGAATTAGGACATGAATTATTTTCAGATATGAACGAAAGAAGAAGGAGGAAATCCGTTTTTCCTATTTCTCTACATATACTATAAGTATACCTATAGGAGGGGCGCACAAGTAGACAGCGTGACCGAAGATCATCCTTGACGTAAATCTTCACGGATTTCTTCCTATTAAGTCGAGGTAATGGAATCGAGAAAGGAACCGTTCGATATAAATCCGTTTCCGATACCCTTTGTAATTTGAGATGATCGGCTTGCCTTTGCTTGGCTTGCCCGCCTGCGGCTTTACTCTGCGCAGTGGAAAAAAAAAAAAAACCCGGACAGAGATACTGTCGTCTCCGTTCTCGCACAGATGTCGACGTTTTAGTCCTAATTCTGTTCCTGCGTGTAATCGTCATGGTGATTTATATAGTATCTCAGCTTCTCGTCTTTGCTCGAAGATTCAGGGATGGGAATTAGTTCTTTCTATAGTCTTGCGTGAGACGGTGAATAGTCAGAGCGAAAGGTGAAGAACGAAGAGTGAAGAGTGAGGAGTGAAGAGTGAAGAGGGAAGAGTGAAGAGGAGTAAAATGGGACCGGTATACTGAAACCAGGATGAACAAGAGTGCTTTACGAGACGGCGGGGAATCACCGACCGGCACAAAGCCTGCTAATGGATGTCCACTCCCCGCCCGCCAAAGATACGTCTACCTTTTCAACCGTACGACCTGCCCACCTAATCCAGCATAACCCGGAGAAAGGGAGGGTGGAAGCGGAAGGGGATGTGGATGTGGACTGGGGCGAGAACGAGAACGAGGACGAGGACGAGGATGGGGATGCAAAATCGGAGGCAAAAGTAGTCGTGGAAGTATATAAACGAGAGCGGATGTGGATGGGCGAAGGCGGAAGTGAAGTAAAACAAGAAGCGCTGCAGTTTAAAAAGCTTATCAAAAATGCTCATCATTGTTAATATTTGAGGAACAAAATTGTCCATAAACCGCATATATGCATCGGGTTCATGAACGAGACTTTAATCTATTGATCGTTTACGAGAAAATATTTAAAAATGTCTCAGGTATACCTATATGTATACACATCGCCTCTCTACTCTTTTGAAAATATTTTCTTCTTGAAATAAACTTCCGAGATTTAAGCGCGAGGACATTCGATGGCGGCTAACGTAGCTTTCAAGAACGTGCCTATATATATATATATACCGATATACCATTAATAATAAATTCCCTACTACAAGAGTCTATTGTCAGAGCTTTGAATTGTTTGCGTGTCTTTGCAGCCCGGTATGTGTAGACGCAAGGTATAATACATATGGTATAGGAATACACTCTTTAAGTTCGTATTGCCTTTGCTTTTTCTTTTTTTTTTTTTTTAATAATATACTTTTCCCAATTCGTGTATTCTAACCGAGAAGAAGTCTTACTATGGTGCTAGAAAATCTTTTTTCCAAGACCACGAATCGGCAAGCTTTTTGCTTTGATAGACGTCTGCTGATCAGCGCGATTCTAACGACACGCGCAGTAATCGATAGAAATCCGGTCGGTCTCTTTGTGGGCTAAAATCAAAGCCGAAGGCACTTAACCACGTCTATATAGAGTAGACAGACGACAGGCGACGACACGGAGCAGGATCCAGGACAAGAGAAACTCCGAGAACCTAGAGGTGACACAGGGATGGATAGAGATCAGAGAAAAAGAGTGAGACAGAGATAGCGCAGAAGCTGGGGGTCTTTGCGATCGCCCTACTCTAAACGTCACGTCACTATTTCTACCCTGCGAAGAAATGGGCTTTAATTTTTTAACGCTATATTCGAGACTCTCCTCTACGATGTTCACTGCAACGTGAACCCTCTCTATATACCCAACTTCGATACACGATGAATTAGAAGGGATCATATTAGTCAGTCTGCGAGGAAAAGATTCACTATAATAATTCCTTCACATTTTATCCACGATTTTTTTTTATTTTTTTTTTCAAATTCTTCATGATGGGGAAGAACGTTCTTCTCATCATCTATAATGAGAAACGGTTGAGATGAACCGCACTGCTCATTTTCGTATACCCTGCTAAATGTGCATTACTGTATTGTGCAGGTATCAGAAATGATAATGTAGTGTCATCAGAAATTGGGGATCTACCAACAGCCGGCAGGGTATTAGCCATTTATCTATATACCATCGAAAAGGCGCTAATAAGATACAGATGAGTATTTGTCAGGCCTATGCAGGCAGGGAGAGCTTGAGGTAGTAAGTAAGGGTCGAAAGGCCAGGTCGAATCACCCTTATACCGTATCCTACCCCTGAGTGACAGTAGACAACGAATAGGCTTTGTATTGTACGGATAGAGATTATCAACCTGTCGTGGTAGCTGCGCTGGCTCCTGCACCATATAGTATCTTCCTTCCCGCCTCTATACACACACACACACGCACACACTCATACATCCGCAACATACAAAGTTTGAGCTCTATTCGCCCGGTTATGTGGGGTTTGATGGGGTTTGACGGGGTTGTACGAGAGGCAGGGGCTCCTCGTCGGGGGTCGCAAGCACGCACGCCGGGACGCGTCCCCGTGGGACAAGACCGGCCGGTCTTTATGCTCGATATAATACCGCTCTCAAAACATACACACTTCACTCGGCGCGCCGCGGAGGGGTTTCTGCCTCTCTGACACATATGTGTATGTGTAAATGTGTAAACCTACCCCTATCTGGCTATGTATGGGAGGTAGTATATGTGCGCGTTTTTACATATGGAAGTTACACGTGTGTACACCCCTGCGGAAGCTCAAGTACCCGTTTTTCACCATTAGAACCCCGCTGCAGACAGAGACGCTGCACCCATTGTACCGCATATATTGTTACTAATTACACGCTGATTCTTCCGCCCACTTATCTTTAAACGGAACTTTTCTCAATGGATCCTTCTCGTCCGTCCGCAAAAGGAAATTTTCAATCGTGAAGTTTGTATAAGAAACCGGATCAGCATAACGACTGATATTTCCGTTTCGCAGATTTTTTTCGTTTCTCTCACAGAATATAATCAACCAGTTCAATTTTTGTTCAGCTGTTCACCGATTAGAGAGCATCAAGAAATGAAAAAAGCCCCCCGGTTTCTTTGATAATTTTTAGGCCTGATTGATTAACCGTTCTCGTTCTTAATCAGTGGGTGACTTTGGTAACCAGAGGAGTAATTAGCTTTTATCAGCACGGTGAGTGCTTTGAGTATTAAGAAGCGTTAAGAATCCCGGTATAGCCGTCCCGCTGTTCTGCATCGTATAAAATACCCTCAAAGAGAAAATTCGCACCGCGAATATGACTCGCTGGTAGGTAGGTAGGTATAGGACCGTCTTATCCACCACCTTTAGCGGAGGACTTGCAAGCTCGGCACCCTTGAGTCGCTGGAGCTCCTTCTATTTAGTAATCCTCTGGCGTAAGCCGGGAGTTTACAAGGAATATTTAAGCCTCCACTAAGCCGGGATTAAGTCGCGGCAAACACCTTGATTAGCGGAGACAAGCCCACGTTTTTTCTTCCTCTTCTCCTTATTCTTTCTCTTCAACATATTATCCATTCTGTACCTATACTGCAGGCATTTAAAGGCCGATTATCCCTGCAGCCGATTATAAGAAATCGAAAAATAGGAGTCAAGTGAATCTAAACGTCACCTTTTTCTTTCATTAATTAAACATTTGTTGTAAATTAGCAGCGATATACACGTCTTGATGAGAAAGTAGGTACGTGTGTCTGCAGCAGCTATTATAGGGTGTAAAGTCTTGGTGAGAGTTTTAATTCAGTTGGTTTTCTCGCGGAGCCCTTTCGGGGTGGTAAAGTACCTTTCTTTACGTCTCGGCCTGAGCCCTGAGGAAAATTAATTTTTCGCTTTCCTCACTGCTATATTTTATAATTATACGAGACAACCGCCGCATCAACCGTAGTGAAGCTACACCCCTGCAGTCACGGGGCACAGAGCGGTAAGTTGAGCGAGGTAAGTATCCTCAAGCGACAACAAAAAAGTTCATATTTTTTCAATTAAAACGAAGCGAGAAAAGGGAGCAGTGATCTCGCACCGAGCGCAGAAACCCGCAGGAGAGACCACCATGAGACCCCCTCGCTTTTCTTACTCTCGGGGTCTTCCAGAGACCATTAAAAAGATCGTAAAATACGAAAGAGCCTCGACCGACGACGACAAACTCACCACTAGCTGTAGTAGTCGAGGACATGGTGGTAGGGGCAGCTTCTTTCCACTTAAATATAAGACAGGAGATTACCAAGTTTCTATTATAGGGGGTATCGGGGATGGGAGAGTTTTTTTTTCTCCTTTTCTCTTCATTTTTTTTTTTTTTTTTTTTACGTTTACTTCGCCAACCGTTCCACCCACGATTTTCTGCCCCTTAGTTAGTACTCATATTCAAGGATATTATCTGCTAGAAGTTGGTTACATTCGAAATTCAATTGCCTTTAGGGTGCACAGGTCTTAGATTAACTGACAATCATGTCAATCATGTTACAGTGATATTTCTTCACGATGGCATTACTAACTGGATCTACGAAGTTGAAAAAGAAATAAACCTCGCATTATTGCTTTCAATTAGTAAATTGAAACCGGGTTTATGATGTGTGCCTGCAAAGGTTGTAGACGTTCTAAATTAAGTGAAATTTTAGACGTCTCCTGGAAATTTTGAAACCAGATTTCATAATACTTTGAAGAATGCTTATGGCGATTGTAAACCTGTCTATAACTGGACGTATACAAGATTAATGGTTCTACATCAATCAGGTAAACGACGTCGATGAATAACAAGCCCAATCTAAGCGCTACGTAAACTTACGAAATTGAGGGCCCCAGGGTTGTTGGGACAAACTGGTTAGAAACCACGCTTCAAGTATAGTGGTAGCTCGTGTTCGTTCAATCGTGATTTGAAACACAATGGCCACACTAGCCGCCTGCCACATGTTCCAACGAAGCGTGTACCACCCGAATTTGTATGTGCGATATAAATTTATATATATATATATATATATATATATATATATGTGACACAACACATTTGCGTATCCCATGCATACATACCAGAGAACTTTTCGCCGCACTCGTTACGTTACGTTACGTTACGCATCACGCATCGTCGTATAATGTGTATACATGCACCTACCCACGGGCAAAAGCCATGAATGCATGAGACCGATATGGAAGAACGATGTATACCTATATACGACCCTTCTGTTCATTGCACAGTGTTTACACTCGACACCAATTAACGGGCTACATAAGGGAGCGAATAGCGAGTTTAAGGCTGTGTACAAATATTTCGTAGATTCGATATATGGAATTGATTTCGCTTGCCTGCTGACGGACTCGTATACCTATACACGTGACTCTTATAGCCGGAAGCTGAAATTGTACAATTAATGTAGAAAAAATATATGGGCAAAATTTGAGCGATGAAAGAAATCGAAAACACATCGACGTATTTTTGGCGCATTCGTTTAGCTTTTCGTTTAGCTTCTTAACGAATAAAATTCAACGTTGATGATGGCCAACTCGTACGATCAAATATATTTAGTTTAAATTATTATTTTCATTGTATATTGCGGTGAGTGATGGACGGTCATTTACCCCCGATAGAATCTGGGCGGAACTGATGGACGACAACCTGGTCGAAATATAAATACAAGTACTGGCTGCAATGATGTAAAACGCATTGACTAGTTTTGTCGTCTCATCACTCTCATGATCGCGATACGTAATTTCCGAAAATGTCAATTGCGATTAGGAACACTATATACCATGCGGATATCCCCATTCCTAACGCAGAGGTGTGCCATCGAGATTGACATCAAAATCGCGTAGCTCGTAAAACTGTATCGAGAAATTTAATGACGACCTAGGCATCGCTATAGCTTTTGTAAAAAAAACTTCATATTTTGTTCTAATTCCAACTTTTCATATTATCGTGTTAAAAAAATCTTTTTATATCGTACATATATCTGGAGAGAATTTGCATGCATCTAATCATCAGATTTTTAAGTGATTAAATTCCCTTCGCTTTCTACTTTACTAATTAGACCTAAAGCGAGCTAAAATTATTATTATTATTATTATGTTTTGTTGTTAAATCCTCGGTTTTATTACTGTGCTTATTTTAATTGCCGTCTGTTCTTCCTGCATGCCACGAAGAATTACCTACTCTTTGAATTGAAATGATTTATGTAAGAAAATTCTCTGAAATCTTAAAAATCTTAATAATAATAATAAATAATCTTAAATCTTAATAATTATTTTTTTTAATATACATGTATAGGTACATATAGCTAAAAATGGGCTAATAAATATTGTGGAAGAGGTACATAGAATGAAAATGAGCGTACGCGTTCGATTTAATAATAACATCGAGATTTATTTTATATATACTGTAGTATTTATAGTTGAGGAGGTACTTGGAACAAAGTTCGACACTAAGTACCTACGGTAATAATGAATGAGTCTATTATATGGCACATGATATGTACAGTATACAGTATAGGAGCTTCTTCCTAACTGATTATTATTCCGATCTGTTTATTTGTCGAGAGTTGCGTAAAACTTGGAGTATAAATTAAAAAGAAACTTTGTCGTCACTTTATATACGAAAAGGAATATTGAAAATCAAAAATTTCTTCTCTTTTTCCATCTTCTTCTTCTTCTTTTTCTTCTTCTCCTCCTCCTCTTTCAGCTTTCTTCTTCGTCTATTTTACACTATTGATTCTCTTTCAATTTGTAGATATATAATATGCGTCGAGGTTGTGCTAACAATTTTGATAAAAGTCCTGTTTTGAAGTTGAAAAGCTGGGTCGAAGTTCCGAATTTTTAAAATCAAACCAAACAGTGACAATTCCTAATTTGAATATTATACCAACTCACAATTATTGAAAAGGGTATCCCCCTGAAAGTCTACGTAGCAGATTTGAAAATTTTCGAAAAGTATAAAGACCGAAAGGCCAAACCTTCGAAAATTGAAATTCACGCATGTATTGATCGTATCGAAATAAATAAGTGGTCGAATTAATCGTCTTGAGATTTACTTTTTTAAAAGAAAAAAGTGTCAGAATTCTATCAATTATTTATGGTACATCATGAATTTATTCATTGAAGTATATAAAATGGGTTTCCGTGAAGTAGGCCTCGATTAGAATGAAGTAATTTTCGTCTTCACATTCTGAGAAATTTGGGCTTCCGGGCGTCTATAGAATTTCGGGGTTTTAATATTCGGAACTTTAACTAGGCCTCGTTTTTTCTTATTTTTTTCCTTTGGTTTTTGTTTTATACACGGAGAGAAGAGAATAGTAATATTTACCATTCCTACATAGTAACCAGACTTATTTCTCATAAAATCGTAAATGATACTATGTCAAATAGGATTCATTACTATTTTTCTGGTAACCATTACTATGCTACATGGTAACTAAGCAAATTTAATGTTTGAAAATCTACGTTGCCATGTAACATAGTAATGGTTACTATGTTACATTGTGAATATTACTATTCTTTTCTCTCCGTGTAGCAATAAGAAAAGGCACGAAAGCCAATTATTAGAAAAAATAAAAATAAATAAATATAATAAATATATTTACAAAATAATTCGAAAAAATAATTAAGCCCGGACTTAATTATTGCGGGATGCTTATAATGATCATTGCTAATGGGACCACAACCAATCCTTAATATCACGATGAATGATCGGTAGATATTTTATACAGTGCAGAGTCCAAGTTTCACGTAACTATAATTCGTTTCATTATTATAGAATATATAAATTTTCTACATTCAATTGTCAGGCAATTCAACTAATGCTTTATGATATGTCTTTATTATATTCTTACATCGTTTAGCACTTGGAACCTTACTTATATATATTTATTTATGTATAATATTATATATGTATATATTTATATCCACTGAAAAGCAATGAAATAAAATATTAAACAATTCAATTAAAAAAAAAAAAAAAAAAATGTATGTATTTTCGTTTTTTTTTTCTTTTTTTTTTTTTTTTTGCTACTCTCTCTTCCTTTTTTTGGTTCTCTTTGTATACCACCGTATAGTTATAAACGCTTGTGAAAGAAAATTTTTACCTAAAATTTTATAATATAATATTTCTTCTCAAATAATATTATGAATATGAACAATGAATAATTAATATTATATAATAACATTATAATGTGATAAACAATAATATTTGTCTAACGATGCAAATTTATCAAAGTTTTATAAGTAAGGTTCTAAAATTTCATGAACAATTCATTTTGGCTTTTTCAAAATTGTATATAAACATTTAAATTATATTTATATTCTTTATTACATAATAATTGGTATAATAATTTTTATAATGCAGTGTATCCAAGTGTGTTTCATATTCTTTTTTCTTCTCCTTTTTTTTTTTCTTCAATTTTTCAATTTTTTTTTTTTTTTTTTATTTATACAGTTTCATCATATTCTTCATTCATTGATTTTTTTTTTTTTTTTTTTGTTTTTTTTTTGGTACGAGGATATTTGGGACATGGGAAGGGATATCTGTCTACAGGTAATTTACTTACACATCTATCACTATATTCTCGATGGTGTCGCTGCACCAAGACGCGATAATGAAAATTTTTAGTTTTTTTCTTCAAGAAAAATATATAATAGCGATGCGGAAATCCTCGATGGAAGAAAAAAAAAAAAAAAAACTAAAAGGAACAACAGAAAAAAATGGAAAAAAAACCAAAAAACGATTTCAATTTTCATATCGACGCCCGATACGAATAACAGCACATTTCAGATTCCGGGTGAAAAGGAGCACGTTTCAAATTCCGGGTGAAAAAAAGCACATTTCAGATTGAGAATGAAAAAGAGCACATCTCAGGTTGACTCGAATACTAGCACGTTTCAGATTCACTCGAAAACTAGCACAGTTTAGGTCGAAGCGAATATTACTTATTAGCAAGTGTCAGGTAGGTTCATTATAAAATTGAATTAATGATAAAATTGAATCGAATTTTTGTGCATAATTGTAAATTTCCAATGTTAACACTTGCAAGTGTATTAGCATGCTAATAAGTGATATTCGCTTCGACCTGAATTGTGCTAGTCTTCGAGTGAATCTGAAACGTGCTAGTATTCGAGTCAACCTGAGATGTGCTCTTTTTCATTCTCAATCTGAAATGTGCTCTTTTTCACCCGGAATTTGAAACGTGCTCTTATTCACCCGGAATCTGAAATGTGCTGTTATTCGTATCGGGCGTCGATATATAAATATATGTTATACATATAGGGAGGTAGGGGAACGCGGGGCAAAACGGGCACCAGATCAAAAAAAAATAATGTGGTCGGAAATGATTTTTCATAAAATATGGCGACGTATTTTGGATCAATAAGGACAAAAAAAAAAAAAAAATGATATTATTTTTAATTTTTTTAAATTTTTTAATTTTTTGTGTCATTATTGATCCAAAATACGTCGCCATATTTTATAAAAACCATTTCCGAGCACATCATTTTTTTTTTTTTTGATTTGGTGCCCGTTTTGCCCCGCGTTCCCCTATATGAATTACGCAATAAAGAATATATTATTTACTCAGCTATTTATTCTACGAAGATGCGACTGTGATATTCGTTGAAGAACTTCGGCGTATTTATCATATAGTTTTTTTTTTTTTTTTTTTTCTTAGACACGCGATATTTTGATATATATATACGATTGCGTGTTACTTTATTATATTATCAAGGTTGAAGATAGAGGTTCCTAAAATACGTATATATAATATACGAACTACCGGCATCGTAAGATTAGTTTGGTTCGAATCTATAGGCGTATCAAGTTTTAGACTGTTATTTTATTATTTTTTTCCTTTACTCTTTCAATTATTATAACATATGTTTCATAGAAAATTTGTATTCTTCTTCATTCTTGTATACTAATTTTTGTTCTTTTTCGCCAGAAATTTGACATCATATTATAATATTAGGGTATGGTTCTTAATTTCATCATTTTCCAAATTTAATGCCCCCACGGGCCACGACGTCTTGACATACCCATACATACAAAAAAATGTAACCAAAACCCCAGGTTCTTATCTCAATTCTAAATACCGCCCCAAAACCTTCGAATTTTCTCTTTTGAATAAAACACGATTTGTGACATTTCACATTTATTTTTTTTTTCTATTCCTATTGCGGTACTATAGCTCCGAAAAATCTCAAACATGGTACACACCTCACCTTCAGTAGTAAGATATTTAATGAAAATTCGACATATTTTCAACGAAATAATTTTCGGAGCTACTGCAGCGCACAAAAAAAAAAAAAAAATTTTCTCATTTCGAAATTGTGATGAATAAAAATGGTGTCGTTAAAAATCTGTAAATTTTTAACTGAAACTTACTACTGTATGTAAGAAGTGTGCGAAGTTTCAGATTCAGAGAAGCGATAATGCGAATCGGAGGTAAAAAATAATCCCCAAGTACTAAAAATCGTGTCGTATTTAAATGGAAAATTTCAAAGGCTTTGGGTCAGTACTTAGAATTGAGATAGGAACCTGGGATTTTGACTACATTTTTTTTTTTTTTTTTATAAATATTTGAAGATGTTCTGACCCATATGGGAGCGTCTAAATTCGAATCTGACCGAATTGTGAACCACCCTGATAATAATAATACCATAATCCGACATAATTATATAAAAAAGATAAACTTTATTGAGAAACAACGTGATCAGAGTTAGAAAATATAAAAAATCATATCATATAATACGCAAGAAGCATTAAATTGAACAATTTACATACCTAATGCAAAAATCAGACGAGCTTAAACGATAATTATTATATAGATCGAGGATTTCCGGTGTAGAGTCGTACTAGTATAGGTACATACGTGTGATGAAAATAAAATAAAACAAAACGAAAATCAAGAAATTTAATTAAATAAGAAACTATATAATATACATGTATGTATAATATATATATATATACTATATAGATATATTATATATTGCACTATAATTTTTCTTAACTAACTAGACAAAATGTTAATTAGACTATTATTTGACTAAAAAATACTTAAACTCTAATGCGTATGTACAGTTTAAAAATGATCTCTATATTATATATTATTTAATATTATTTAATGTTATTATTATTATTATTATTATTATTATTATTATTATTATTATATTAATTATCATTATTTAATATTAATATTAATATTAATATTATTATTAACTATTTATTACAATATTTGTTCGGTCGTATTGCTTAATTAACTGAACCCCCCCCCCCCCCCCCCCCCCCCTGAATATATACGCGTACGTCTGGTGATGACTATACGCGTATATAGTAGGTATATACCCGCAGATGTATACGTATGTAATAAAGTGTATTTGCATGTAAATACGTATACCTATATAGTATGTATGTACATATGTATATATCTGCTATTACGTTAGGTATATAATTACATCGATACGTCGAGGGGTTCATACCAATATACATATGTGATCGCGGCGGCCGGACCGGACGTTACGTTACGTTACGTCACTTCCACCACCTATGCGATTTATATATATATAGTAGTATACTATATATCGCGTCATTAATGCCATAAGGTCGTAAGCACAAAAAAAAAAAAAAAAAAAAAATTTCGTGTTTTTGGTGGCAAAATCTTTTTCGTGCCGTATAACATCGTTTGGGCATATCCGCAAAAAAAAAAAAAAAAAATTTTTTGGCGCTTACGACCTTATGGCATTAGTGACGCGATATATAGGTATATATGCGTAATCCAGTCCAGCCGTAAGATAATTCATCATAATATATTATCGAAGAAGAGATAAATCTTATTATTTTCTCCATACGATAATATTAATATATATATATAGTTAGTATATATATATATATGTATATAGAATCACTCATCTCTTTATTTATGTTGTATTGTATAGTATATTATGGTTTTTCTGAGTCCTAATTTCATTAATTGTTATAATAATAATAGGAGCAGATTACCTCTTCGCAACTACAGATTTATTAAAACTGCAGCGTTTCGGTCGTATGTACTATATATATATATATATATAGGTAGTAGATTATTGTTCGGCGCAAATATTCGAATAGCCGATCAAAGAAATAATTTTTATTTCATTAACAATAATTACAATAACTGCGTCACGTCGACTTCCGTTAAAAGAAGTGAAATTTCTTATTTAGATTTATAATCCTAAAATCTACGGTATTGCTTCATTATGATATGATACAGTCTTTTTACTGATTGTCCAATATCACTACGTAATTTTTAATTTCTTTTTTTTTTTCCTTTTTTTTTTTTTTTTTTTTTTTCAATTTAATAATAATTCAATCATTCATTCATTCATTTATTTATTTATTTATTTATTCATTTATTTACACATGTACATATATTTGTATATCCATATGATATTATATATTATATAGGTATACATAATAATATATAACATACGTATGTATATACTTATATATGTATTATTTAACATTATTTCGACACTACTATTAAATACACTTCACCGAACGTCTTTGCATTTTATTATTATTCTTGTTGTTATCATTATTATTATTATTATTATTATTATTATTATTATTATTATTATTTGATATATATATATATATATATATATATACGGTATGTATACGGTATATATATCTACATATAGGTACGTTAATAATTGTTAACTGGTTAATTGTTTATTATATTAGTATTAATATCACTTCCAGCACGGATTTAAATCCGCGCGTCGATTTTACAATAATACATAGGTATATATGTGTGTTCTGCTTTTTGTTTTGTTTGTTTGTTTGTTTTTTTGTTTGTTTGTTAGTTAGTTTACTTGTTTTTACTCTTCATTCTTCATTTTTAAAATTTTTTTTTCTTTATTTATTTATTTTTTTTTTGCTTTTATTTCTTTATTATAGTATGTATAATATATTACGTTTTAAATTGTACTTTCCAAATGTTAATCGTTTTAAATCGTCCATCGATATAATAATAATATATTACTAAGTACTTGTTTTACGCCCCCGCGCACTCGCTCGCATATGTATAATATTTAACATACATCTTAATATATAGACAAATATATATACACACACAGTGTTGTACAAATAGAAAATATATATGTTAAATCATTATTTTCTAAAACCATATGAATATGTTTAAAAAAAAAAAAAGTTAAAAAAAAAAAAAAAAAATTAAACCAATCACAAATAATAACCGCATGATGATGAAAAATATTAAAAACATAAATGAAACAAACATAATTCTATGGGGTAGGGTAGGCTATTTCAAACAAACACCCCTTTTGTGTATTTATGGTACTCCGATTGTTCAACCCTTCATTTTTCTTTTACTTACTTATGGTTTTACTCGAATAACACCAATTCTTCCCTTTTTTGGTTACATTATATAACTTCGGGCTATATTTCAAGCATTTCAACGAAATTGTTGTAAAAAAAAAAAAAAAAAAAATTTAAAAATTAAAAAGAAAAAGGTACAACACTGTCTACTTATACGTAGGTATATATATATGCAATATATGTATGTATATCATGTGCATACACAGCGTCGCAATGATATTCGTATCTAGAACCTAAAACCGTATCTTTTATATTTTGGGTTTTTCGAATCGAGGCGTTTATGGTATAGTACGGAGTAGCGCCGTGGCCTGTGGCAAATTGACTATTGGCCCGCCATCAGTTAGAACCTGTAAAACCCTGTATAAATTTAAGGGTTTAAGGCCAGCCCTGATACTCACTCAGGGGTTCTGGCTTAGGTTCAAGACTGGGCGGCGGGTACAGTCAGTTTTGCTGTCACAAGCCGCCCTCGGGTCAATGCTGGGCGGCGAATTTCATGCGCTTCTGCTTTTGCCGTTGATTGCAGAACCACACCCTGACTACGTTCTTTTTTAGGTCAAGTTTTTCCGCAATAGCGGCGATCTTTTCACCCGATGGTCGTGGCTGTACCGCAAAGTAAGCCTCGAGCGACCGTTTCTCTGGTGCCGCGATGCTGGTTCTTTTACGTTTCTTTTCACCCGCTGGTAACACCGACGGTGCGTCTGGATCCCGACGTTTATTTTTCGCCTGTGCTTCCGCCTCCTCCAACCACGCCTGAAGTATCGGCTTTAACGCGATCATGTTGTTGTGCGAAAGCGTCAACGACTCGAATCTACATATCGTTGACTGGGATAGAGCGCCGACTCCGGGTAGCTTAAGATTCGCCAAAGCTTTTCCAACGTCGGCCTGCGTTACTCCGAGCTTTATACGTCTCTGCTTAAACCTCTCTGCAAATGCCTCCAGTTCTCGAGGATCCGTGTCTGCGTCAGGGTGAAGACCTGCGGCCGCCGCAGCTGCAGCTGCTGCTGCCATTGCGGGATGATGGTGAGGGTGGGGTACAGTACCACCTATGTTTGTGTGATGGTGGTGTCCCATCATTCCATTCATTCCTCCGTATACCGAAGGCCCGTGGATTCCACCATGATGGCCTGAACCACCACCCGAACTGTCTGACATTGGGGTTAACGTCGTCATCGAATTTGCTGGGTCTAACATGTCCAGACTTTCCATGCCCGGATGGCTCATCTGTAACAGCACAGGGATGAACTTCAGTTTCGAGTTGATTTTTTTTACAAATTTTATAACAATTTCATACATCATTTAGGCAGTCATTTTATGTAATACACTTTTTTTTGGAAGGGGTTGAATTGAAGTTCCGCATTTTTCCAGTTCAGAGCATCAAAACTCCGGAAGCCTGAGAATCTGAAAATTTCGGTCTATTCCTCAGGATGTGAAGACAAAAATTAGTTCATTCAACTTTTTTCCCAAAAAGGAAATCTTGAGATTATTAATTTAAACTGCACTTGTTTGTTTCGATACCATCAATACAGCCCGAGTTATTAAACACTGGATGAATGCATATACCTACGCGAATTTCAAGTTTCCGTGGTTTGGTCTTTCGGATCTTTAGCTTTCGGAATTTCAAACTCCTGGCATTCTAATATTCAAAGTCGGAACTTCAACCCAGCCCTTATCTATAGCTATCGGTGTATTCGACACGTTATAATAAAATGGAGCGAATTTTTAACGCATTCATATGATAGCTTGATCGTTTGACGTATCCCGGAGGAGGAGAGTTCGTGTCTTGAGTCGACTTTGATAATTGAATTTACGATCTCCCCATCATTTTAGCCCAGGGCTTTGGCGCTTGGGAATTCACCGTCGAGGCACCACGCTGCATGGCGCAGTAGATGGTCTTTGCCACGCGTCTGCATTATGGGGGATTTCAAGTGGCGTTAGACATGAAGAGGGAAGGGAGACTCTGGGCTCGCTATCTATCTATGGTCTAATCAATTTATATTATTATACTAGGACTAACATCAAGTGTTATTCAATCAAAAGTTAAGAGATCGTATAGGTACTACCTACTACCATTGTTCACTTTCACTATATACAGGACACAGCAGCAGCTTTCATGCCTGTCCATCAATCGTTACAATTACTCAACTCGACTCAACTGCAGGGGGCCTTCGACATTTTACATTTATTCTAATTTCCCGCAAAATTATAACCGAAGAGAAGAAATCAATTTGAAATCTTGAGATGCCTCAGAATTTCACTTCGACATTAAAATAGCGAGTAATTTCAGCTTCATGGGAGATCAGATCCTTCCGGATACGTTGGCCAAAGTCCAAACATTTCTATTTTTGTTTTTCGTTTCTTTTCCGTGTTCTGTGGCACGTGGATGGTCACGTGCGTTCTTCGAGTTCGAAAGCTCGGATGTCAACATCGTGACACGGCACTCTGACATTGCGAGGGTGTCAGCGTCCCAGCTGCGTGTCCCCGTATCTAATGGTTGCGTTTTTCTGAATTCTGCAGCGGGGACGCCTCGTTGCGTATACCACTACGCACAATTACGCGTTACAGCACGTGCGACGCCCCCGCACACGTATGGAATATGCGGCACGACGACCACCGACACTGACACCGACGCTGACGCTGACGCCGACGCCGCAAGGCCGATACCGCCGTTATAGTCACCGACGCCACACACTCGCTATCCAGTATATCCACCCGCGCTGCGCGACCCCTTACAAATTATTTATGAGCTTGCTTCATATTTTTTTTTCATCCATCTAACACCGCCTCGCGACGTAACGCGATTCACGATCATATGGAAACTCCAGTTTCTAAAAGAACAGTATTTGTATGTAAACGAATTGTATGTATGTAGTATGGAAGCAATTTGAAAGACATATGGAACATGGAATATCTTTTCTGTTCCATATGAGATGACCCAATTTTTACTTCAAGAATATATCTGTTAGGCAATTTGACTGAAAGCTGTATTCCTCCATCTCGCTGAATCGTGTTCTATCGAAAACCTTATAGACTACATTAATTCCTCCGAAATGTACTTCCGAAGCTCGTCTATCATCGATTATCGAAAAGCTGTCATGGAAATAATTGTAGGAGGAAGGAAAAAGCCGTGTCTCTAGAGGCTTTTGCTGTCGTATTTTTCGATTTGAAAAAAAAAAAGTCATTTCGATAGCGAACTTCAGCCGGCAAGTTTTTTTTTTCCCCCAAAACTCCATGCATCCCATTGTGCGAAATTGTTTCTTCCTGGTCCGAGTGATACAGAGTCTCGTTCGTTGCTCTTGAAAAAATGTCCATACCCCCACATGGAATATAAGGTAAATTTCCGGGTGTACCTACCCATCCATCGTGCTATATCGTTCGCAGAATTGTATCAGAATTGCAAGGGTGCACCGCGACCAGTTCGACGAGGCGGGGAAAGTCCCCAGTAATATTTCATCATTACGTTGACATGCTACCAGGGTCGTCGAGGTCGACTGGGGACTGTTGCAGGAACCGAACGGTAGGGTTGCCCAGGCTCATTCCCATTTACCACTATGCGTACGTACCTATATATTGCATATGTACCCGGACAGAGATCGTATACGAAACTCGTTACATGCCCCCGCTGTCCTTTATTGAATTCGTCACTGTACCATGTATAAAAAGATGTTTTATACGGTATTCGATTGCCATCTGTGAACAGTGGGACAGCTAGGTTCCATCGCAGGGATCAGACTGGACCCTGGGTCGATGAAATATATTCGCTTTTAAAGGTAGAATCCATTCTAAAAACTAGCGAAAATCGTTCTGGCCTTTCGTCACGCGATTTGAAAGGGTTGTTTGTCCTCGATTTATCGTTAGTCTCACAGTCACGCTATGCTCGGTCGTCGGAGGTCGTCATTTTCTCGAAATTCTCGAATCCCTCTTCACCCTAACTCGAAGAATTTAGAACCAAGGAACTTTCCTCTCCGAAGGTCTGATCGTTGTGTTGGTCTTTCTATCCATACGCAATTTCGAGGATGGAAGAACCGGCGCGACGTAGCCAACCTGAACCTGAACATAAGGGAACCCCCTGACTGGTCGTGTTGACAAGGAGTAAACAGAATTAGCCGGGTTCACGAGGTTCTCTTATTTGTTTGTGTTTGAAATCGGTTTCTCTCTCTCTTTACCGTCCATCCGCGTTTGTTAGTTTGTTCGTAAACCGGTCGATCATCATCATCATCATCATATACTTCTCGTCAAAAGAGAAAGAGAAACTTTGAAGAGACCGGGAGTTCTGAGACTACTACCACTTACATACGTATAGCTTTAACATGTTTAAACATACCTATATATGTACCTTTGGACTAGCAACTTGGACGCAATCGTCAATATAATTAAAAATCTGATTACATATCTATGCATACATATAATAGTATATGTAATAACGATCACGACAATGAAATAAGTGTATAAATAGTTTGATTTCGGACTCACAAACAGATGTGATTGTACCTGATGGTGTGGCCGGTTGTTTGGATGTGGGGTTGGCATGTGGGCACCATGATGATACACTCCCACTGGGTCATGCTTTAAGGGCATTGGAGTTCCGGCGTTATGTTTTCCGAGGTCAGCAGCCAGAGCCTCAGCTCGTGAGAGGAGACCATCCTGAAGACCACCGTTCAGACCACCGAAGAGGTCACCCTGGAATGCAAGAAAAACAATCCAAACTTGTTATGAATGTACATTAGAAATTCGAGTTGTTTAATTTTTATGAACAAAATCGTACCTACTCCTCAACCATTGAAGAGTTGCTGTAAGGTATGATATGTGACAAAGTGAAGCCCGCGACGTTATATACACCCTTGGATCAATGTTTCACGTGAAAACCACCACCGGTCGTGGGTTGCTTCGATTATTTATGAACTCGTCGCTTCTTTCCGCGTAAATGTGTGTAATGTATATATACCTATATACTATATATTATGGTATATATATATAACACGTATGTGTAGTGCTTATGCATAGATGGGCACTTTGCGACGTCCATTCTGGGTGTAAAACCAGGCTGAGGTAATAATATTATGGCTTAAAATATAATCTAGTCCATAAACTGACCGAGAATACGTTAATATTTTATGCCGTATGGAGATATGCATATAGGTTTGTATATTATATGTATATAGGTATAACGACGCGACGGTTTGAAACTCGGTTATATTCATGCGGAGAACAAAACGCAATGACTAATTGACTGTATCTATAAATGTTGACATTAAAGCACGTGACTGAAAAACGGAAGAGAGCCACGGGAATGAGCCGTGATGTGGTAGGTTTAGCTGCAGGTTTGATTTCACAGCTACTCAACTATTCATATAGACACGTAATTTAGTTCGCGTCAGATAATGCACGCGGTTCTTGAAACACGGAACGGCCTTGCATTAAACGTCACGCAATAAGTTTTTCAAAATTCAACATCGAGGTATACCTAGGTCGAACCGAGGAAATCGCGCTGATCCACTGATGAGCGGATGATAAATCGCTGCGAGTGTAAAAAGCGGAATTTCAAGTTTCGTTTTTTTTTATTTTTTCCTTATTTTTGTGATAAAGCCGTATAGCTTCGCATGACGCGGTTGTTTCGAAAAAACACATACGTGTGTAAATTACTATACGGTAACGCGGTGCGGTAGTAGCTACATATCTGTTGTACTTATAGCACCCTGCATTGCAGTCATGGAGATAAATACCAGCCTTAAGTGAGACTTAACGGTGTAATAAATCTACGGGAGCGGTTGTCCCGAAGACGGAGTACCTCTCGCAGGTTTTACTCCTTGAGGATCAAGGGGGAGAGTAAGAGTATATCTTTCACCCCGAACTCGTATATACATATATATATATATCTATTGTATTCGTGCAGGGCGAAGAGTGAAGCACTGGAGCAAGTCTTGATACAGATTGGTCTCGTTAGCCCCGTAGTTAACACCCTGTTGTTTAGCAAACTTGTTGCTGCTGTGATCCCTAAGGCCCTCCAAACCCGGGACTAATAGAGTCATTTTTCTAAACCCACCCTGACGCAGAAACACGGACTCTTGCCCTTAGGTTAAACACGTTTTTCACTGCCTCTGGCATCGCAGGAATTAGTCAATTACAGTTAAACCTGCAACTTCGTTCTTCACCGTATATACCGCAGACCCCATAGATTATCCTCATTGGATCTTTTACGTCCCCTATACGCGTGATCCTCTTCAAAGAACATTCTTCAACTCGTATAGTTCATCAATTCGGATAGACTAATAAATTATCAATTGCGGAATTATTTTTATCGAATCACTGATAAGCTTAGAATAAATATTCTATAGTCTGAGACGAAGCTCCATAAAATCAAAAATAATTTTTAATCATGTCTCAAAAGACTAGTAGGTACCAGTGATTTAAAGAAAAATTATTCCCAAAGGTATGGTAGCTGTCTACATATTCATATACTAGTAATATAGATATACTCGCGGTTATTAAGTTTTCTTCGGATATGCGACAAGTTTGCTTTATTCATAAACTAACAGAACGTGAATTAGTTAAGGTAAAATATATGTTCCCGTAACTTAGGGATCGATGATAATCAACTATGCCAAGTACTACCCAAATTTTGTTCCCCAAGAGTCAAGCGGCTATGTACGATACAACTACTTGATTCGATAAGTTATATACCCGCAGTTTATCCTCGACGGTACTTGATGTCCATTCTCTTGCTGCAATTTGATGTGACAAATTGCTTTCCTGCGTTAAATTTCGACTTTCGATCTCTGGCTGCTATTTACGGATCGCATTTTCGCACGTTTCTCTGCAGCTACTGTCGAAAGCTGTGAAAGTACGACACACGTCTGGTTCTTTGTTCCGTTCATAATTGCTATATACTAATCCTAAAAATGAGTTAATTTGTGCGGGAATGGTGAAATTTTCTACTCCGTGTATATATATACCTATAGTAGACACATATATTATCGTGGAGGTACTCGTATGTATACATCGTACACACATCTCGGACACGAAATCGACGTTTTACGCGTTGTTCAGGCGAGTGCAGAGGTCTACCTACCAGGTAGGTGGTGTCTGCTCGAGGTATAGCTAAGTGACACTTGGCTCTTTTTACGGCACTCAACTTGGCCCGTACTCCGCATCGTATATCTAAATAATCAATTTACTTCTGGCCATAATCGTAACAGCGAGTTAGCAGCTTTATGTCAGGTGCACGACGCTGCCATATATATATATATATATATATATCTCTACGTACCCTGTGTAACTGGGTATAGCTATACACCAACGTCCACTACTATATTTCTATAACGGAAACGATAAATTTTTGACCATGCACATCTAGTCTTGCTACTCGGCCGTTTTATGGTCCGAACATTGCCAAAATAGATTCTCCGATATCCTCGAATATGAAAACGATGGAAACGATGAACGAGACTGAAAATTAGCGAAAATTAGTGGACATTTTTCCCTAAAATCTGGAGAATTTCTGTTTAGAAAAATTCCAGAGTACGAATCGATTTTTTTTTTTTTTTTTTTTTTTATCCTCATTTATTTCTTTATTTATTTATTCTTTACTCGATATATAATCCGTTTATCTATTTATTTCTATAAAATGATCTGAATTTCTCCCTAGTGGGAATTCTCGATGGGGTTCGGTTGGGATTACGTGGCTTCGTGGAGCATAAATATGATGGGGCGTCTCGGAGGCCGTTAAAAGCATCTTGGTTCTCAGCTCTTCTCTCCCTTTACAGCCCCTGGGTCCACGACCGTCTCGACCAATCGGGGAGAAAGCCCCAGCTACGCTAATCAACTCTAAATTCAGAAGCTTGATGGTGCTTTCTCGTACATAGGTATATATCTATGTACTCAACGGTATATATATATATATATATATATATATATATATATATATATACATCCGTCGTACTTAAATCCTTTACAGATTTAAACTCTGAGTGGTGGAGGAGAAAATTTTTTCGATGATAAGGAAAAAAAAAAAAATGGGTGGATGTTTTATTTTTCTTCTTTTTCACTTCTCTCTTTTTTTTTTTTTTTTTTTTTTTATACCTGTGGAATTACGGTTTTAATACAATTTTCTAATTTCATTAACACCGCCTCAGGTAACAGATTCTACATGTTATAAAACACCGTAATATACTTAAATTATACTCACGTTGTGTCTCGGCGACCAGGAGTTGCACATTATGGACGCGTCCTCCAATATTCGACTCTGAAACAGAAAACGAAGATTCAGTTTAAGATAAATTTTCGAAGATAAGTTCAAATTTGAGATGTTTGTTATATATGGCTTGACAGAATTGTAGCAGATCACTCGCCTAAAACCATATCAGACAATTCTTCGATTTTGAATTCGGAAAATAATGAGTAAAAATCGACGTCTTATGTGATGAAAGTATGATTATTGGCAACCCGTGAATGATGATAAAAATAAAAAATAAATGAAGTAGCAAAGTGCTTTAGGCATTTGCCTCCATTTTAAGATTCGTCGGAGGGCGGTATACATATTATATACAACGGTAGAAAACTGTATAATACACTCTGTATCAAGTCCCGTTTGTAACTTGCTAGGGCTGAGGACGCGCGTGCTCGCGCAAGCTTCCATATGAGTTTGCGTGAATGCCGACAATATATTATCCCGAAATGTCTGGCTGCGCTTGTTACTCTTATATATATATATATATATATATATATATATATATATATATATATATATATATATATATACACATATTTATAATATGTAGGTATTCGTACATAGGTGTGTCATGTGTGGTAGTACTATCAAACAAAAATATGTATACCTGGTCCTTCTTCTCTACCCTCTTCACTATACCATCAAGTTTTAATCCTTTCTGTCGATCAATATCTCTTCAGGTACGAGTCAAGATATGTGAATAAATAATATATGCCTCTTACCTAGATATGCGTGTATAATTATTCGAGAAATAAAATCTACCGCAATATTATATAATGATTTGAAGAAAGTTATAGCTCGCGGAACAAAATCGCGCAATAATAAGGTCAAAGGGTGGAATAACGACCAGGGCTCGAACGGTGGTAACTGGGTCTATACAACGGTGTGAGAGATGCGGGAGGGGAACGAGGCGAGTTTTTCGCTAAAGTTTAACTTATAATTACCAAGATTTACCGGGGCGGCGAGTCAAAGTGTGAAACCGTGTTCAAAGTCCTCGCTCGTCGCACTCCTCGCGTTAATAACAAATGAGTCTTGCCTCACGGAGTTGGACGACGTTTCGAGACTCTCCTGACTGCAGTAACAGAGGACGAATAACTCCCGTCCATCCTGCAGAATGATTCTCCTTCTACACTTAACGTAAACTCTTTTCTTTTATTCAGTTTATGTGTAGAAGAAATTATATTTGAATTCTTATACGACTGTTGAGACCTAATAGGTTGAAACTAAAGTCCCTACTCGCGAATGAGGGGGATGAAACTTTCGAAATATCGGTTTAAAATTATCGACAAATTTGTCGATATTTAAGAATATGTAACCGTGCACCTTGGGACAATATATAATTGGAGGCAAGGCACGCGGGGGTACATGCCTTAAATAAATATAAGGTTTTTATCCGAGCAGTGAAGGGTGGGCTGCGAGAGATTTCGGTTCAGGCATCTCATTATTATTTCAGGAGAAAAACAAAGCTCAGGGAGAACCGGGAACGCCGCCTAAGAGCCCGGAGTAAAGAGAATTTATGAAATTTTCTAATGTAATATTCTCATTCGAAATGTTATGCGAGTCGCACATACATAGGTATAGCTACTCGTTAACTCTTTCACGATCGTTTCTATTACCTCCCTATCATACCAGATATACTTAAACTCGATCCAATTATACGTAATTACCTCCGTAAGATAAGATATGGTCGAATATTTCTGGAACAACTCAACGGAGCTAAGGTCTGCCGATTCGAAAAGCCAAATTTTGATTAGTCGTTCGGTACACAGAAAAAAAATTGTTGCTGAATTTACTATGTTGAGCAGCTACACATAGGACAACACTTTTTTGTAGTAGAAATTACCACAATTCTAGTATTTGGTACATAGGACCAAGTAAATTTCAATGTCCTAATGAGTAAATGTTACCACAATTTTATTGTTGTCATTTCTACTGCAAAAAAATGTTGTCCTATATCCAGTTGCTCATTTTTTTCCGTGTAGGTATAGCTAAATTGATGAATCGGTAAAGTTTGATCGGTATATCAATGGTATTCTTTGATAAATATTATGTCCGCTCGACGGAAATGGAGAAATTGTTTTAAAAGTTTTGTCGAATTGGTTCTCACGTATCGCGGCGCAAATTCTGATTGGTAGAACCGCGTCGGTGCAGGAAGAAGAGTAGCGGATCGAGGGATGAGGGCTGTGGGGTGATTCAACCACTATATCCAAGCCGAGCGATCGAGAAACGATCGAGGAACCCCACAAGCATTCGTATAGAGCGGGTTGGGCTTGGTAAAACTCTCTGTAAAAATCAGTGATTTCGTAACCTCACTTAAGAGACGAGGCTCGCTCAATAAAGTGACGCTGATTGGCTGCCTCTCTGCTCCCTCGCAGTCCGCCCCTGCCGCCCGCCAATCAGACCCTCTGGTTTGTCTCATCGATCCATGCCATCCACCCGGCCGCCATTCCCTCCATCTACCACCTCTTCCTACTACTCCTCTTCGTCCTCTTCCTCTTCTTCCTCTACAACCCCTATCCGCCGAGGCTTTCCTACCCCCGAACCCTTGCAGGCCTTTTCACTCCCTCTTCTACCCTCTGGCACACAGGTTCTTCCATTTTCTCTCTCGTCCTTACCAGGGCTGGTCCACCTATCCCGTTTCATACCCTCAAATACACAATGTGTAGTACCACTTGATTGAACCCCTCATCAACCTTAAAACCACCCCGACTGACTTATACGGTTTGCAAATTTATAAACTATTTCAATCATTGATTTATAGTACATCCATGACGAATTTTTCATGCCAACATGAACAGTGGGCACATCAGTTTTCACTGATGATACTCCAAATGATATACTCTCCTAAAAGCACAGGCGTGCACTCAGAAAAAGTTCTTGTTGACACAACCAAAATTTGGGTTATTATATGCACAATCACACTTTTTATTCAGTCAACCAAAAAGTTTGTTGGAATAGCCAAAATTTTGGTTGTCCCAACAAAATTTGGTTTTTCTAACAAAATTTTGGTTATCGAACAAAATTTTTGGTCTACTGAACAAAAAATTTGATTGACTGAACAAAAAATGTGATTGTGCATATAATAACCAAATTTTGGTTGTGTCAACAAGACCTTTTTCTGAATGTGTGTATCAATTTTTAGAACTGGCTCGAACGGGTTTCTCGATTTCTGTAACATTTTCACTAAGAAAATTTTCAACTTGGCTATAAATTGAAATATCGACTCCGTTTTGGACTCATTATCAAGGGGGAAGATTGTGGTATTCATCAAAAAATCGGTGGGCTTGAAGATGAAGCCTAAAATACTTTCATACCCTGAACCAATCCCTCCTTAGAGGCCTTCCTGTAATTTGTCGAGCTGTATCTTGATTTTCTTTAGGAATGCTTCAATTTTTCTTTCCGAAAATGAGCCGACCCCGAGAACCCCATGTGTCAATTGTTAGCCAAGTTCATTTAGAGTGTGAAAATTTATTTTCGACACACCTTTAGTGTGTCCGTTTATGAAAAATTGAAAATTCAGTATGAATCCGAGCATAAGATCCCGGAGGCCATTTCTTCTGGCAAATATTAAAGGACTAACTAAGCCCACTAGTCTTAACCCTTTCCCAAGAGATATTATATAGAGGGGGTGAAGCGAGTGGCAATTATCTCCACTCCTCGGATCATCTTTATAGTTGTGCCCCACGTTACGCGCGGAGCTAGCTAGCGCTCTCTACTCTTCGCAGTTTATTGCCTATCTTGTAGCCGCAATATATATATACCTGGTTATATAGTATACGGATATATAGAGCCTACTATATACGGCATAAGGTGCAGGGTATGTATGTATGTATATATCTATCGTATAACAAGACCGCTGTGCTATCTCTTCGGGGCACGACTGCTCCCCTTTGGTTTTGGTTTTTCACCCCGAAATTGCTATGCTGGGTATCCACTGTTTACTACTTTCTGACTGCGGTTATACTATGTTATACGTTACGGTTGCGTATATCAACTGCGAGAGAAAATGCGAGCTAGAAAGACGGAGAGTGGGATAACTCGCTTAATTACGTTCAAGTATACCAGGATACCAGAAGAAGGAGTCAGACCAGACGAGTCCATCGGAAATCAATTCATCGATGCGTGATGATAACAATTAAGGATTTCTTTTGCTCAGGATGAAAGAATGAGGGAGTGAGAAACAAAAAAAAAAAAAATAAAGAAGGGAAGTAAAGAAGGAAATAAGGCAGAATGGACAGCCTCTGGCACGAACCAGCACAGCCACCGAGTGAGGTGACGAATTAGTAGGTAGGTAGTCGTCGTGTTCCGCCCGGTTTCACCCGGTTATTTATTCACGAGTGGCTTTCATCTCCGCAGCATCCGCACCGGACCACGTTTTCCACCGGTCGAAATGTCACGTCACGGTGGCCGTGAAATAGGTACAATTCAACCCACTCCTTCCTTCGTCCATGGTATATATGTATCCCGAAGCGGTCATCGCCCCCTAACGTAATACGTAATATACGTTTACATGTATTATTCAAATCCTCTTCACACAATAATCCATACATGTATATCATATACGTATATGTTCATACATATCTGAATAGCGATATCCATGTGTCGAGGTAATAGGTAATCGTGTCAAGCTAAAAAAAAAAAAAACTCCCATCCGATCATTTATGATGATTACTCCGATTCGGCTCAGCGGTAAAAAAAAAAAAGCTCAAGTATTACTTATACCGCTTTAAATTTTACCATAAGACGAAAGGCATGAGTGTGTTCTCATTGATAAATAAATTCATAAATCTGAAACAGCAGTATGTAGTATGTTGCACTTGGTTCTACTAGAGTGCATTCATACTGCAAACCGATGTTTCAAGAGATGTAAATATTGATAGACTCGGACTGGTTTCAATAAGCATACGATATGATGGACGGAGCTTTGATGTACCATAACTAAACAGACAGTCATACCTACATACCTACTACTTACTGTTTTCAAACTTCCTTTCTTTGTGGAATGTTATTATTATTTTTTTTTAAACAACAAAAATGAACAGTTTTGGGGGAATAGAATCGTGTTATATCACGTTTGAGGTTTAGAATATTGAAACTTCGAGAGTCCTGCAGAACCCCGCACTCAGAAAAAGGTCTTGTTGACACAACCAAAATTTGGGTTATTATATGCACAATCACATTTTTTTGTTCAGTCAACCAAAAATTTTGTTGGAATAGCCAAAATTTTGGTTGTCCCAACAAAATTTGGTTTTCCCAACAAAATTTTGATTATCCGAACGAAATTTTTGGTTGACTGAACAAAAAATGTGATTGTGCATATAATAACCAAATTTTGGTTGTGTCAACAAGACCTTCTTCTGAGTGCGAGAGCCTAAAGAATCGAAAAATTTCGATCTATTTCTGAGAATGTGAAGACAAAAAAAAGCTCATTGAATTCTAATCTAAACCCTCTTTACAAAAACCTATTTTATATTCTTCAATCGATAACTTCACGATATCATGAATAATTGATAGGATTTTGAAACTTTTTTTTTTTCAAAAATTAAATCTCAAGACCATGATTTTGATCACTTATAGGTTTCGATACGATCAATACAGCCCGAGTTATTGAACACTGAATGAATACATGCGCAAATGTCAAGTTTCGGAACTTCGGCCTTTCGGGTAAATTGAGCTTTCGGAATTTTGAACTTTCGGTGCCCTTCGTTCAAAAATTCTTTTCTTTTACCGTTCGGTAGTTTGAAAGTTCGGAACTTCAACCTAGCCCCATGCCCACATATATGATCAAAGTTCATTTCCCTCACGGAGACAAGTGGAAGGTGGGTTGGGGGCGCCGTTAAAAAGTATGACACGATAACTTAGGAGGGGTGTAATTGGACAAGTAGGTAATACACTTAAGGGCGGATGCTATCGCAAATAGTGTAGTAGTAGAACAGGTTGGTCACGTGGCGAGACACGTGGCGACACGTGACGTCGACACCCGAGTCCAATTCCCAGAGTTCATCCTTTCCTGCTGCAGGGATGATCACGATGTCTACTACGTAGAGAAGTACGCCTTGTTGAACTATAATATTATAACGCTACCACTTCGGGTCCCACAGGATCTCAGCAGGAAACTTGTTTAGGGGACGGACCGACAGCCGCGACAGGCGAACATTACGAAAATTGAAACGTCGATTTGTCCAACCGATTCAGTCGTCTAATTGCATCAAGATACGACGGAAGGGTTGAATTATAATCATCCAACTCGAATCCCTTTCCCCATTTTCCCATTTCCTTAAATTACAACCATTACCCTTAATTCCATTCATTTTTGCGTTTATCTCTGATGTCTTCAATGAAATTCTAATCTATGTTAAAAGAAATGGTATAAGAAATTTTGTCCGGCTTTTTAACAGCAACTGAACGCATAGGCCCTCGGGGCATGGGCGTACTATATGAGTAGAAATAGTAAACAGGTAGAACCAAACAGCACACGTGTGTCTGTTTGCAGAATGACACAGAACGTATAAGCCTCGACCTGTAATACCACTTGCGGGTCGTATGGCATAAAACAGGATATTTGTAGTGGCCACGCACCAGGAACCGCACGCAGGTGTTCCCGGCCGTCGTTCTGTCCCTTCGCCCTTATGGCCATTCGAGAATTCATTAAAAATCATCGTGATAGTAGAATTCACTGAAAAGAACAGCTCGACGATATACTATAACGTTATGTATGTCGTGAGGTATAGGCGGTTTCACGGAAGAACTTTAACCAGGGAAATCGGTGCTACCAATTATTTAAGGGTTGGATGAAACCGAGGGGCTAACTATAATTGGAAGATTGTATTTTCTATAGGTAAACATGCGAGCTCGACGTATCGAGCTTTTCGCGAATTCTCGTTTTCCTTTCTTTGGAAAAAAAGCACAAAGGGAGGCCGTCTTCTTTTGCGCTTATCATTAGCCTGATAAAGGAATCGCGAGGAGTCTGATGCTCCCGACTTCCGGGACCATGTGTCGTTTTTAGGGGTTGCTCTCTAACGGGGCGGAGCGTAAGGTAACTTTTTTCTGCGTTTCTGTGTGTCAAGGCGCGCAAGCGTAGATAAAGTGCTTGTATAGCGAAATACAGGATAAAGTTGCGGAGTCAACGTTCGAAGCGAGGCACCGAGGTCGTAGAAGCGTGACCAAACTGTTAAACGCAAGAGTTTCGCAAAGTTCTTTTTTTCTTTTTCGCTTCTTGTTTTTTTTTTTTTCCTTTCTTTTTTTTTTTTTTTTTACAATTTAAGACCGTGAGATATGGAAGCTTCTCCGAAGCCAAGAGCTGAAGGTACTATATACCTACATACACAAGTCTCTCATTTCAAACACTTCACTTTTTTTGTTTTCATTTTTTTCGCAAAAAAAAAAAGGCCTTCAATTCGATCCAATCGAATAAATTTGGTCAATATTCCTGAAAACATTACTCACAATATGTTTTTCAATATTTGTTAGATTTTGTATTTGTTTTTCGAATAAAAAACCTGTAGTCCAGTTTTTTATTGAAATTTTTTCATTTTTTTTTTTTTTTTGTTCAACAGTAAAAAGGTTCCGATCTTTGGATAAACGAAATAATTGTCCTTTCGACTGTGTTATTTTTTTTAACGCTGGCCAAATCTGATTATAAAAAAACGTATACGATAAAGGGTAGAAATTAAATGCTAAAGAGAAGTGGACAGGTTGCAGGTAATCACGCCCTCGCGCTTGCCGCTTACACCTATACGGGGGGGGGGGGATAGGGGGGGGGGGGGGGGGGGGGGAGGTAGTGGTAGGTGCGATATAAAATAGACGCATTTACGCACCGACATATACATAGATATAATATTTAGGTATATATACATGATGGGATGGTATACTATGTTATAACGTGGTACATGTATACGTAGATCGCGTGCCCCTCGTGAATTTAGAACTCGTTAAATTCCACTCGACGTTCGCCCTCCGACGAGTCCGGGACCCCGGCTAAACTTCACCTATAGAAAGAGACCGAGATATATATATATATATATACATATATAGATACTATACATATATATATATATATATATATATGTATAGATAGAGAGTAATTTTTGGAAATACAGAGAGAGTAATATAGAAGGAGATAACCTGGTATAGCAGGGTGTGTAAAACTGGGGTGTGAGAGACCCCCCCCCTCGAGTATTATTGTAATTATACACTTACGTTTATTTCCTGTCTACCCCCAGCTACTCGGCACTCGGCTTACACAGTATTACCGAGTACCTACAGCCAACTCGCGTTTTATGTATATATATATATATATAGGTAGATGTATGTGGTATACTATACAGCAACCCTTGCACCACCACGATATCCAGTACCGTAATAAAAGTAATAACAATAATAATAATAATGATAACGATAACAATAACATTAATAATAATAATAATAATAATAATAATAATAATAATAATAATAATAATAATAAAGAGAGTTAAACCACGGCAGGCAGAGCGGAAGTACTGTACTACCAACCCTGTGGTGGCCACCAGCGTAGTCCACCCTCGAAGAACATCCACTCGCATGAAACCGCAGGGTCGGAAGGATGGGTATGGATACGGGCGGAGGTACTAGGTCGTATATATATATATATATATATATATATATAATACCTATGTATGTGTGTGGGTAATTTTTTTTTATGTTTTATACACGCGTATAGATATATTTATGTATACCTGTATTTTATCAAAGTTTCGAAGCTTGTACATGCAGGTTGTGGTGAATCGTATACTGAAGTGAAGTGAAGTGGATTGAAGTTATGTGATATTATGCGGCTCAGAGCTTATTCCGCACTTTATTATAAGTATATAGATACGCTATTACAACCGTACGAATATCGTTGGTATTGCAGTGTACTTTCGATATGTCTAAGCCAAACCTACATCCCTTCTTGTCACTATTCTTTACCCTGTATATACGATTATGACCATATTTTCTGCTATCTGGTATACCACTTATAGTTACGACTATATGACGTATATACTTATGGTATATATGTACTATGTATATAGATGAGTGATGTATGTCCTGGATTCGGTTAATATTATACAGGAAGAACTTTAAGAACTTAAACTTGCGATTTATTTTCCATATAATATTATTTAGTTATAGGTATAGTATGCATTTCGATACTAATTTTCAACGTTATAATAAACTGTATATAGTAGCTGTATTTGAAAGTTTTGAAACCTGGCGTTAAAGTGAACTTGCCATTATTTTCAATTTGATAAAATTAACGGTAGGTACGTATCCCTGCACCGCGTATCTCTGAGAAGAACAATAAATAAGGGCCAAGTGAGTAGTAAATATAAATCAGGAGCGATTGGATGTAAGCGGGGAGCGTTATGTGTCCCCAGTGTCCCGTATGTGGGTGGCAGAGGAGCTCTTCCCTTACCGTATACCTTCCCGTTCCTTATACATTTCCTTCCCTTATTTTCCACTGTCTTCTATTCTCTTCTATTCTCTTATCTCTATTTCTTTCCTTTTTCTTCAACTCGCCTTACGCCAGCTATATAGGTACCTGCTGCAGCTAATAGAAGAACAAGAACGTAGGTAATCGTGGCCACGTCTTCGTAAGTAGTGAAGATCCACGGATGGTCAGACACTCGATATACGCAAGCCCATGCACCGACGTATATAAGTATCCAATTTGCGGAATTATCGATCCGACAGAATCTATAATCTAGTTAAAGTATTTTTCCCAGAAGAATCATGATAGGCGTATAATTTGACCAATAAATTTCTTTAATTACGTTAATGGTAATAAATTAAACGACAGAAACAGTTTGTGTCTACATTTATTGATACAGAGATCGAATGGAGAGAGCGAGCTTCTTCTACTTGATGTACCTTGAATATACGATCTTTCATGTAGTACCTGGTATAAGTCTCGACCGGGTATCGCTCGAGGACGTTTATCACTTTTCCGATATTTTTCAGCTTCAACCTTCGCCCATCTTTGCCGAGTCGCGAATACCTACGAGTGTAGGCAGGTGGGTATATAATATACGTGTATGTAACACACATGTAAAGGTGTCTTCATGGATACCTGCTGGATGTATAAACGTCAAGGGAAGAAGAGAGCAAACCGGTTGCACTGAATTATGCGAAGCTTGTATCTACCGTAATTCGCAACTTGTCGCCAAAGACCCGAACAGTTTGGGTTCGAACCCTCGTTTCTCGTTCCTTGCGTTCCTTCAACCACCACCCGTCCATCTCACAGTTTCTACAAACTTGTCTTAAACCGAGAAAGAAGAAGAAGAAGAAGAAGAAGAAGAAGAAGAAGAAGAAACACCCTCTAAAAACTATACTACTATCCATACGAATTTGATTAGTCCCGAAAAAATAAAATAAAAAAAAAAAAGGTGAGACATAAAACGAATCAATTCAAGTATATATCCGAAATAAATAGAACGAAAAAAAAAGGAAAAAATGAGATCTCGTTATACTTTTGCTATCGAATTTGATAGAAAAAAAAGTCCTATCCACCTGAGGGTTGAAAAGGGGATGGAAAACTTCACAGGTGCACATCGCATGAAGGTGGAGAGACAGTATGTCTATAGTTGTATAGGTGTATCGATTATGCAATCACGTGACAAGTGCCCACAATACCACAACCCCACAATATATACCGTATAGTATACACCCTGCAGTCAGTTCTGACGTTAATTATCGAGCCACGATCGCCGCACATATGTTTGTTCCCAGATTTTTGTACCGGCGATAGGTAGGTGGATGTATGAAGCAAACCCTACCTACTATACCAGTGCATGTCCTTTCACCCCCTATAGTATTGCACTCCGTGGCGAGGTGACCATATTTTTATTTCCCCATATGTCGGTCTTCGTTACGACCAATTGCCCCCCTGTAACAATATTATTGCAATAAAAAAAAAAAAAAAAGAGAAAAAAATGAAACAAAACAAAAGAAGAATTTACCGTTTTGTATTCATGAAGTACTCGTTAGCTCTGCGCGCGGTTATAGGTAATCGATTTCAGTTTCGTTTGTGAAAAAGAATTAGAGGAAGCAAAAGAAAGAGAAACGAAAATGATTATTTTTTGCAAACACATATTTGCGGATCTTTTTATAATATGCATTTGTATCGGTTTTTTGGAACTTTTTAAGAACAATTTACACCCCATCGAGTGCAGAGTACCAAAAGTTTCGAAGTTGTGACTGCACGAGCCAAGTTATGCTTCGATTCGAGCCCTTGAACAAAGTGGGAATAAAGTGGAACAGAATCGAATAGGATACTGTTTACTTTTCGTGGTTAATGAGTCATGACGGAGTGTGCGAGCGTGCAACCAGAAATCGATAATCACGCGGCTGACGGCCTTGTTTCGTTTCAGTTTTTCTATACATACTTTATTTCCGATTTTTGTTTTGAAAAAATTTTATCGCTAACTTTCACCGTGAGTTCATATTATATAGTGTAAAAAATAGAAAAAAAAAAAATTAAAAAAATACATACGTGAGAAATTGCGGAAGCGAATTTAAGTGCGGATTTTGTCAGGATTTTGAAATATTCGAATGACAGTGTTTTCAGACGGAAATAAGCCTAATGGAAGCGAAACCGGGTGAAGGGGATTTAATCGGAGATTAAGTTCAGCCCTGGACCACGAATCGGCTTTTGGAACTTAATGGAAATATCATCCGCTCTAATACCTCAAACCCGCTTCATCTATATACCGAACGAACGATTCGCGTATTCTCGCTCGCTAAACATTTGATCCCCAGCTCCGTACCACAAAATATTATTAATAAGTTTTTTGTCCCACAATTTATACCAGAATTATGATACAAAAATTCTTAAAAATTACGATACAATCTGAAAAACATTTCATATTACTTTCTGAGGCATAGCGGTTACGCACTCGTATCTATTATTTTCAAATCGCGTTTTTTATCCGCGAAAAAGTAGGTATAAGATAAGGCGCGGACGGCAAATAACGGCTCATTTGTCATTGGGGGTGTTTCTAGGAAACAGGTGCCACGAAAATGCTCGTCCCTCGTGATTGCGGCCATCAATCATACCTCCGGGTATATATGTATGGAAAAATACTCGCTCAATTTTAGATTCATACTTGACTCGACATTCTGACAAGCCAAGATTCAATTATACTCGAGTCTTTCACAATTACGATTATCTCTGTGCTCTTATAATGAAATAGCAGACGGTATGGTATAGTATATAGTCAAAATATCGTCTATTTCAGAAAGCACTGTGTCTCGGTGAGCTTAAGTACCTGTAACTCAATTTTTATGTAAATGTCCAAGTGTGTCAGATTTTAAGCTATTTCTTTAATTCTTTCCGAACAAACTAACTCTGCTTTCCGTTTTCGTACAATTCCGTAATCGTTTCACATTAAAATGAAATATATTTTTCTCAATAATTATTAATCACCGAAGAGCAGTGACTTAAATTTTAGTGCTTTAAAAAGCACCGAAAGATATACCTGCACGCGTTATTCTACTCAAATTACGATAAATAATAAACCGATTATCGGAAAAATTTAAATATTCGTAAAAATTAAAAAGAATATTCAAACTATAAAACTAATCTTGTTCCGCATGGTCTTGCGATTATTTTTTCAACAAGGTATAGCTACGAAGTCGAAAGCCATGGGTTGGTGCTTTTCTGACCGTCGGTACGGTTTATTTTAGTTCCTCGAATGATTGTGAATTTTGAAGTGACGTTATCATTTTTTTAATAACGATTAGCACAAAGCAAAAACAGGAAAAGATTGTGAAGAAATTCCTCGAAACTGCTTGAGATGTTTAACACAATAACTACCCGAGTCGAAATTTAACGCCTCATTAGAACCTCAAAATTTTACCGTTGGGAGGTTTTTGAGGGTCTGGAGAGGTTTATTTTGTATGGGAATTGAAACCCTCTTTAGCGCCTAAAACTCGTAGTTACCAGACAAATGCAGCATTTTAGGGTCAAATGAGGATCTCACGAGAACCTCGCGAGAACCTCGTGAAGCCCGGCTCCCTAGCAGAAATTTCGGTAGAAGATCGGGCTAGCCGTCATATCGGAGCCCGTAATTTATTTTCGTGAAATTAAAAAGTAATGATAGTAGAAAAAAAAGTAGAAAATTTTACGAATTTTATCGTCAGTTGACCGAACCTACGCATTATATCGATGAAACCGCATTTTACATCCATTGAAAAAACCGCCGCATTATTAGTCCCCGCCGGGATTTGAACCCACGTCCGCTCGATTCGCAGTCGCACGCCCTAACCACTACGCTAAACTACCATATGGCATAGGACCCAACACTTTCCTACTTGTTCAGGGCCTATCAAAGTGTCAAGTTATTACTCGAAATATTTCAATGACATCAACATTTTTCATTTGCAGGACTAGATTGAAGTCCTTGCATATTTTATTACGATTAATTACTGAATATTATATAATATATTTTTTGTTTACGCGGTCATATGAGCCATTCCACGTCAGACCGGACAAAATAAATCAAAAAATGACCTCGATGTTATCGATTTCGCTATCATTTTTTTCACGGGTTCTATGGAACAAATAAATGGATCAAACAATTTTTTTTTTTTTTTTTTTTGGCCCCTATTTTCCAAGTTACACGGGGGTGAAATTCAGGAAAAAGAGCCAAAACACGAAAACATACTCCTCTTCAAACGGTCATATCTTTGATTGTATTAATCCTAGAGACTTCATCCAAGAACCATTTCAAAGCTATTGAATGACACTATTATAATATATTTATTTCATTTCGCGGTAACAAACAATTCTATTTGTTATAAACAAATATATTATTCAAACGTGATTTTCATAGAAAATACCTAAGCGATAAAATTATCAAAAAAATATGAGCGTATTCCTTGATCAATTCTCTACAAAATCGTTAAGTCAATTTTATGGAGAACCGATGGAAACCATGTTGAAACGATTTATTTATAAGCGAAGGCGCGCGCTGCCACCCAAAAACCCGGCTCAGGTACGTGTGGCTAGCATGAGAAAGCATCGGTGGGCATGTTCACGGTCATATCTTTGGTTGTTTTCATCCGAAAGACTTCTTCCTAGAACCATTTCGAAGCTATTGAATGACACTATTATAATATATTTATTTCATTTTGCGGTAGCGAACAATTCTATTTGTTATAAACAAATATATTATTCAAACGTGATTTTCAAAGCAAGGGCTACGCGATAACATTCTCAAAAAAATATGAGCGTATTCCTTGATCAATTCTCTACAAAATCGTTAAGTCAATTTCATGGAGAAACGATCGAAACCATGTGAAAACGATTTATTTATAAGCGACGGTGTGCGGTGCCGCTGAAAGACCCGGCTCGGGTACGGTTTTTCGGTGGCAGCGCGCGCCGTCGCTTATAAATAAATCGTTTTAACATGGTTCCCATCGGTTCTCCATAAAATTGACTTAACGATTTTGTAGAGAATTGATCAAGGAATACGCTCATATTTTTTTGATAATTTTATCGCTTGGTATTTTCTATGAAAATCACGTTTGAATAATATATTTGTTTATAACAAATAGAATTGTTTGTTACCGCGAAATGAAATAAATATATTATAATAGTGTCATTCAATAGCTTTGAAATGGTTCTTGGATGAAGTCTCTAGGATTAATACAATCAAAGATATGACCGTTTGAAGAGGAGTATGTTTTCGATTTTTGGCTCTTTTTCCTGAATTTCACCCCCGTGTAACTTGGAAAATAGGGGCCAAAAAAAAAAAAAAAAAAATTGTTTGATCAATTTATTTGTTCCATAGAACCCGTAAAAAAAATGATAGCGAAATCGATAACATCGAGGTCAGAAAGCTGTCCGGTCTGACGTGGAATTGCTCATATGTGTTTATCCGAATTAAATATGACATTTTGATGGAAAAAAAAATGTTTCAGAAGGTCCACTATAATTTTTATGTTTATTTCGGGAATTTTTTTTAGTTAAAACCACATAAATTCACTCACAGTGGCAAATCGTTCTGTCGCAAGAACTAAAAACGCAGTGGTGAAATTAGCGTAAAAATTTTACTTCATTTCCTGGAACATTTTTTTTCTCCAACAGTCTACCTATCTATTTCATATTTTACAAATCCCGTAAACCGATCGAGCAGTGATATTGGGATCTATTATTGTGGAATCCACAACTGATCCTGATAGGCGCCTTTGTGTTGTCAATTAGGCCTGATTACCGAACAAATTTCTACATGGACACCGAGTAAAACGATTTATTTGAATTTTGACTTATTGCAAAAATGTATTTGCTGCAAGTAAATTTTTATCCGTGGCAACCAAACTATATTTGTGGTGAGAAGATTTGTTCACTTTAAATATATTTATTCCGTAGATTCCGTTTCCGCCAATTAGAGATTTTTTTGAAGCAAATACATTTTTTTATTGTTACGAAAGAAATTGGGTTGCCAAAGATGAAAATGTACTTGGCGAAAATTATATTTTAAACAAAGTCCAGATTTTAATAAATCATTTTCTGAGTGTAGTTTTCAATATTTATTATCATTCGAGTATACTCGACACTTGATCGAGCTCTGTGAGTATCAAAATAGGTCCTCAATTATGACTGCGGAGGACTTGGAGGTCCTAAACGGACGCTTGAGGTCGGCCAGTGTTCAAAGAGGATCATATGTACACTATGAGTACTAAAGTAGGCGCTAAATTTTGGCTACGGAGGGCCTGGAGGTTCAAAATAGGCGCTTGAGGTGATAGCGGGGTCTAAAGAGGTTGAGGTAGATGCTGAGAGGATCAAAATAGGGGCTAAATTTCGACTCGGGTAAATTTTTCCAAAAACGAAAAGCACGAGATTCAGAATCATCAGAAACGTTGAAGTTCGGAAAATTGGAATTCCGAAAGTCCAGAAAGTCCCCGAAGGTCCAAAAATCCGAAAATTTTGGTACCTATATTTCTCAGGATGTGAAGACAAAAATAGTTCGTTCTGATCGAGACCTTCTTTACGGAAATCAATTTTTATCTACTTCAATCGATAACTTCATGGTGTCAGAAATGATTGATAGATTTTGGAAATATTCTTTTTTTTCCGAAAAGTAAATCTCGAGACTATTAATTTGACCACTTATTGGTTTCGATACGATCGATATCAGCCGAGTTATTGAACACTGAATAAATACATGTGCGTGAGTTTGAAGATTCGAAGGTTTGGCCTTTCGGATCTTTGCGGCCTTCGGAATTTGAAAAAATGAAAAAAATCACCCTTTCTAAACTAACTGTAAATGAATAATATCCAAATTCGGAATTTTTAAAATTAAGAACTTGAACCTGGAGTTCCGATAAGCTGCAATTGCACTGGGGTATGTAAAGACAATTGTATGGGATTAGTTAACCTAGATATGTATGATAAAATATGTACTAATACCCCGAGTACAAGATGTCTCTAAACTAATTATTGCAAGCTATAATTGTGGGATCGAGGAAACAATAGGTGAAGTTATTTGATGAGAATAGAAATTGTCGGATTTCAAAACGTGCAGGAGTTATAAGACAAAGCTTGATGGGACATGATTTGAAGATATATAGTATATCGGTATGTAGTACATATTCCGTATATAGGCCATTCCAGAACGAGTAATCTCATCTAGGCACTCAGCTCGCTGCGACGGTTTTTATCCTATTACGTCACATGAATAAACTAAAGACTGTGGAGACTGCGTCTCGTGGCGAAGAAGAGAAGCAAAGAGAAGAGAAGAGAAGAAAAGAAAAGGAAAGAGACGAGAAGAGCGAAGAGAGTCGAACGTAGGGAATAGGGAGTTATCAAGCCTACGGTATGTAAGAAAGCACGAAGTGCTTTCAGATCTCGTAGAATGGGAGGGAAGCCCGCCGCGATTGATTCTGTTTAGATATATTTCGCGAGTCTGCTTACCTATACCGACTCACATAATATATCATGTATGTAGTATGT
Organism: Tenthredo mesomela; assembly: GCA_943736025.1. Lineage (NCBI taxonomy): Eukaryota > Metazoa > Arthropoda > Insecta > Hymenoptera > Tenthredinidae > Tenthredo > Tenthredo mesomela. The sequence goes on from OX031019.1 coordinate 1,000,594, forward strand.
GTCTCGTGCATGTATGTATGTATGTATGTATGGATGTAACGTTTGATGGTAAGCCGATATATGTCCCTTGAAAAGTGCAAGCGATTCGAGATAAGATCGAAGAGTAAAGTCTTGTTGTTTACTGTGAGACACGCATGCACAAACCTGAAACCTGTGTACCTGTACTTGATTTTATAGCGATATATCGTATGTGTATATACTGTAGATTGGGATCGAAGGTAGGTACTATGTAACTTTTTCCGCAATCAAGAATTATACTCAGAATAAAAAAGAGAAGAAGAAGTAAAAAAAAAAAAAAAAGCAAACAGGGAGAAAAAGAACTAATTAAATGTGGCCCCCCAACAGCCTCCAGGTTTCGGTGTACATTCGTTACCGTGAAACTTTTGGTAATTCAATCTGTCGGCTATTTAGGCGACCCCCTCCAGCACCCCGGGTTAATTCCGAATTGCGGCAATTTATTGAGGGAATAATTTCGAAGATCGGTAGGTAGTACGCTCTAAGTAAAATGATGGTATAAATTGGGATTTATATTCAACGATGAAATAGCCGTTTTGCCCCGGTATTTTGCGGCCTCGAAAGTATGATACTTGGTTGTTTCCCTCTTAAATGGATTTATAATTTAAGTAGTCATGTACTACCTATACACATACACAAGTGAAATTTTCAATAACGCGTATTTATAGAAATGAAAGTTGAACGCTCTTCGCTTTTATATACTTATATACACACGTATTACGTTCGGTATATATAAGTGGTGCGGTCAATTTTTGATCCATAATTAATAATTGGTTCAGTCATTATTCGCGAATAGTATGGTAAATACTCGTTCGGCTTTGGTATACACGTAGGTAGTACGTGAAACTACTAACCCTAGTTTGTTTTCGTTCGCTTCCAATATCCCGCTATCTTTAACAATTCTTGAGGCTCTAAACCTATTAATCATTTCTATACCACGATAAACGGTTTCTTTCAGCTTCTATAATCCCTCTATAGAGTCTATAAGAAAAATGAAAGTAACGTATCGGCTGAAAATAAAAAATCTCGATTTATTTCATTGCCAAACTTTAGAAGATATTATATAGAAGTGAATTATACCTATCATTTCCAAAACCGACGGCCACAATATCGTCAGCTTTGGGATTCCAAAATGCACGAAGTGACCTGTTTCGATTTTAGAATTTCGAAAATTCTGAAGTAAATAAACGTTGGAGAATAATATATATAAGAGATAATGCGGTAACGATCCAATAATCGAAATGAACTACTTGAAAGAACATAAACTCTCGCGCACGTGTTCAATAGATAAAAAAAAAAAAAAGAATATTACCAGCAATCGGAACACGAAGCGATAAGTCCTAATAGTATTTCCTTAATGGCGTATCCTCGCGATTGTTATAGACGTGTTATAGAAACGGAAACAATATTTGATGAGTATCTCGCGATGAGGTGTGCATTTTTTATCAATATCCTGCTAATGCTTTCCACCGTTGCGGTGTACCCCAACGATTTCATTTTCTCTCTATCTCATTACATTTATTTACTCATTTATTTATTAATTTACCTATACCTCCGTGGAAGAATAGAATTTTGCGGTCTTATCATGTGTTTCTTAACGGGGAACGATTCACAATTATTCATTACCTCGGTGAAAGATAACGATTTCGAAAAAAAAAATAGAAAATAGGCGAAGAGGTGTCTTTGAATTTCTCCTAAAGCTCTGGGTCTCGATGTACATACAATAGACTTCTCCAACGGTAAATCTATTACCATGCAGGCAATTGGAGAGTTAATACAACGGGCAGGGTCGTTCTGGCGTGACCTATATTAGATTAATTGACCATAAATAATAGATCTGACGGTCTGGCGTAAAGTCACGAGGTAGTAAATTAGGTTTATACCATCGACTCCCATCTTTGACGGCAGCTAGGGGATTCCCCGTCGAATAGATACGTACGTATACACCTTACGCAGAACGCGAAATAAGAACGTGCAGGGGCCGTCGCGTAGGCGGGATACTATAACTTTGATCACCTACTAATTTGGTCTACTTGGATATAATACTAGCGCAGAAGCTCCTGACTGATACCAAGGACAGTGAAGGTAGTATTCCTGTTCGGAAGAAGTCGAAAGAAACACGAGACATATGAAAATACTAGGCTTCTGTCGAAGTCGAAATTTTGGCACCGACGAAACCCGTCTTTAGCACTTTGAGAAACTATAAGGATCTCCGAGTTTTTCCAAAGACGATTTATTCATAACGATATAGTTGATTGATCATGGACATCATGGATAACTCGATCCATTCAAAAATGCTGTATAATAGTATAACTGTTGCAATTTTTGGACAACATGCACTGAGAAAAAGGTCTTGTTGAAACAACCAAAATTTGGTTATTATACAGTCAAAGAAATTTTTTTGTTGGGCCAACCAAAATTTTGTTGTGCCAACAAGAAATTTGGTAGTATCAACAAAAATTTTGGTTGGCCCAACAAAAAAATTTCTTTGACCGTATAATAACCAAATTTTGGTTGTGTCAACAAGACCTTTTTCTGAGTGTGGTTATTCTAGTAACTGTAACTGAGAAAAAGGATGAAAACGGATCTCCAAAATTGTAACGGTCACTTTCTTGGTCCTGGAGTTGCACACTGCGCCCGACAGACCCCGCAGAGATTTTTTGTTTCAAAAAGGAACCAAAATGTCAGCCTGCAGAACTGTACATTTCGTGATAACGAAGTGTGTACTTCAGGGGTCGAATCACATCCACTGCATCACTGTTCACGTTTTTTTTTTCTTTTTTTTTATGTCTGGATCGAAATTGGTAAATATGCGATTAGTACTCACGGTGGGATTTGGCATGCATCGTCTTGGCGGCGGTGGCATCGGTTCTGGTGCGGTGCGATATGGCGACGGCGAGTACCGTCCTGAAGGAAAGCATCCCGGGGCCGTTATCGGCGCCCCGTGGAGGCCCTTGCTCCCCATCATTTTGTCCGGCGAGTACATCATCCTGGTATATTAATTGGGGGCCTTTATAGGCCCGGCTATAGATTTGAGTTTAACAAAAGTCCTGCGGAGGGATTACAAAGACGCGCGTCCTCGAACCGGAGTTCCAAGGAATAACCGCGGTCTTAAAATCTTTGTGAAGTCCGATCGCATCCGTCCACTTATATATATATCAAGGTCAACTTATTAATTTTTCATTATCGTTTTACCATATCAATATGAGGCAGAAATTATCCGTCGACGAAGACGGGCCTCGTCAACGTAACGCGACGGAGGACCCGACGCCGCAGCTGTTATTATTTCAAACACCTCTGGGTCCCACGAGATATCGCTGTGCAATCGGATGAGGAATTTAGTATCGCCAAATCCGCGACATTGTTATCACTTTAGCCATGGTTTAACCGCAGTTATGGCGCCGATTTTTCATCTGCCTGCACATGTTATTTCAATTTAATAACTATCGTGTGATATCAACAAGACACATCGGCTCCTCGTCGATTCGTACGGTTCTCGCACTATACGATCACGATTATAAAACGCATCCACTAGATTTTTATTACCGATTTTATGTTTCGTTATTACCTCGAGAGATAATTTCACTCCCACGCGAGTCCCTCTTAGGAGTTTTTTCTCCTTCCGCACATCTGCATCCCTACGATTTTTCTATTAGTCAAGATTTAGATAATCCATGAACTTCACTATGATATGTTGAACCGATTAACGATTGTTTTTTTTCTATTTTTTTTTTTTTTTAAGGGTTGAACCTACTTCCTTCGTTCGTCAAGTCCCTTTTTTTGTTCGAGCTTATTTTGACACAATATATCGGACTGAACGGCCCGATTCCACGGTTTTTATCACTGCGATTCTACGGTGGTAGCACTCTTTGACGAGGACCGGTTCCGAGGACTGCGCGACATGTTCTGCAGATAGATCCCCCTCGCCTTTTCCAAAGGGATGAAACGATCGCGTCGGGGTTACCAACGCGCGGCCTGCAAAACCGGGGTGAACCAGCGCCCCGGGGGGTAATCTTCCCCTGTTTCGAGGCGGAGCTTACTACGCCTACGCCGGCGCTCTAAAAAGCTCCGATATACCGGCGGCCATCTTGCGCCTGGATAGTTCGCTACGGTTGACCGTTCTTCCTCCTACTCCTCCTCATCCTCTTCCTACCACTACCACTACCACGCTCCTACACCCTCGTCAACCCTCTTCCTCCACCTATTTCACCCCCATCTTCTTCCACGCTTCACCACCACTCCTTTCTGCTACTGCTGCTTCTACTGTTTCTGCCTTCACCCCCATCACCCCCTCAAGCACTTCGCGATTTTCCGCTTATATTCTACGGAGAATTATGTACCGAAACACTACAACATCATCCGGTCTTGGTCCTGGACGGACGATGCGTTTTAACCGCATTATCATTTTGCATTTTTTTTTTTTTTTTTTTTTAACAATCTTCGCCGGGGGTTGTTCTTCCGAACAAATTTTTGTCCATTGATCGTTTTGATCTGTGATGGAGAAGAGAGGACTTATCAATTATTACCAGAATCGTTGGCTTTCCTTCCTAGCTATACTATCTGATATATAAAGTATATGGGAGGAAATACAGAAGTGACTGAAACACGGGATTTAAGGAATCTGACGATTGGTTAAAGCCGATTTAACGAGTCGACCCAAGCCCGGAATACGGTTTCGTATACACGTTAAGAATTCAGATGATTGGTAAAAGACGTAACACGACCGTCCCTATTTCTTGCGATGGTAGTATACTGGGTGCTGTTGGCGGTTAGAGAAACACCCCCGAGATCCGAAGATCTGAAAACGTTGAGACAAGTCTGACTAATAAACGCGTAGGGTTAATGCGGGATTCGGTAGAATAAGTAAAAAGCGTCGTCGTCGTTGTTTTTTTTTCCGAAGATATAGCTAACGCGTACCCATAGAAAACTGTAATTCGGAGATATATACAATCGATAATCGCAAATCTTAGAACTCAATTATTATAGAAAAAATTATTTATACAGGATTTGATTTACGTTTTTCTTAACAGAAACCTCATAATTCAGGAGCTGGAACCGAGACATTCGGGGTGATTGGAGAAAGCGAAATAATAGAAAGAAAAAAGAGAAAACAGAAATCCAGCCAAGGTGTAAATTTAAAGGGGTGTCCAAACGCTCCACTTTTCTACCCTGTCCCCGTCCCAGACCCAGATCCCTCCTGTTCCACCACCGCCCTTGCCGTCAACAAATTCAACCATATCCTACATATTGTACGATAACCTGGTCGTGGTAGGTGGACATATGCTTCACCCTCGGTAACGCGCACGCACGAGCGAAATATAGCTCTAGGCTAACGGTTTGAAGAGAGTTTTCAAAGTTTTGAAAAAAAAAAAAAAATAATAAATAAATATAAACGGGAAAAAGGGAAAAGGAAAAAGAAAAAAGTAACAACAAGCGTTCGATCGAACGGAAACACCTGTCGGTCGCACGCCAGAGACACTTATCCCATGCACTATACGCGTGATCGCGTGGAGAGTGAAAAAAGCCTCCATATCCTTCCACTCCTTCTTTCTGCATTTCGATCTGCGTTCATCATATTGCATACTCATATGAGATAAATAGTGACGAGATACAATACAAAAGAATATCAAGTCAGATCTCTTCAATTGGTTTGGGAAAGTGAATTTCTCTCAGTATTTTTCGATCTAATAAAATACGAGCCCAATTTTAGTACCAATTGTTAGAAATATCTCTGACACGAGTGTGATCAATTATTATAATTTGATTAGACTATCAAGAAGAAAGTTTTTTCTCGCAATGAATTGACTAGATAAATCTCGTCGATCCAGTAGCTAATTTACTCTCTTCCCATATAGTTGAATACTAAAGGTAGAAAAAGCTTTCCTTAACAATCAGATAGAACCCGAGACACACGCTTTAAAATCCAATCGACTTGATTTCATTCCAGCTCGAGTCTGGAGAAGCGACGAAGTAAAGTGATTGTCCTTGGCGGATTCGTTTGATTTTTCCCCGCTCATTTATCTCCTTTGCTCTTCTCCAGCTGCCCTCTCCTTCTCTCTTCGTCTATTTTTTTTTTTTTTTTGTCTCTTTCTTTAGGAAAGGACAAAGTGCTCCTCCATCCCTACGCCCCCGCAGTATCCTCTTTCGCGGTTTCATCCACCGCTACGCTATACGGACGAACGTACCTCGTCGTATAGAACGGGGTCGCCGGAATGGAAACGGGAACGAGAACAAGAACGGGAATGGGAACGAGAAGTGGAAGTGGAAGTGGAACTGAAACGGGAACGGGAAGGATAGCCCGTTTCCAAGGGACGACGGCGGAAGGTTCCCGCGGGGGCTGTGTTATCGCCTCGCCAGGATGACCAGGCCGCGCTGTATCAAATATTAAACCTACTTGCAGCGCCCCCAGGTCATCCGTAGGTCGCCCCTAGGTCACCCTCAGGTCTACCATCTACACCCGTCTCCTCGTCTGCCTCGTCCCCGCGAATGTCTGTGTCTGCCACTTATTCCTCTTCTTCTATCTCCCCCTCTTCCTCTTCCTCCTCATCCTCGTCCTCGTCCTCGTCCTCGTCCTCGTCCTCCAGCTCCAGTTCCTTCGCCTTTACCTCGCCTCCGTCTTCTTGCAGCCGTAGGAACGTTCGCCAACGAATTGCGCGCAAAGGTATATATCCGAGGCTCGTATACCTTACTATACCTAACAGGGACAATTGCTTGCGAGCGTCCGTTCCTGAGGAAAACCGAAAGAAAATTTCTCTCGCGTGTCCGTTGGGACCCGCCGTGACAAATCCGATATTTCTCCTCGTCCCCTTCCCTGCTTCCACCCCGTCGCGGACGGTAATTAATTGAGCCTGACCACGACGCGGTTGCCTTCCTTCGATTCCTTCTCGTCCTCGTCCTCGTCCTCGTCCTCGTCCTCGTCCTCGTCCTCGTCCTCGTCCGTTGCTATTTACGTACCCAATGGAAATAAAGAATCCTGGCACTTTATTGGCGGCTATCCAAATTGCGGTTCTACTTCTATTCACCCGTCAGGAAACCAAGTGCCTCTCTTACATTCTGCACACTAGTATAATATGTCAGTCTGTTTATTTACTTCCAAAATTACGTTACCAAATGCCGCAACGACACACTCACATAGCTATTCGCTATATACACATTACGCACGTTAAATTAAATGGGAGGGTATATACGTGGTGTACATCAATATTTAGATGTATTAACACGTTGACAGCACCTCACCTGATACATGTTTTAGTCATGCAGCACTAGGAGACCCGTTATACCGCAGATTGAATGCATTTCTCTTTTCTTTTTTCGTTTTTTGGGCAGTAAATTTTAAATTTGCGATACTTTTTTTCAAGTATTCATCAGTTGACTACTTCGATGACTAACAATAATTGTAAGACGTTGGAAGGTGGAAAGGCAGACAGGCGGAACATACGAATCGTGGGGATCACACGCTATATGCATATACCTTAATACCTATATATATATATATTATATGTATACATCCACGTAGCTCGGGAGAGAACGTAATGTATAATCTAAACCATATGCCGTAAATGTAGCGGCGAATGTATCATTAGGAAAAGCCTTATCCCTGTAGCTTGGAATAGGCGCAGGAGTTGGGTAGCAGCAATGCTGGTATTAACGAGTGTTATAATTATTAAATGAAACAAACTGCCGCGGTGGTCGGTAACGAGTAAATGAAAGTAACCCCGGAATTACGCGGCGATAATACCCGCGTATTTGCAATCAAGCTAATGAGTATAATCAGTAACGGGTCGTTCCTAGGGCGGCCCTTCGGCGTTCCCTTCCCTTATATATTTCCCTTTCCTTTCATGATACAGTATTTCACCCACTTACATACCATTTCGTTATGTTTTCCATCGTTTTCTCTCTAATTTATGAATCATATAGGTATATTCATATACATAGGGGAACGGATATTTAGGGTCACGATCACGAAGCACCAGGTCTATACAACCTGTCCACAAAAGTTATTGCACGAATACAAAAACGGAGATGTATACCTATGGCATATGCGTGCGGACCATTCCGGGATCAGTTTCAGATGGAACAACCCTCTCGCTTAAGCATTCACATTATCATGCACCACGAATTACAGGAGGAGGAAAAAAAAAAATCTGTCGAAAGGTTTTGATCGCTATACAATATATGTCTGATGGTGTTATATATATTATGTTACAGAGTGCGTAGTTTTGGTCGGATAGACCTGCGCAGGGGTGGGGTAGGTGTATGTCGGGTATCTCCCTCTTTCCAACGTTCACCGAGACTCCTGAATCTTTAAACTCCCGTCAGTCATTGTAACTGCTGATGCGAGGGGCTGTCACGTCGATTAGGTGAGATGGCGTATATATTCAACCTCCAGTTTCGGGCAAGTTGAACTCGGGGATTCAGGAGTTCTCTATTCTCACATAACTCCGTCTCCATCTCTATCTCGCTTCTTCTCTCTCTCTCGCTCTCTCGTCATCCCTGTTACCAGTTCTCTGCTGTTTATCTCAAAAGCTCGATATATCACGCCATATCCCAATAATAAGTATCGAAAATAAAGGATATACAGATCTTACGATCAGTCAAAAGTCACTTTATGAGGGAATATTGTATCGATAGTTATATACTTTATCCAGGCTGCGTCAATGTCTGTGGACGAAAATTTACCACCGTTATTAAACTGTGCAACTATAATTCGATCAAGGCTTGTGTATAGTTTGTCGATTAATGCCGCGGGCTACTAATCACGTTATGCTCTGAGGGTCTAGAAAATTCGTGGACTATGTAATACATGTATGCATGTGTATATGTATATATGTATATATGTATCACATGTATACGTTGACTCGTACTCCTCGGATGGTATATGGCCTTTGCCGATCGCGGCTGTATACACGTACGCGCACACTCACTGATGAGTACCAAACTCTAGTACTAATACACTAGACCCGTTGACACGTGCCCGTCTAATGTTTACCGTGTTGGCTATGTTGAGCCAGCGCACACGACCGGTGCTGTTTCATTTGCGATCTATATCACGTTATTCTCAAACGAGCATTATACTGTATCGATACTTCTGTAACGATCTTTAGTCCAAATGTAGACACACTGGTGTTATATATACCCTGTTTGTTCCGGGTCTTACTTAGAAGATCGTTAAAACAGTTTTGATTCGAACCTTTTCAAACGGTGATTCCATAGTATGTCTGGGTCGTCATGCACTTGTCACATGCAGCCTTTGATTAATGCCATTGCAATAGATTAATTGTTGATACTTGTTAAATTGATGAGGTTTTCAATTAATAATTTACTTCGGCACGTTGCGATTCGTAAATCAAACCCCAATAGAGACAGTCCTTTTCTTTTCTATTCGAATCAGGACCTTCTGATTTCCTAAATCGGAAACTCGTCGTCAATATTATTGATCTTCTTTCAAGAAACTGTATTCCAATCCTCAAACGATCACGATTTGAGAAAATAAAGCAAGGAATGAACTAAACCATACATGATATGCAGAAAAACCGATTAATTCAAACCCCATGATACATATTTTCATGGATGTCATTCAATCGATCATCCATGCGTGTTTAGTATATAGTAAAAATGAGCCGTTTTTCAGCGGCAAACTATACAGGGTTTTGATTCTGTTAGGAAGAAAAGCTTTCCTGCAGGCGGGATGCCTGAAGGCTCAGTTAACCTGGAACGACTATAAGGTATGCCACAGGTATATGAATGCCTATACATACACGTGTATAATATTCCTCGTGTGTTGAATATTATGTGACAAAGTTGCTCCGATCAAAGTCCCCCGAGTAAGGTATGGGAAGTAAGGAAACGAAGGAAGGAACCAAGGAAGCAAAGCAAACTCAAACCCCCCTCTGGGGTCGCCGCTTTTGTGCAGTTTTTATCATAATACACACCTACACAAACTTTACCGTTCCTTCCTTCCTTCCTTCCTTCTTCCTTTCTTCCCTCCTTAGTTCCTTCATCCGCTCGTTCGTTTGGTCGCTCGACAAGCCGATGCTTTCAGTATAGTCGTAGTGGTGGTGGTATTGGTGGTGGTGGTTGTGCCTGGGGGCAGCCCCAGAGTGCTCGATTCGCATGATACTCGACATCCCCGTGTGCACCTCTTCTATTCACTGGGATAGAGAGCGAGCCATACACCCCGCGTGAGCCCCCCTTGAGTAAGGCAAAGGAACGCGAGACGGGATGGAATAAACTGGTCGCGATTTCACGTACATATTATATGCCCTCGTTCACCCTCGCACAATCGTCTCTTCCCTCAGAATCCGTGCTCGATTCCTGCTGCTATATGCATTTCACCTGATACAATATCCGAGCTGCCTCCTTAGAGAGACCGGATATGGATCCGCATGCGGCTCAAAACAATCTCTTTTTTTTGCATCCCTTAAATGGATAATTTTCATGCCTTTGCAGCTATAGCTCTCGACGGACAATGCCGCACAGGATCATATCGACGCCCGATACGAATAACAGCACATTTCAGATTCCGGGTGAATAAGAGCACGTTTCAAATTCCGGGTGAAAAAGAGCACATTTCAGATTGAGAATGAAAAAGAGCACATCTCAGGTTGACTCGAATACTAGCACGTTTCAGATTCACTCGAAGACTAGCACAATTCAGGTCGAAGCGAATATCACTTATTAGCATGCTAATACACTTGCAAGTGTTAACATTGGAAATTTACAATTATGCACAAAAATTCGATTCAATTTTATCATTAATTTAATTTTATAATGAACCTACCTGACACTTGCTAATAAGTAATATTCGCTTCGACCTAAACTGTGCTAGTTTTCGAGTGAATCTGAAACGTGCTAGTATTCGAGTCAACCTGAGATGTGCTCTTTTTCATTCTCAATCTGAAATGTGCTTTTTTTCACCCGGAATTTGAAACGTGCTCCTTTTCACCCGGAATCTGAAATGTGCTGTTATTCGTATCGGGCGTCGATATATAGTAGTATATTCCTTATGTTAATTCGCCGCGGATTCACTTATTTTTGTTCCACTTTTTATTTCTCTCGAGTCTTTACGGTGGAAGAAAGAACGGAGAGGGAGGATTTATTGAAAATTTTAGACAAGGAAATGCTACGCGTTGCTGCAACTGAGTAACGAGAAGAACGCGGAGAGGCTGGAGAGCTGTATAGGTGGATATGGTGGAACGTGGAGAAAGAGAAACTGCTGGATCGTCCCTCTTTCGTACCTCCTGCGCCCTTACAGAACGAAACACACCCGAGTTCGGGGCGCGCGGTGCGCTGTTCGCATACTTATGCTCGAGCTCTGCACATAAAGTTAGCTGGCAGGTCGGAGGAAAGAGGAAGGTCGAGTTGGTGGCCTCGTATCGCGTTGCCTTGCCTTATGCCTTACCTTGCCTTGCCTTACCTTGCCTTGCCTTGCCTTCCCTCGCTTTGCCTTATACGGTTCTTCTTCGGCTCCTTCGCCGTTCTTTGCCGCCGCACAAGAATAAGAAACGTGGGGCATACATAAACAAGAAGAGAGGCCAGGTTGCGGGGAGCGAGGCGAGGCTCGGGGGTTCGGATGCAGCAATTTAAAACGTACCCCGGAATTCCTCCCAGCGGAGCCGTAGAGCGGCCCGCTGTATTGCGAATTTTCTCTCTCGGTTCACCCCGCGCGCCTAGCCCTGCGCGGCATTCACCAACGGTTGAAATTTCGAGTATATATATAAAATAGAGAACCCTGCACCGTAACTATACGCCGCCTGCGTAAATTAGCCAGAATTTTACAATGGATTTTTAGCTCTCTCAACTCTTACTTCGATATTATCAAACTATGACTGATCATTCTCTCATAGGAATCATCTGAAACCCTATAGATGAAGCAATAAGATTCTTTGCTTTTTAACATTTACAAAAAAAAAAAAAAAAAAAAAATAGATAATTGCTAGGAACCTTAACCGTATTAATTGTTTAAAATCCTTTCCAATCAATTCGGATTAAAAGTTCGAATCAAACTGTTATAAAACAAATGAAATCCTGTGATTCCTCGTCGAGTCTTCCTAAACTCGTTTAATTTTTTAAGCGGGGTAAAGCAGCTACGCGGGATTTTCTATCGGCGCTCGCGAGTAAATAGTTAAAATGATATCTCACCGGTGTTCTATATATATATCCCTCAAGACGTGGCGTAGTATCGAACGAAAATCTTCTACCAAATGATGAAAATGATTATAAAAGAAAAAAAAAAAAAAATTACACGCTTAACTATAAGCCAACCCTATGCAGAACCCAATGACGGAATATTGGAATAATTCGAAGCACGGAATTCAGCCGCTACTATGCTGCTATACTCCAGGATCACCTGACATCGTTGCAGCGGTTCAGCTCTCTGACACAATGCATCTAGCTTAATCAAATATACGGTGCGGATAACAATGAAGGAGAATTTCAAGTTGTTTCACTATATGCTATACCGGTTCGCAGTGCAAGCGATTGGATGTTTGAACGGCGGTGTCGCCGGAGGCGAACGTGTTTGCAGACACGAACTGGGAACGCGGAGGGTACGACACGGCTCACCCGGAGCCAGGGGACACCAATTGGTGCTGGCAATTCTAGTAATGTACCCGTGGGGTTGCCTCAAGACATCTTTTGGTCCTCCTTTCAAACGCCGGACAAACCTCCATGACCTACGACTCCCGGCGTGCACGAGACAAGAAATTTGAAATTTCATCCCCTAGCTATTCCGCGCGCTTCTTTTACACCGTTTTCCATTCCTTTCCTTTTCTTCTCGTCGTCTTCTTATTTCTATCTCGGTGAGTAATTTCTACCTATTCTTTCTTACAGACTCTTGGTACTGGATGCAGTTCAACCTAGAGATATAAAGAGTTGAAAGTAGCTGAGGGAAGGAATAGACGGCAGAGAAGCGGAGGAACTCGAGCAATAGCAGTATAGAGCTCGTGCATTGTTTATTAGGCCGCCCAATGCCTTACCTTTGTTGTATTTCTCGGAAAAATATGGTTGCTTCGGGCGCGAACGATTGCTTTATGGTCCATTTCGCTGATTTCTCTTTCCCTCTATTTTACAAATTATATTCCACCCCGCGCACCCTCCCGCTACCGGCTGCCATTCCTGCGCAGCTATTTTCCTCTATTCGTTTCGCCTTTTTATATCCAGGCTTGTCGTAAATTTTCTTTAAAAAATAGTTTCTTTGTTTTTACTAATTCATCAACTACTTGGCCGCCTAGACAATATTTTTTTTTCGAAAATTTGAAAGCGTCGACTATCGCGGCAACGGAAACCCCGTTAATCTAATCGGCGAAATGAATCGAGGGGTATGAGGAGGTTTCATTTCTTCACGTTTGCAGCGAGTCTTCCAGTTCCCCGCTTTTCGAGTAGGTATCTCGTGCGAAAGTATGATTTCATGAATAGTAGATCGAAACGAGCGCGGGAAGTGGAAGTGGCAATATTAACCTTCCTGGCTGCGTTAAAGTATCACTTAAAGGAGGCAATACTAGCTTGGCAACCAGCCGTATCAGATTTCCCGGCATTCCCAGTTCGCCCGGGGAACCCCCGCGACTGCGAGCATTAATACACAATGAAAAAGACCGGTAACTTAAGACTTGGAAGACCGCGTGTGGAGGTGCGTAGCTCCTTGTTCAAAAAAATGAATAAAAAAGCTGAAAAGTAAAGAAAAAGAATTTAAACCAATCCAACGAATTAAAGGCATCGACAATAATTTCCCTTTTTCATTCTTTGTATTTTAAACAACGTATTCCTTTGCCCAGACTCGCCTTGAATATTATTATTATTATTATTATTATTATACATAAGGTACTACATAAGACGCGTCTGCGACGTACTTTATTTTTAATTATTATTATCCATTCCGGGGCTGGGAACAGAGGCGACGTAGCTCAGGGGGAGGGGGGAGGGGGCAGCAAGATGGGAATATGCAGGACGAAATCGAGGGTCGTTTCGGGCCCCGGTTGTACGTGACTCGCTTAAGGTACGAGCGTTTGTCGCAAGGTATGGTATGGCAGAACTTTTCGAGGGAAACCGCAACTCGTAACAACGCAAAGGCTCGAGAAAGTCTCCTCTATGCTATGCCTACGCGGGCGGCGTTATACCATATCGCCTTGACTTTTCCTTTATTTTTCTTTTATTTTTATTTCTTTTTTTTTTTTTCTTCCATGAAAACCGAGTAGGTATTATCAGCAACGGTACCGCTACTACAGAACCGCGGGCGTATTGCAACGAGTTTGAAATCGGCGCAGATAGAAATGGAGACAAAACGATATGGTCGCTTCTCGCGGACTGCGCGGAGGCCTGTCTCTCTATTCTATCATACCGAATAAACCAGCTGTCTATTTCCCGATCCAACCCTCAGATCCATCAATTATTTAAGTCCTTCCTAGGTAGTTGTGCCGCACCGCAACAAAGTTCAACTTACGGCAAACTGCCCTCAGCTACTGCGCGGGCTCTCCCCTCACTTGATCGAGCCATCCAGTTCTCTCCGTTGAGTATATATATACAGTACGAGGATATGTAGTCGGAATGGACAGCGCAAGCTTTTCTATACTACAACTAGAAAAACGTTGCAGAAGGGGTTGTCCAAACTTTACCGATCGCGAAATAAATCGCGCGATCTACGGTTTTCGGGGTTCGACGTGTAACTATAGGTAGTACGGAGTTGGTTGCTGAGGCCTCGATTTTAATCTTTAATCGGTATACCGACGAGGCGGCTGTAGTAGTAGACTAAGCTTTGGTATTCCTTCAGTCTGTTCACACCTTAGCGCCCTGGGACTTAACTTTAAAAACCGAGAGCTTAATAATTTACGTTGGCGCCAACAGCGGTCGGTAAAACAGTTATAAAAACAGCCGTAACTACGTTAGAATCAATTATTTAAGATGCACAGCTCCGTAAAGAGAGGTGGGCTAGAGTCGTAAAAGGGGCGAGAGAAGTGCCGTTGGGATGGGTCAGCGGGAGTTCTTCTTCTCGTCTCTGGACCGGGACGACGAGAGAAGTAAAGGTTTCCTTGCCCGGAGGGGTTTCGCCGGGAGAACCGGGTGCACATCTCTCTCTCTTCCACCCTCTTATTTCTTGCCATCTATCTCTCTCTATATCGGACCCCGCGGTTGTAAAAGCCAGCAGTTAAAAGTTGACTGAATTATCAAGAGGCTGACCAAAAATGTCTCAGGGATAGGGATAGGTATAGGTACCGGATCTACGCCAACTTCGTTGATTGTCTTACGGGAGGGTTGCGACCCTCCGACGCTAGTGCCGCAGAGGGTGGGGAAAAGTAGGAGCGAATTTGCGACTCACCCTCTCGCAGTAAATTGACATTAAAATAATAAGAAAGAACAAGTCACAGAACAAGTTGCAAATAGTTTAATCGTTTCACTGCAGTTTCACTTCATGTTTATTTCATTCTATGCAGAAACAGGGGTGCAATATAATATATCGTGAACTTTTTATATACGTTCTGCAGCAGACTGCTTTCGAACTCCGCAATAACGTGTATACATAGATATTTTTTACTTAATAGTTATAGTAATGAATAAAAAATAAATAAATCTTGAGGTTCTTTGTTTCTTTATTCAATATCTTCTCTTCTTCTCGCTGTTCTTCCTTCGATTTTTTTTATACTTCTCAGCTGACGTCATCTCTGTCCAGTATTACCCTGCGTTTCATACCCTTTGTTGATCAATTTAATTGAGTATTCAGGTTCTATGGTACTTGAACGTGGAACGAGGACCTACTTGGACGAGTGCGTCGACGAGAATACACTCCCGACCTCTCCTATACCTAAGGATTATCCTTCGTTCGAATTTAAAGTTTCGCCTGCTGCATGGTTCCCATTGTCAAGAATTATTTGCTTCAATGCCAAAGTCGCGATTATTGAGAGTAAATTTTTGAGAGAACTCTAAAACACTATTTACAGGTATATCTCATACCATAAAACTGTTCCGATTACGATTTTTTCATTTTTACAACAATAAGGAATTTATTAATTCCGTGAAAATTGGGTCTTCTCGTTACATGAATCAATTTTTTTTTTCCATTCATATTATAGCTCTTGATTTCTTCTCTATAAGATTTTAGAAATGCTTAATTATAGATGTCAGAATTATTTCTTATCAATTCGCATTTCAATCCTGAAATTAAAATAATCAAAATCATTATTAGATCTAAAAATATGTATTTGCCTTTCTAAAATATTTTTAATTCCCTCAAAGCATAGTAAAATCTAACGTAAACACCCATATCTCGCATTTTCAATCGTTCTTAATCATATAGCATCTGTTTTTCTAAATTAAAAAAAAAAACCAATGACTTCTAGACACGCATAATGCAATTTCATCACATTTCATATTTTAAAACTCTTTGATTTCAATTCGCGGCTTTGTTAGTCAATCACCACTACCTCCGCCAGAGGCGTTACAATTCAACTTAATCCATGCCGCCATCTGTCGTGAAATTTACTTATCACGATGCACACAGTTCGGTATAGCAATAATAAATCGCGTTACAAAATTGAAAACCACAAACGTCAGTCAGAGTGAAAAACATTCAAATCTTATTTCTACACACAGAGTAATAATACGGTCTAAACTATGCGCGAATTAACAAATATCTAACCATATCATAACTGTGTTATTTATCATTAACCTCCAAAATACCCGAAAAACCCAGTGCTATCACATGACTACAAACAGCTTCGATATATCCTTCGGTCAACATAACCTATCCGTCTAATAAATAACCGGCGTTACCGTCATGCAGAAAGAACCGAAACCAGGAACGCCGAAGCTCAACACAACCAGGAAGTAAGAACAACGACGAAAATCTGATGTATGTTTAATCCAATTTTTTAAATTTTCACCAAAAATTTGATTACAGGCCTCGAACTCCTGATAATAGGCTCAGGAATCCGTCCGCCGATGTCACAATGCCTACCATGAATCGTGCTACTAATTTACGCCAAAAGGCTGCTATGGCTTCTGGAGAAATAATGATTCCCTCTGGTGAGCCGAAAATTGGATATTTGGTGTTTTTTTTTTTGTTTTTTGTGAAATTGTTATTTAATGCTCAAAATTGTTGTCATGCTTTTTACTATTTTTGCAGCTCTGTTTACAAAGAGACGAATAGGTAATGCGGCTCGTTTGAACGCAACATTCTCTCAGCCTCTGGCTCAGGTTCCATTAAAAGCAGAGGTTGAATCTACCGAGAACGAGTTAAGCCTCCTTTACGATAAATATCTTCAAGCTACAGCTGCGGAAATGTTATTGAAGAAAAAAATTGATGATAAAGAACGGGTGATCAATGTTCAAATGGTCGCTACTTCTAGGGAGAGAGGAATTGTTCAAGAGAAATACGAAAAGGCTAAATTGAGAGAAAACGAAATTAGAAATGCTAATAGCATGCAGAACACCATCGATGCACAAAATAATCGAATCACCAACTGCTTTGGTAGGATTATTCAATGGTTTTTAGAAATACGTTGTACAATCAATATTTAGGAACTAGATTTACATAAATACATGTTCATGGATTCATAGAAACAATAATTAACATTCTGTTTATTGAATAACTTTCGGGGGATTGAAACTAGCTTAAAGAATTTTGCCACACTGATATCTCAGATGATTTGTACATCTGGTATTAAATTTGAGCCAAATTGTTCCAAGGGATTTGGAAAGGGGATAAAAAAACGTGTTCTTGTAGCAGATTTTTCAATATTTGAAAAAATTGAGATTGAACTGAAATTTCGTGTCAATATTCACGTTTGTTTTGTTTTTACAGATGATCTGCGACGGAATAAGGTGAAAGAAAAATTGCTAGATCTAAAAACGCTACTCGAACCGCTGGACGAACTTCGTTGTCAGGGAATTGTGATTCCCGAAAACCTTGAGGACAGTAAAGAGCTTTTAGAGAGCTTGGAAAAGATCGGGGAAGTTTTAAATCGCATTAAAGAATCCAGTGGCGATAAAGGAAACGTTTACAGAGATCTTGAAAAGGGGTTGAACGATTTGATTAAAAAACATGCGGAAATCGAAGGCGTGAAAAAGAAGTAAGACGAGTTCAAGGAATGAAAAATACCTAAACGACCATTAATTTTCATTTTTTTTATTCAATTTTTTGATTCATTACAGATTCGACGAGGTTCTCTGCGGACTCCAGGTCCTCGTACTTAAAGACGCATCTCATTCTCTGACCCAGAGCTACGTCGACGAATTGAATTGAAATTAGCGGACTATGAAATACCCGAGTCTGCGTCAAGCGACAATGATTAATAAATTGATTACGTGTCGCGATGTTTAATTAAGATTTAAGATTTAAGATTTAAGATTTAAGATGTAGAAATGATTTTATATATTTTGTACAAAACTAAACTCTATCTCCATTTTTTTTTGTTTTATAATAAATTATCTCTCATATTATTTCCCCACTGGTATTTTATTTATTTATCCTCTGTCCTTGTAGAAAATAAATCAACGTACTTTTATTTGAATATAGAAAAATTGAAAAAACAAAAAATTGAAAAAAAAAAAAAAAAACTAAAAATTTACATAAAAATGAAAGAAATAAATACACAGTTACATTCTCTTTGCTTTTTCAACGTGAAATGAAGCTTTTCGCTAACTCCTGAATACTGAGCGGGCGATTCAAACAAAAAGAACCCGAATCTTGAGCTTAAAATTGGTTTTATTTAAATATCAATAACTTCTAACTATGATTAGTTAATTTTCGAAAGAAATGAGATGTATGCGTAGGGTGTAAAATAATCCTCGCCATTTTGGAAAATTTTGCCGGGGGTTGTGGGATCGCGTGCGCCATCCGCATCTCGCGGAAATAGCGAAAAACTTCATGATATTTTGCGCAGTCTCACTACCCTCGCCATATTTAATTTTTCGCAAATTATTTAGTCAAGATTTGACAAAAGGATATGAAAAATGTATGAAAAATCTTAGGATTCCGAATTTTTAAGTTTACGAAAAAAAAAAAATCTCCCAAAAAATGTCATTTTTTTTGTCATTTTTTCGATTATTTTTAAACATTTTTCACGAGCTCGGAATTTTATTCTGCGCATGGAAAGCAATTTTGCCCAATCATAAATAGGGCTATTGTGGGGGGATAGAGTATGTTAGTGCATTTCATACATTTGAGTGTAATGGTAACCAGATAGAAGCAGCGAGGCTACCGGCCGTCAGCACGTAAATACAATAAATTTAAACATTATACATTTTAAGAAACGTTATATACCGTTTATAGCCACGTAGATTATACACCCTTCTTATCATTTCATTCACCCAACTCTATTTCGGGATTATATTTTCCTATCTATCCACTACCTTAGACCAATTACTTACTCGTCAACTATCTCTCACCGTATTATCCCATCCCCATCCCCATCCCATATCCCTCCCTTACTCTCCGCGCAACCCCTTTCATCCCTCATACCTCATCCCTCTACGTTCCTACTACCTCCTTGCCCTACCTACCCCCTGGCCATTCCAGACCGCAGACACAAAAACAATAACAAATCGATTCTAGGGGATGGTCGGGGATTTCGGTGTTGGGTTTTTGGCCAGGGGCGAGGGTGAGGGTGAGGGTGAGGATGAGGATGAGGAGGAAGAGGAAGAGACTCGGAGAGGACAATTTTAGTTTCTTCTCATATACGCATTAGATTTTTCGATCCGAAGTCCTCCGTGTATTTTTTTCTCCACCCTTACTCTATATAAATTCAATTCCAATTTATCTCGCGCGTTAAATTTCCAAACCGGACTTTTAATCGGACACTCTTTTCACTACAATACAAATTAGAGATATATAATACATACGTGTGGTATACGATACTTGTAATAATTATACAGATTGCACCTGATCTATGAATATAATTCAATACACGGTTTTACATTTCCAGCTTACTTCATCGTAATAAATAACATCCACTAATCCCTTGCCCGCGGACTGGTACCATATATATATATATATATATATATATGTATACCCCGATTTTCAAACCAATTGTGTTTATTTTGAACCGTGAATGTATATACGTGCACGTATGTATGTATGGCGCTAACGTTCTACAAACAACCGATGTTATCTGTCCGTTAATTACCAAACTTTTACGATACACACTAATGGTCATATCGAACGCGAAACAGATCCTGCTGCTGCCGAACTGGAGGATTATATTCACTCCATTTTCAAATACGTGTCGTTGATGACGAAGTCGTTTTTTCACCATGAAAAGAAACGTTGGCAATGCAAATTATCAATGCAAGAGCTAAAACACAATTAACTAAAAAAAAAATGAGCGAACATAAGCTGAGCGCGTTTTTCTTGACTTTCAACAATCCCGCCGACTCTAATCTCATTTCTGAAGATGGAATATGGGATCTGGAGTCTGCACGCCGCGAGTGGACTGTGGGGCGATCCGCGGCTCGCCAGAAGACACCCGATTCTGGGACCTGGGGGGCCGGGTACACCCGGGGCAGCATTTGCCCTGAATACATTGAGGCGTCCGATAGACGGAATCGCGATGCCTGTGGCCGCAAGTAGCCCGGATTATCAAGCGATGGAATTGGTCACCAGGACGTCATCGGCTGTAGTTGAATCGACAGCCACAGTAGAACCGAAAACCGAACAGACGTCACGAGACAACGAAACTAACATCGAAGTAACTCACAGCGAAAGAGATGACGAGGAAAGCTCGCGACAGGTAAGACGCGGTAGAAATTCGCAATACGTTATTCATAGGAAGAAACGGCGCTGATCTTTTCGCAACTTATTCCATTCCGTTGAACAATATCAGAGCCCGGTAACGATCGCTAACAACAACGATGATCCTGATCACGACGAAAGCGACGCCGAAAGTATTAGCAGTGGAAACGATCAGTCACGACATTCGGTGAACAACAATCTACATGGCAAAACTGCAGATGGAATGCCGTGTCTACTTCTGGACAAGGTTCGTCTGGAATTTGCAGTATTCTCGATTCTTTAGATATTCTTGTGAGTTCCTTCCAATTTATCCGTGGGTTGAATAACTTCCGAACCAGTGCACCGATTTTTGCGAAATTCGGCAGAGAAATGCTTCGCACAATTTGTAGATCTGGTATTGAATTTGAAACAAATCGGTCGAGGAGTTTTTGAAGGAGAGGTACTTTTCGAAGCATCAAGAAATTGAAATTCTTTCTTCTGACGTTAGTTTCAATCCGAAAAACAGGACGAAGGAGTGCCTCCAGTGTTGAACAGCTGGGTCCTCGGCGCCTACACCGCGATGCTAGGCCGTCTTTCAGCGGCCACAGCAGCTCTCGAAGGTTCCGAGGTACCAAACATGGCCTCAGACTCCGGTTCCGAGAGCGACGATTCAGCTTACACAGAAAAGTAAGTGAAATTTCAAAATCGCGACCAAAAGGGTCATTCCGAAGACCCATACGTGTGATACGACGATTTTCAGGTCTCGGGGTTGCAGTCCTAGTGGGGTCCCGCATCGGGGCTACTCCTGTGGATCATGTGACGTAATTTCACCCACGAGACCTGCCCTCCGTAAACACATAGCCGATTCTCATCCAGCAATCGTTGGACTGAACACTGGCGAGGCAAGGAGATGTCCAGCAACAGGATGCGAATTTGCAACCGGAAGTAGATGCGAGATGGAAACTCACGTCGCGGCTCACGTTGCCCAAGGCATGTCGCCTACTGGAAAAAAGCGATCCCTAGCCCTCCAGCGCGTCAGGTATAGGTACTTGAAGTTTGTACTTGGCACGATAATGGAATATAGTTAAACAACGATAAATTATGCACAGCTTAAAGAGCTGCTGCTAAGTCCTTAGCAGGGAATCTACTAATCAATCAGAAAAATTTTCAGATACGAAAGAGAGGAGTACAGGTGCTCGATGTGTTCATATGCGTGCACTATCGAAAAGGCATTTCAAAAGCACCTTAGAGCTCATGCTAAGGGTGCAGCACCCGAGACTAGAGTAAGCTGTCCAGTTTGCGGGGCTGATAGAACATCGGAAGTTGATCTGAGCAGACATATGCGGAGGCATCGTGACGATAGATACTTTTGCTGTGACATATGCATCTTCAGGACCGTGCAACTCAAAAAGGTAATTAAATCAGTTTCACATCGATTATAGATCGTAATACGATGCCAAAGAAGGAGAATTCTCGTATTTCTGGACTTGGACTGATGTGACTTGAACTTTCCTGATGATCTAATTTCAGCTTATACAACACCGGCGGATGCATACGGGAGAAAAACCTCACCTTTGTCCACACTGTGCTTACCGAAGTGCACGACGTGACAATTTGAGGAGTCATGTACGCCGTGTACACAAGAAGGAAAACCTTTACTGTGACACTTTTAGCCCTCGTGGTATGCTGCAGATATCACCTGGAAGTCAACCGCTCAGAAGTCCCGCTTCGTCGCCGGCGTCGAATGCTGGAAGTGCTAATTAATGAATCCGTCATAATTGATCCTTAAGTTAGTAACTAGGTATGGGTCGTTAGATTCCTCCTCATTTTTTGGGGATGATCAAGATAAGGGTAGATATTTCGTCTCCTGCAGAATGTTCAAAGTTTTCACACCTGCTGGTAAGGTTTTTAGCTTTTAGAATAACATGGGTGCTATTAGCGAGATGAAGATGAAAATGATGATGACAGTACGGTCAAAGGTAATGGAGCGATTGAGGTAGGTGCAAGTCATTTTTCGAAAACAATTTAAACGAAAGGTATATATTATAACAGTGCTCGATGTATTTTAGCCGAAGGTTTGAACCCAGAAAGGAAAGCGTCATAAAGAACGAATTTTTTTAAGAGGAATTCAGTAACGAAATGGTCAGTCAGTAATTAGTCAAATTAATTGTAATTATAAATATTTACAAACTTAAGGTCTCGTGGAGTTGGGTAATGATCTTTGCTCGGTAATTTGAGCGAGGAGATAATATTGTCTAAGTATACCTAATAGTAATTGGTTGTTTTATTCGTAAATCGTAATTAATATTTATATACGTATATGTATAAACATATGTGTATATATAGGTATATATATATACAGGGTGATTCAGAATTCGTGACGAATCTCTTGAGGGGTTGATCCTGGTCGATATTGGCATCGAAAGTTCGTTAGCCATTCTTCCGAAAAATGATTTTTTTCCTTCGAACCATAACACATTTTTTTAACATCTTATACCAAAAAGAAACTTTCACTGAGAAATCTCTCTAATATTGAAAAAAAAAAAAATTCATTGGCATCATATGGGATTCTTTAAAATTGACAAATGATATTAAAAAAAAAATGAAAAAAATCATTTTTCAGAAAAATGGCTAAGGAACTTTCGATCCCAATTTTGACGAGGATTAACCCCTCAAGAGATTCGTCATGAATTCTGAATCACCCTGTATATATATACATATACATTAAATTTTACACGTCCTAAATTCGTCAATAAGCAGTATAATATTAATTAGGAAAATATATATATATAATATATATATAGAACGTGTCACGATTTACCTATATTATAGTAACTCTACTACTATATTACCAAGGTTCATTAAATATATAAACAATTTATTTATACATGGACCAGAGATTTGTCGTAGATTATTATTTTTGGTTTTTTCTTTCGCCATATCGTGTGTCAATATTCCATAAAATTTGGAGAGTCCTACATAGTTTTTTTTTTTTTTGTTTTTTTGTTTTTTTTTTTTTTAATTTCGTATTTTTTTCATCCATATTTGTTTTCGGTATAACAAAAAACAAAAAAAAAAAAAAAAAAAATCACTTTTATTATCACGATTTACAGTACAAAGGGTGTTCGCAAATTGCCTATATGAAAAATGTAAAATCTAGTATAGGAATAGCTGGGTTTCTTTATTCCGTCAATAATTATTATTAACAATATACGATATTCAGTTCGATAAATAATATTAATTATTATACATTTATCGCGTCTCTGGTCTAATAACGAAAACGATATACCTTTAATTAATTGTATAGTATACTATCCTTTCCAGAAATAAATTATACTAGACTTTTAGAACGTGCATGCGACCGTTGTCAATCTAAAGTATATATAATAAACTAATTTAGAATTCTTATGTAATGTGACTTCTATACGGAAAAGCAAAAAGAGAGATAGAGATAGAGAGAGAAAAAAGAAAGAAAAGAAAAGAAAAGAAAAGAAAAGAGAACAAGAACAACATTTTTAAACTAAAATTTAAGTCAACTAAACGTTTGTATTTGTAAAGAATTTTTTATTCCTCAGATCTTAATATTTATAGATTATACTATATATGGTCGAAACGATGATATATTGATTATTATAATATAGTCATTATAAAAAGCTGCGAGATGGTGCTAGATCGTAGACTGGATAAGTGAAAGACTGAAATCTAAGTAAAAAAAAAAAAGAAAAAAAAAAAAAATAAAACTATAATTTTATTCGTATGAAATAAATCAGACATTTTCGACCGCAGAGACTAAAAAATGGTAACAAAGACTGAGATTTCGAACTGATATATATATGCCAGGGTCTGTAAACGCTTTTTTAAATTTTTAAACGTCAAGGATGATGATAAGTAATATATATTAGAGATTACGTAAATATTCTATACCACGATCACTTCCGACAAGTGAATGATGGAAGTTTTGAATTCTCTTTTCAAAATTCAAAATTCTAAGCCTTCAAGAACAATCCAAATCCAAAGTCAAAATATTAGTAATTAAATGTCACGAAACGGCAGGGTGGATGTAAAATATTATTTTATAACAATTTACACATATATTACAAGGGAGAAGTTAAAAGACCTTGAGATGAATGGATAAATTGTCACCAATAATTATTTTTACGTTAAAACTTGGAACTCAATTAATTTCTCCTTGCGAAAAAAACCCAACTCGTGGTTCATGATAAGATTATATATATATATCTATATATAATTATATGAAAATAAATGGCACTGATAATTTATACTTTACATCATTTAGAGGAAAAATTCTGCCACTATCGTCTGAACTTCTGTTTTACATCCTGCCGTATAATCAGTTCGGAGAAGTACTATATTTTGTGATAAGGATAATGATTGCTGAATTATCTAATATTTATAAAAAAAAAAAAAAAAAAAAAAAAAAGAAACGAAATTAAGGTATAACATATTATTCGTTGAATAATAATCATACTGCAAATTTGTGTATAGTATGTATATCTATAGATATACCCCTAATTCGAAGAGACTGATTCGCGATAGGTAAATAAGAATTATAAGAAACAATAATTGGCAATATAATACTAAATGATAATTAATAAATACCTACCTAATCGAAGGTATTCGGTGCTAGACCCTGGCAGTATAAGGGAAAGGTGCTATTTTGCAACGTCGCGTTTAATATTTGTTATTATATATTATTGCATTATATTTATATACATAATAATAATAGTATATGTAAAGACTATTATTAAAAAAAAAAAACAATATAATATATATATAATAATAATAATAATAATAATAATAATAATAATAATAGTAATATTAATAATATACATAAATGTGTGTCAATTTTCAATGTATTATATTTCTATTCAATATTTATATATAGTTAGGATAATTAATACCGCGTAATCCGTCGTGCAGATTATCTATAATTACATCTAATAATATGCGGTATACTACTCAAACGATTAAAATAATTTATTTATATAATATATTTAAACTATAACGAAGAAATATTTGCGCAATATTAACTTATTGCAACGCCTATTTCTTTCTTCTGATATAATTTTAATAAATTATACCTAATAAACGTTTCAGTATATATTTTATTATCAATTATTATTATTATTATACGTGAATTAATTAGTATATGTGGTTTTTATAAATTTGATAAAAATGCACAACGTATTCATCTACAATTCGCGCGTATCCCATGGCGAAAATAATTCGACTCATTTCTATGGAATTATTTTTAAAAAATGGGAACTTTTCTTAGTTTTTCAGATTTTTCAAGAAATTTTTTTATCATCTTATATAATTTAATTATACACATAAATCATGTCGACGTTACGATTATATAATATGAAAAAAAAAAAAAAATGCAAAAAAAAAAAAAAACTCACCCAGAATTATTATTATATATATATATTTATATATATATATATAATATATATGAATATAAATATATACATGTGTAATAAATATATAA
The DNA here is from genome assembly GCA_943736025.1 of Tenthredo mesomela. Classification (NCBI taxonomy): domain Eukaryota; kingdom Metazoa; phylum Arthropoda; class Insecta; order Hymenoptera; family Tenthredinidae; genus Tenthredo; species Tenthredo mesomela. Next base: position 1,026,816 of record OX031019.1, read on the forward strand.
TTATATTAGGTATAAATTAAATGGTTGTTTAATGGCCAGCGCAGTCTATTATATTATATTATATATATTATAGTCTTCAGATTTATTCATCTATTTATACAAAACTTATTATAATATATCTAGGAAATAAATATTACATATAATATATATAAATACATACATATACGTATATGTATGTGAATGTTTGCGTGCCACTATATAATATAATATACTATATACGAAACTGTGCGTGCCAAAGTAATGTTTTAAGATAAAAACTATAAAAGTTTCATCATTGAAGTATACGGGTTGAATTTTATCTAATTATACCTACACCTTCGTAGTCTGAATGTGTATATTAATTATTATTCCTAAATAATATTATTTAAATATTAATTTTGATAATAATTAGAAAACTGATCGTCTATTCGTATATATACCGAGAATTTTCGGTGAGAGTAGACAGTCCCCTTCCTACGGTAAAACCAACACAGGCGCGCACCGCGTGCGTGAGGCTCGGTCAGGACGAAATGAGGTGCCAGTAGCATTGCATCCCCTCATGCACGCACGCGGTGCGCGTTCGTGTCGGTTTTGCCGTAGGAAGGGGACTGTCTACTCTCACCGAATATTCTCGGTATATATTAGTGATCGTGTTGTTTTTCCTGTTTCGATCTCGCGGTTTTCTCATCCGCTATTATTATTCTATACCTACCTATATACATGGAAAGATAATTAATCAACGAACTATACATTATTATTACCTCAGCTGTATACTTCAATTGTAAATACGGTTTGAAAAAAGGAAGAAAAAAAAAACAAAAACAAAAAGAAAAAAAAAACCCACTTGTTATAATCTTTTAACTGTTGAAATTTTTGCTGTAGTCGTATAAGCCTCCCACTGTAAACCTTACCTAAACTAACAATATTATATACATATAAATATAATATAATATACATTATATATTCTATATTAATGTTTCTTAGATTAACGAGATAAGAAAAAAAGAAAAAAGAAGAAAATAACCATTAAACGAATTCAAGGATTATTTAGAAAACATTGTCCAAGCGGACGCTCGCTTTGTTCATTGATTCGTCAAGTCATTATATTACATGGATTCCTTCGACTAGTATCGCAATCCGGGTCTTTAGTTTTAAGATGAAATTGCGTATAATGAATAATAGAAAAAAGGAACCGAGTCCAAAGTTCCGATAATGGTAAAATTTTCGAATTCGTTTGAGACGATTGAGAATTTGTAGAAACGTTCAAGTTTCTATGTTAAAATTTCGAAGAGTTACAATGCAGAAAGCTTGAGACTCCGATAGTCCAAAACCCCGAAAATTTATGGGGATTTCAAAAATCGAGACCCTCTCTATATACAGAAACCGATTTTATTTATTCACTTAAATCGATAACAACGCGATGTCATAAATAATTGGTGGGATTTTGAAACTTTCTTTTCAAAAATTAAATCTTGATACGATTAATAGAGCCCGAGTGACTAAACACTGAATGAATACATGCGCGAATTTCAAGTTTCGGAGTTTTGGCCTTTCGGATCTTTATAACTTTCGGAATTTCGAACCTCCGGTTTCGGAGAAACCGTATCAAAGTTTTTGAAATCAGCTATATAGACTTTCGGTGATATAACTGTTTATGAAATCTGCGAGTCGTCGTTAATCAAATTGGGAATTTTTTAAAATTCAAAAAATTATAAGAAACGTAAAGAGATATCCAAGCGTGAAAATTTCATACTCTAAATCTCTTCGATTTTTATTCTCCGAATATCGTCTCTCCAGAAATCTAGTTCTTCGAATTATCACTTTTCCTCGAACTGTGCAATTATTCTTCCACATATTAGATAAGCGCTATGATATTATGATCAGCGTAGACGACGCGATATCGTCGAAGGATATCATGTCATATAAAGCGGTATTCAAATAAATATACAATCTAAATGTGATAATATATTTACTATTAATAATTATGTAAAAAATAATTACTGATATTATACTACATAAGCCTAAACTAATTATACTGTGTAATATCGATCAAATCGATTAATACAAAAAAAACAAAAAAAAAAAAAAAAAAAAAAAAAAAATAACGAACCGAGCAATTTTAGAATTCGTGTCTATGTAGATAAGAGTATAACTAATATATGTCCCAGGTTCGCGGTTCGAATTAAGACGACGGATAGACAATCTAAATTAGAATCAAATAACAGAAATACGAATTTAGCAAGTTATAAAATAATATTATCTTATTAAAATTTAACCAAATATGAAAATAGTGACAAACACGTATTCGTCGTCAGAATTGACAAACGTCCTTGGTGCATAAAGAATTCGTCGTCCTATCGCCATACGAGTCTCGTTATTGCGCAGCAATAATAAAAAATGTAATTGAATTTCGCTTTTCGATAGAAAAATTAAATTAATATGAAATTTTTTCTTCTTTCTTTTAATCAATTCTCGTATGTGCGATTGCGAGATTTTCGTCATTTCTAACGAATAGTTAAATCGTGAAATACACTTTAAAGCTAGATATACCTATATACATATATTTGTGTATTTCGGTAATCGTTCAATCTATCGCGTCGATGCAGCCGAATGCAATGGCTATCGATTATAATTATTGCAATTAATAGTAATAATAATGATGATAATTATTATTAATATTAATATTAAACATATATAGAATATTAAACTGTAATATTATGTGCGGCTGCAGTTGTAACCCGTGAACTACCTATATATTATCTTTTAAAAAAAGAAAGAAAGAAAAAAAACAAAAAAAAAAACCATTGTCGTCGCGTTGTGATTTAGGTATCTTTATTACAATTCTCTGTAAAGCAAATCCAAGACTCTGGTACCGATGGCTAAATTAAACGGCACATTTTCTACCTACGTGTTGTACCTATATGTCTTCTCTCTTATTTAAATCGCAATAGAATTATAAAAATCCTCTCACATCTATTTGTCTGTCGAAAATTTGTATAATGAGTAATAATTCTACCTACACATACTGTATATTATACTATACTACGTAGGTATTGTTTTTTTTTTCATTGACTAAATAATTATTGTCGGATTTAAAACGCCATTCGATCCTGCGTCTTTGATATGCGAGAGTTTCTTTACCTGTTTGTATATCCAAAGTCTGTTTGACTCTGGTATACGAGTATGATGAGATAATAAGAATAAAGATTTCATTAAAACACCTTCGGCTGTACCTATGAGTTTTGCTCATCTCAGTACATCGCAGTTCAATTTATTATTCCCGCATAAGGAAACAATTTCTTTCAACTCTCGTTTTCTCCGAATTACGCAAACAACAAAACTCCGCAGATATACTACAATATTGGTAAATATGCTTTCGGATGTATTCCTATACTCTTAATATCTGACGAGTCAAAAGTTCAAACACGTCATTCGATCAGAGAAAAAAGTTTGCTTTTTGAATTTGATTTTTCCTCAACTGCTAATAGCCTCGTAATTGATCAGATCACACAACGCAGAGAATCTCATTTTGAGAATGTAATGTATAGCTTTTGGCGATAAAAGGAGATTGCGAACTCGGATCGTTTTATTTCATACAAACATTTCGTTATCTTTTTTTTTTTTTTTTTTTTGCTACTTCTGTTTTGGAGCGTTGAACTTCAGCCAATAAACTTTTCTCCCTAAATCAGTGCAAATGACCTTTATGACACGCGATCAGACCGGCAATGATGACTAATGAGTAACGGGTGTTCCTGCGTAGCTGCCGCGGGAACCGTAACAAAAATTTCCAAATCGAAAGTTGGTAAACATATTAAAGTAACTGGAAAATATCAACTAGAAACGAGGGCCAGACGTCTATTAATGCACTGCCTGCTGACGTTGCGGTACATATACCTACTTTGCAATAAACCGTTATCAACGATCTAGTCTAGTATTTAAAGATTCATGCATCCGCAAGTCAAAGTCCGACTGGAAATGATCTTCGATATCTCCTAAATCTCCGGTCGTCGTCGCGTTCGGCTCTAGATATCTGAAAGTCAATCTTTACAGCACGTGTAGAAATGCTGAATATGAATCATCATTGAATCATGGACACTCGTTTTCCACAATTCCAATAGATTATGTTTCGTGGTTCCAAACCACTCCTCTGTAGGATCTAGAAAGGCGGCGACGATGCATAAATATGTAATACTCGTACGATGTGCTCGGTTTTTCCTCAATTTCCTCAAAAAATTTTTTGCACAATTTATTGATGTGTCGTCTTCCTTTTTTTTTGAATTGTGAAAAAAAAAAAAAAAAAAAAAAAAAACACCCGGTACACTAGGTCTGGTCAGAGTCGACAACCTTCCGACTCGACCGACCGTGGGGACCGTCTGTGGATCTGCAGCTTGAGCGATGACGATGGTTCAGGATTGTTGTCTGCGATGGTTAGTTAGAGAGTGGAATGGAGTTCGGGTACCTTCGGCTCTGGTCGTTTTATTCGACTTGAAACTCAACAGGCAGTTCAGTTTCAGTTTAGCTGCAGTCGTAAAAGTGTAAGCGATGGTATCGTTTGCTATACCGTTGCCATATCTAACATCTATCATATTTTTCATTCCAGTTATGATATTTGAGTTGATGAATTGACTGGTTAATACATGCAGTGAATATTGTGTACCTTAACTAGAAGTTTCGCACTATAACTTACCTTCCTCCATCCCCATTCTCGTTTAATTTCTATATATCGTGTTCGTGTTATTGTCGCGTAACAAGTAGTTTCAACTTTTATATCTTATCTGATTGTGAGTCCAGTTCCTCCAGTGCGGTGATCTTCCGAAATTATATAAATCGCAGCTCTACATTGCACTTTGTTAAAATCCTGAAACTTGGTCGTTGAACTTAACCCAGAGAATGGGAATAGGAATAGGAATAGGAATAGGAATAGTTACACTCGGAGAGTATTTCTCGATAACCCCATTCGCATCGTTCAAGTGTATAATATAGGGGATAGAAAAGCTCTAATAAGCTCGCTAATAATTGTATCAAAAACTAAGGAATGAATGAATTCGCTAACAGAGTTGAGAAGTAGAATCGGTTTGTAATTCAATGCGTGTATGCAGGCTATGATGTATTTATATTCATATAATTTATATAGTCTTGTATAGGATATAATATATGATGTGTATAACACATACGAATATCTTTTGGCATCCGCGTGTGTTATCACGGTGACTCATTCCCTCTGAACAACTCACTCACTCGTGTATATGTATTCATCTCTTTGTTTCTTTGTCACTCTGGTTGAGGTAGGTGTGCATTAACATCGAACGATAATAATGTTTTATTATATTAATCTAGAACGCACCGCGGTACTTATTTCCTCCTAAATACCACAGCAATTACACAATTGATATCGCGCGAGTATAGTGGTGGCCAATCTTGTATAGCCAAGATAATAAACACACACGCAATTTCCGAATTCGAATATTGCTATACATAGCGTTGTCCTTCGCTTGCGGACTAAAATACATTTTATAATAATTCGAGGAAACATCCATGTTCGTTGGAAACTGAATACTCGAGGAGTGATAACAAGATCGTATACAGTGCAAATAACGTTGGGACTATTCAAACACAACGTATGTAACGTGAACGATAATCTTCCAAGTTCAAATTCTTATACGACACATGGTGATAAGTGAAATAACGTCAAGAATTTGCCGCTAGGTACACATATTTACAGACTACACTAACTACCTGCACGTAATTAGAACTGAAAAGGAGAATCATGCAGGATTTTCGTATCCCGGGTTAGAGGGGAGATAAGACCGAAGAGAATCTAGCAGAGAAGATACGAAGGATACGAAAATGGAAGCAAAACCTGTGCCAAAACCAAGATCGACGTTGGCAACCACTGATGGCATAGCCATCCGAACAGTTCCGGTTCCGGCACCGAGGAATCTTCAGGTACCACCAGCACGATCTTCACCGCGTTCGAAGAGCTCGAGCGAGTCTAGTTGCGCTTCGGAAAAGAGCGATGATGGAAAACAGTCCAGCTGTACAACACCGGATAGTAAAACTGCAGCACCGGAATTTTTCAAGAGCTTAAGTAGCTCTTCGAGACATTTGAAAGATGGAATATCGGGGAGAATGACTTCCAAGAGCAAAGCCGTTATATCAAGCACACGGAACGCCAGTCTTAGGTTCGAAAAATCCGTTAAAAACCTACTGACGCGACGACTGGTTTCCGTTAACAGCGAAGATGGCATACAGCACAACGATTCTGACGATGTAATGAAAAGCAGTAACAGGAAACTGAAGGATACCATCAACGCTTCTCATCAGGATCGATGCGTTTCGATGCCTACGGACGATATTTTCAACGGTATCTCGTTCTACAGCCCTCTTGGTAGCACCCTTAGGAGTGTTAGGAACGAGGAGGACCTATCTAAGGTCAGATACAGTCCACCACCGCCGATTTATCCGCCACCACCACTTCCGGAGGAGTCGATATACGACGAACTCCAGTCAGTAACTTCCGGTCACAGCAGTAGATACGACACTCTGAGTTCTACGGTTTCTATGTCCCGGGACATCGACCTCAATGACTCCTTTGACCTCCTCAGTTTCGCCAGGAACCAGGGCAGCGACAGTGACCTCAGCCTCAGCAACGGGGAATCGAATTTTAACGAAAAATTAACCGATATACCGAAGCGATTGTCTAGGTCCGATTCGTGGACCTTTTATGACTCTACTCCCAGCGTTAAACCGGATTCTACAGGCGTTGACCTGGAGACTTTGTCCAGCCTTGATGAAGACGCTAACGAACCACCGATACAGGAAAGTGTCGTCAGGAATTCGACGCCGAGTTTGGTTTCCATACGAAATTCTCTCTACGAAAATTGGCTGCCAGGGAAATCGCCGACTCCGCCAAGTCCGACACCTGACGAAGTCCTTCAGCCTAGTCCGGTACAAACTAGTAGAGAACAGAGCAAGTCTCTGCTCTTTGAATTTGATCCTTTATCACAAATGGACGAAAACATATACAGTAACTATGAAAACAACGACTTGATGCTCTTAGAGGCTCTTCTGGCCACCAGCGAGTCGCCAAGCAGTGCAGGTAGCCTTGCAGATCTTCACGAGGCCGATGAAGATGCCGAAGACGAGGAGTACCACGAGATAAGTCAGGTGAAAGATGAGACCCTCGAAAATCCTGAGGTCACTGGACCCCCGCCAGAACCACCGAGAAGATACGATTCCCTGCCAAAGAACGAGTACGACGAGGTGGAAATGATCGAGGTACCCGACGGTGGCATCGGTTCGATTGCAAATAAGAACCCAGCTATCTTGCCCAAACGGTCAAGTATTAGTAAGAAACAGCCAGCAGTACCCCCGAGGAAACCATCAATAAAGATACACGTGTCCAGCAGTCCTCAAGAGGCTAGTGTCGCTCCGGATGAAGCGCCTCCTCCCACTCCTCAAGTCGCCGAAGAGAACAGAACGTCGATGATGAGGAAACTCCAGATGAAATTGCGACACGACTCGGTAGCTAGCATCCGACCGAATGTTATGAACTTTGTTCGCGGTAGTAAATTGCTTTCTAGAAATCGCGAAACTCCCAAGGAAATTATACCAAGTAAGAAATTTGAGAGACCACCTTACACTGGTCACACTTCGGCAGCTAAAAGAGGCGTCGTTTATCGACCTGGTGCTGGTATGGAAAGAACTAAGGACCTCGTACAACGAGCGGCCGTTTTGGCTGATAAAAAATTGTCGTTTTATACCGACAAGAATATGACCACCCTCAAGGAAACCATACTACTTGAAACTGTGCACAGTGTGCATCTGCTACAAGACGTCAAGTAAGTTAATGGACCGTTATAAAGCCTCGTTGATGTCCCGCGTTACTGAATTTCGGGCAGGGTATTAGTGTGGGACGGATTTCGAAGCCTCTGAATCATTCAAGTCCCGCTGTACTGCACTTGTTGACCGCCTGTAGTCCACAATTAGCTGTGGGTTTAGGAAACCCCAATTCAGCTACTGCGCCTCTCTGAGGCTTTGCAGCTGGTGATAAATCGGTAAAATGTTGACCCATAAGTTGTTAATCGGTTTCAGAAAACTTAGTCAAAAACATTCTATGCGGAAATTTCATGTCACGTGGCTTGTTGACCGCAGATAAATAATTAATCACTCGGTTATGACACATTCGGACCATTATAAACTGTGAAACATAACTACCGGAATAAAACGGCGTTACTCAATCTTTGGACGAAATGGCAACGAAATGGAAATACTTTTAAAACCCGTCGATTATTATAGTATTTTTCCTATCCATAGGACAGTCGACGGGGAAGCGGTTCAATGCATAGCTGTAAGCGGAGAAGGACGTCCGGGATTTCATGTATTTTACGTAAAGGGGGTAACGGAGCGAAGGATTTGGGCGCAACGGATACTGGAAGCCCTGACCCCGGTTTTTCCGGCCAGATATACTTCCGAATTGACCAGGGTCGGCTGGGCCTATGTCAAGGTAAAATGCTTTCATCCGCACACGCGCTTTCCCTCACTCTCGCTGTCTCTCTCCGAGCCGGTATACCATTGGTAATGAAATTTGAAACCCTTTTACGACGAGCTAGATCTAATATTGAAATCTGAGAACTTGGAGTAATAATGCCTGCGCTGCAACACCACCAGCAGTACGATTCTTTTCAAGGAAAACTACTTTCTAGCGACTGGGATGAATCGCGGAGGTTCTCAAATCATAATTATAATCTCAGTGGTCAATCTTTTTTCCCTCTTCTCATTACCAACGATAAAAACGATACACGAAATTCTGTCGCAAAGTTAAAAATTCGCATTAATTAAACTAAAACTGAAATTTAAATCGCCATTTCGTCCGCAGGAAGGAGTTACTGGAACGTGGTTTCCAGCTTGGTTACTATTGCAAAGGAGGAACCTGTTCTATACTCGTTCAATCGACTCAGTTGTCTTTGAGCAACTAGACCTACGCAAGGCTCGTTGTATAGGTAAGAAATGACGACGATTATGACGATAAAACTCGATGTAAAATCAACGCAGATCTCCCATTGAATTCCAGCTAGGTACTTTCGCCGTGGCTTCATGGCAGATAAAAAGCATACCTATTTGCGGTAAACTCTGCGCAGTGTGTTGTTTGCATGAAAGATTGTCGTAGAGTACTTGGTGGCTTCTTTTCACTTGTATATATATTTGTAACAAAAAAATTTGCCTCGCTTACCGCATATCGCATATTACTATATACCAAAGCGCGTTGCCAGGCGGAGGTCGGTTTGGTCGTTCCAAGCCCGTGAGACATAACAAAAAGTAGTGGTCACGGACGAGAAACTCCGTTCATACTGCCGTTAGTTAACCAGAACGATATCCCCAATTGTTTGCACTTAATAGCCGCACGCAACTTTCCTCACGACTTTCGACTTATACTTACTGCAGAATTGAAGCTATAACGTAACGAAATATGAATTAATTAACGTATCGATGAGTCACAAGTAAATGATGAGCAACTGCTGCGCAGAACTTGAAATAATTTGATCACAGATCTTATTTTTATTTATTTCTTCACGTAATTTCTTCGACTATTTCCAGTCCTCAGGGAACACGAAGGACCTACTGAAGGCGGTGGGAGTGTTCCCGTCGTTGTTGTCGATGCAGGAGGCAGAGGTGCCCTTCACATAGCGGCTCCTGGTTCTCGAGAAGGACCTGCATGGAATCATGCACTTCACCAAGCAGCGACTACCTGCGGTCCTGAAATTGAACAGCAGCAACTTACTCAGGACAACGTACCCGTCATACTGGACAAATGTGTGAACTTTATCTACACCCACGGTGAGTAAAAATGTACAATTTTTACAGCTGGAGAGTCGAGACTCGAGTTTCATTCTCACAGCTGAGTTTAGAAGATGGGGGGGAAAAAAAAAGGAGAGAGCGAGAGTATTCATTACGTTCCATTCATATCAGTATCATTATTGATTAGCCTTGTGCTGAGCGTTACTATTATTATTGTTAATTCGATTCGTATGAAAGTTGCGCAATTATTTAATGCGAAATAATCAACCGCTATCTTATCGCTCATTCAATAATAATCCATCCCAACTATAAACTCGCATATAAATATGTATATATAGTATATCATACATAAAAGTGATGCTATTTGTCATTGATTTCCCGGAAGCGTGTGACTCTTACTATTGCACGCTATATACAGACTGTCGAACAAAGCCGGACACAGTTGTTTGTATACTCTCATTCATGGTCTCCCACATGTTTGAAACTCAACTGTGTTGGTAAAGGTGTGCTGCGACATGACGTGGCACAGGGTGGTCCATGAAAGGCCGAATTCTGAATCCCTCTTAACTTCGTGAAACGATGTGATTACGTTTTCCAAGAGGGAAGAAACCGCGGCTTGGTAAACGAATGGAAAGATAAAAAGACGCGGAGTCTTTTTGCTTCGCTCTCAAACTTTTGCCACCAAAAACCGAAAGAGTTCAAAGTTTTAATCATTCGTTTTCATTCCAGGCATAATGTCCGAAGGCATTTACCGTCGTAGTGGATCTAGCAGTGCGGTAGCTCGGCTTTTGGAAAAATTCCGTAAGGATGCCTGGGTAACGCAGATAACAAAGGTCGACTATTCGGAACACGACGTTGCCTCTGTGCTGAGAAGATTCCTGAGGGATCTTCCCGACCCTCTTCTACCTGCCATTATTCACGATCCTTTATGCAGAATAGTAGGTCAGTGCAAATCTTCAAATTTTCTTTCAAGTTTAACCGTTTACTTATTGTACATAGAATGTGAAAGATTCATAACTATAATCGGTTTATGTGAATAAAAATTAAACATGCAGTGAAATTATCGGTTCGCAATTAGGGATGATAATGAAACGTATTTCTCACAGCCATAGTTATAGTTAAACCCGTGGAAATGGTGTCAATTATTTTTTATAACAACCAACGGACTTTCTTTATTTTCTTATTTCGTTCGCGTTTATAGTTAACAACAAGATTTGTCGTTAGAAATTAGTAGAGAACCGTGGGAATCAGTATAAGCAAAAACTAAAACGGCACAAAAATACGAGAAACATTTAAAGAGAGTTGAAAACAAAAAAATAAGTAGAAATTAAAGGAAGAGCGAATTGCTCGATCAGTGCAGTATCAGACGATTTGTGTCATACAACAATTACCCGCAATGCAGGTCGGCATTATGTAACAATTTTATTATTCGCACTCGATAGGCACACGTCCAGGTGATATTGCAGCAATTGACAAAGCCGCACATTGTCAGCTGACTCGACACAATGAGTTCACGTATTCAAAGCTAATTTGTTTTTAACCGTTGCGAAAAGAGTTCTCATGGTTCTAATCATATAGTAGTTGATGAAAAAACGCTTCTCATGTCAGAATCAAAACTTCTTTATTATAATTATATGAATCATAATGTAACTAACAACAACCGAGTTCGTAGCAACAAATTTTGTGAGATAAAACCGAAACAGACAATGGGACGACAATTCGGAGGCTCGTATCGACCGGTAAAAATTCCGGATTTTAACATCACCGACTCACAGTTTTTAGAAAGGGTATTTGCAGATTTCAAAAACTTAAAAAATAATGTGCAAAATTGATCGAGTATAACGACCTCTAAGAATGAAAGGAAACTTATAACACCCACGACACCGACCTGTGCAACAGGAGTTGAATGTTCTTTTAACATATTATAACTGCGTGGTAAACTAAAACAGCTGTCATTGCATTAGCATGTCAGGGGAAAGTGCACCGCGCGCGCGGCTAGGGGCATCCGATAACAACTCAATGAAACCAGCTTCCTGCAATTACCACCAATTGCTTTTTATTTTAGTAAATTGATGAACGCGTTATTGTCATCGGTAATATTGTGACAATTAAAAGCATCGCTAATTCTTGTCGGGTATTCGTATTTCCATACAGATGTACAAAGCGAGAAGGACAGAGTGGCGAGCTACAGAACACAGCTCGAAACTCTTAGTACAGTTGCGGGTTCAACTTTGCGAAGAATTCTCGCCCATCTTCATTGTCTAAGTCAGCAAAGCGCAAGGAACCGAATGACCGTGACTAACCTGTCGGCTGTATGGGGGCCGACCTTGATGCATGCAGGGGAGACAAACACAGAAGACTGGAACCGGTCCGAGACCAAAGTAGTTGGTGATCTGATTCAGCTTTATCCAAAACTGTACCAGCTTTCAGCAGCCGATTTGGAAAGGGAAGCTAAAATACTAGAAGTCCTCGAGCGACACCATATCTCGAACAATCGTCCCATGGCAGGACCGTCAGGGGACCTTAGAATATGGATATACATAATGGCTAGAGACGGAGAGTGCGTCAATGTCAAGGTATGTGACTTTCCTTCGTAATGAAGAAGAAGGCGAGTTCAATTTTCCCAAAAACTTCTTCCTATTGAGTTTCTTTTTCACTATTTTCAGATCGGACCTCAAAAGACGGCGTTCGATGTGTGCAGAGAACTTGCGGATAAAACTGGGCATCAACCCCACGAACTTTGCCTCGAGGAATCTGCGCTTGGTGGTGATCTAGAACGACCACTGCATCACAATGAGAGTGTATTAGAAACTGTTGCAAGATGGGGATACTGGGATGTCGAAGACAGAAAGGACAACCTTTTGGTACTCAAGAAGGATAGAGTATACAAGGACATTATACCGTTGGTGAGTAACGTCATACCTTTGTCTTTGCCGATCTATATATCTGCTAAATATTCGTTAATTGTGAAACAGGTGCATGAGTAAAGTGACATATTATGTTATCCGATTTACCTTTGTTGGATATAAATAATTATAATACTTTGTTACCGATTGTTTACCGGTTATAAATAATGAAAATGTGTCACATATGAAACAGCTGTGTTGTTGATCCTCGTAGGGAGCAATGCTTCGTTTATTAGGGTCAATTGAATCGGTTCAAGTGTACCTAGGTCCAATTTAAAGAGTAATGACGGCCAGGGCCTAAGCCTGAAATAGATTGATGAAGTGACGAAGAGATTTTAGATTCTTGTTCATTTTCTTTGTCGTTATTCTAACTTGCGGAGCTGACAAGCTGAGCTAATCGTGAGTTCGAATATTCAGGAACTTGGAACGTGGGATGCAATGCATCTGTATAGTAATGAGTCAGATTATAATGTATTGAAATCATACAACGGGGAAAACAGGATGCCAACCAATTAAGCTGTGCTGCGTACAAGAACACACTTATATCCGTTCATGTATGAAACTAGCATCGTTTAATTTTCATGTTTTTGATATTGTAGTGCAGCGGGGTCCCCAAACTCTGGGCCCCTGGGACAATGTGTATTACGTCTGAATTCGATGTGCTTATGAGTCGAAACATGAAGATATATTAAACACAGATGTGAAATACTTGCCAAATATGTATTCGGTCGTGAAAATCGGCTCCAGACCCACACAGCACCCAACATTGTGGCAACATTGCAGCAATATTCCAATATTGCAGCAATATTTCAGCAATATGAGCAATATTGCTACAATATTGGGTGGTGTGTGGGGATATATTTACTAGATTTTATAACAAACGTGAAACTCTTCATTATTTTCAGATAAATCCACCGATGACAATTTCAGGAGAATTGAAATTCGCTGATACGAAATCGAAGAACTTTAAAAATTATTTGTTCGAATTTAGTCAGGCTAAATTATGCTGCTATAAAGACAAGATGTGTGCTGCGAAACTCCACGAATGGCGAATCGAAGATATCGTATGGTACATCGGCCACGAATCTAAACGCAATCCGCAAATGGGGTAAAAATAATGATATTATCATCAATAATCGAGCTTTTTTTCAGAGCCTATATTGAACCCAAGTAAAATGAGTGATATTCGTTGTGTACTAAATCGTCTTTTCCTTCTCTGCTTTAGCTGGGCGATTACCTTCGTCGTGAAGAACGGAAAACCGAACAGGTAAGAGATTGTCGCGTTCATAACTTCCTTAAAATGTGCAAAATTCGGTTTTATTGCAATTGTGAAGCCTATGGGTTGTTTATAATTTTATTATAGGAGAACAATATTCTGTAAGGGATGATCAAGGGTATATGAAATTCTAAAAAATATTTTACTTATACCCCCAGATGCAAGGAGACTCCCTTCTTTGGTTACACATTCGCAGGGGCATTAAAGGGCGAAGAGTACAGATGGCTGGCAGCAATGTTGTTCGGTGAATATCAGTTGAATCTTCGACCATCCGCAGTGAACCTGATGGATCCTTGAATTTGGAATAATGACGATTTTCAAAATCACAGAGATTCGTTTAAATGTGCCTGATAAATCTTGCCCACATGGCGTTTTTATTATTTGTTTTATATTTTTCAAATTAGTACCTTGCTACTGCTGAAGTTATAAATAAAATCGATGATCATATAGAAGGGGGAGAAAATAAAATAGAGGAATTGAGAACACCAGCAGTAGAGATCAAAAAATGTTGTAAATAGTAAATAAAAAATAGTGAATTCGTTTTCTATACGTAATATCGTATAGGCATAAATGTGATTTTGAGAAAAAGAATAGAAATTTAGCAAATGACATATATTTATATATTTAGGTATATACGTATAGAGTATTTTAGACGATATTTTTTTATATAAGTATATATAATATAGTATATTTAATAAAATAATGCATCGCATTTAAAGATTGTTTTATTTAAATTATCGATTTATGATATAATACTATTGGTGCTATACCGTAATTAATACGATCATTTTTTTTTTATTTTTTTTTATACCTAGCTGTATATAGGTGAAAGAAGTTTATTACTTTTTTTTCTTGTTTCTTTTAAAGATTTGTTCGATTTGTTTTTAATACCAAAGAAAGAGGAATAGAGAATAAATATTGCCGAGTAGAGCTGATGAGGCGGGATATCGATAATTTTTCAAACTCTTGAACTGAAATTTGTTGCGGTAACTCGGTAAATGGAGCAGATTCAAAGAAATAAGGATATTGAGGGTATGAAAAAAGAAACTGCGAGATATGTATATGTATATATAATATGACGAATTAAAGGATTATATAAAAATGTAGAAACACGAAAAAGAAAGGAGAAGAAGAACAAAAAATCTTTTTACTTGCGGTGCTGGGTCGAAGTTCCTGATTTCAAAAGTTGATTTAGATGCGATCAATACAGCCCTGAAAACTGTGAGTCGGTATAATATTCAAATTTGGAATTTTGTACCACTCGAGCTAGACTTTTATAATTCGAAAAATTCAACTTTACCCGCCCTTTACTTTTTGAATATTAAAAATTGACCATAAATTAGCTATACTGTTCAATACTGTCGTCACGAATCATCTATAGTTATATAGGTATACATGTAGGTATGCAATTATATATATGCAAAAAAAATTATACTTTATTATACTTGTAAACTAACGTGTAAAACTGTTACTATATATTATAGTACATACATGGATATAGTTATATATCGCAATTTAAAATTATTTTTGTATATTGATAATAATAATAATAATAATAATAATAAATTGTTTTATAAATATTACATATATAGGTATATTGAGCTGCCATTTAATCCTGTGCTTTAAAATATTACGATTAATAAAACTTATCGTTAGATTGTACTACCTATCAAATACTGTATATATATATATATATATATATATATATATATATATATCAATCATATATATAGGTAGGTATAGAATGATAATATAATTATTTTAAAAATAAATGAGAAAAGTTATAGAAAATTCAAAATATTACCAATCTCTTGAAAAGATTAGGATATTTAATTTTATATAAATAGAAACTAATCTACGATCTAATGAGCATTCTTTAAATGTCAAACTATTATAGTTTAAATTATGATTAATATGTTCATTAGTTATACTTAAACGCTATATAATTATACACAACCATGAATCTTAAAATTGATAAATATACGCTGGTGAAAATTAATTATAAGTATACACTATATAATTATCTAAAATACTATACTATTATCATTTGTATACATCTATTTGGTCCGTTCTGTTCGATATTTATACCTATACGTTATGAATAATCGTACACCGTTTCATCAAATCTACAATCAATCAATCAATCATTGAAAAGAAATATAGAAAAATCGTTCCTTTTTATCAAAAAAAAACGAACGATTTTCTCATTTTTTTTTTTATTTCCATTTTTATAGAAATAATTATATCGAATCTGTTCGAAAATCAGATATGACATAATCACAATCGCAATCATACAATTATTATTACATTCACGCACAACTTAAATCGCTGCGAAAATACTGAAAATGCAATCCTAAAGTAACAATAAAAATTAGGACGTGAAATCCAATCCGAATCGTAAAATTTGGAGAGTACCTAATTCACTCTTGGAATACGGATATGATACTTGGATAAAAAAAAAAAATCCATTCTTTATTCCAATTTCAGTGAAAAACTTGTAAATTTCCATGTCACCGTCCGTTCAAATTCGGGTTATAAATTGGCCGTGCAATGATGTTCGGACTGGTC
This sequence comes from Tenthredo mesomela, assembly GCA_943736025.1. Taxonomy (NCBI): domain Eukaryota; kingdom Metazoa; phylum Arthropoda; class Insecta; order Hymenoptera; family Tenthredinidae; genus Tenthredo; species Tenthredo mesomela. Next base: position 1,043,343 of record OX031019.1, read on the forward strand.
CCAGAATTTGGGTTTGTTCTAACCTGGGTGTACTTAGTCCTGTTATCGGTTCTGGAGTCGTTTGTACTCCAGTGTAGGTAGCAGTACCACCCTGCAACAATGGCACCTAGCCCATTGCACGTAGCTGAGAAAATTAATAGTATCGCCAGGATGCTCTCAACGTCTGGACAGCTAAGGTCTATGTATCGAAGAATCGGTTCTGTTAGCTCCGAGTAATCACCTCGAGGACGACACGTGCATGTTGTGTTCACCAGCCGAGGTGGAGTGCATTCTAGACCCGCTAAACGGGCCAGATGCATCGATGAAGAAACGCAGGCTACTATACTTGCTAGGGTTGCTAAACCGGATAGAAATACACTGAGAATCTGGAAAATTGTTTATTTTTTTTTTTAAATCACTGATAAACTGGGAGGGAATATACTCTACACTCAGAAAAATAACAACCAAAATTTGGTTATTATATGCACAATCACATTTTTTTGTTCAGTCAATCAAATTTTTTGTTCAGTAAACCAAAAATTTCGTTGCGATAACCAAAATTTTGGCTATTCCAACAAAAGTTTTGGTTGACTGAACAAAAAATTTGATTGTGAATATAATAACCCAAATTTTGTTTGTGTCAACAAGACTTTTTTCTGATTGTATTCACTCGGTATTTACGGAGCATTTCTAGACATCATTCAAAGTTATTTCGCAGGATTTACCACTAACTCCATATTAATGTAATGACTTACCTTCGTTGATGATGCGCAAAATCCGCGACTTGTGTTGGAGTACTCTTTGCTGAAACAACATAATATGCAGGAACCAAAGCCCCCGGATAGAAGTAGCTGGAATGAAACGGTTTTGGAGGTTTTTATTTCTGGTCACTGATCTTGTTGATGAACAAAAAGTCAAAATAAGTATTTTTAAGACTTACAGGAATACCGCTCCAATACGGAATATCTGTTATCGGTAGATTTGGCGCCCATAGAAGAAGACACAAAGATAATGCCGTCACGGCAATACCAAAGATCGTTTGAATAGCAGCTAGAGTCCTGGCAAGGAGTCGATGCTGCAGAAGGGATGGCTGGGATTTTCTTGGAACTAAAAAATAAACGGTTCATTTCGGGTCATTTTTCGCTCATTTAGCATTTCTTTCCTCATTTTTAGGCCCGTTTTCAACCTTCACGATGCCATTACGCTCCGACTTAATAATTCAGAAAATTATTTTGAGTCTGTGTCCCGAGTGGGTGTATGCGAGATATATACAATGGGATACAATGAACGCAATTATCTCTCTCTCTCTCTCTCTCTCTGATCGATAAAGTTTCTAATTTAATTCAGTATTTCAACTGCTCGAGATTGAATAAAAAAAGAAATAAATAAACGCGGTCTTTCCATAGGCGGTAGTTCATATACCGGATCCGGTAAATCCGTCCTTGCCATCTACGGAGAGAAGGACCCAGTTTACTACGGGTATGCCTACGGATCATTTCTTTCGAATGATTGGTTCACCCTGATCCATAAGACTCACTCGCAACTGAGAAATAATTGCATAAATATTAGCTGGCAGGTTCGACATATACCTACGCTAATTACACCTATAGCCATAATTACGAATACTTTTGCGTATACCTATTCTGGCAAAAATCACACCAACGTATAGGTTTGCGCGAGTGCGAAATCTTCAACTTTGGCAAAGCATATAATTATAGCTGTTTCCGAGAATCACTCTCATCAAGAGCAATTCTGCTCGGATGAAGGTTTTAATTGCAGGAGGGGGAAACGTGTCTTCGAAAAGTTTTCATTCTTCTTCAACAATGGACCTTTTTGGTCTCTCTTGTATAAGGATCAGGGTCTGCGTATTGTACCCGTATAGCGAAATCGTTTCCCATTTATTCACTGGAGTATACAACTAATTTCTATTTTCTAAATACGTTTTCTATATACTACTACCAGTTATGGTCAGGTCGAACGCCCAGCACCACGTGCATCGGGGTCAAACGCGTTTTACGATTAGAAATTCTTGTCGTCTCTTCGTGACTATTTCTTCCACTGAGGATGAGACACACTGCGACAACAGATGTGCTAGTATAAGTGTCTATATCCGTTCTATTATTTTCTTTCGCGTGCCAAGTAGGTATCAATGAATTGGGAAAGCCCAAATTTAATCTGCCCAAGGTATAAATACGTTCCATTGTAACGTTCACGCGATCATTATTCTGCACCCCAATGTGATGCGGCGATGTATATGAATCCGGTGATCCTTTCCAACCACAGGTCAAATGGATAACGGTTAACAATGAGAACCGAAGAAATTTATCAACGATTATCGGAGGCGGAGAACCGTGCTATGTGTTTTGCCTGCAAAATTGATCCAATCAAGGATTGATGATAACCGAGTAGAATTTTGGCAGGGATGTATGTTCCCTTCGTATAGATCCGGATGTGGAAAGTACAGGAGGTCGTTTGTCTCCTAGCCACCAGCGTATATTTTACGTTGTTAAAAATACGTTCGAAATATCTACGCAGCCCTTGTTCGAATTCCCCCTTGCGTCTCACACTACGGGAGGTAACGCGTACTGCGAGACTGATGACACGGAAATGAAAATGGAAAGCAAGTGTGTTATGGTGCCAGTTGAAACCCTGGTTTAAATATACGACGTATCTAGGTGCATGCACGAAGAACGAAGCTTTTTCTATTATTTTCGTCCCATTACACTCTTCTCGCTTTTTGTCTTTCGCCTTCGTCTTATTCTTATTTTTCCTTCTTCCGGGATTTCGTTCAAATCTTATCTCCATTATTGTTCTTATCTTTTCATAGCACAAGATTCTGAGGTGTACCTTATGTGACTTTTGTCTACAAATTCTACAAATGAAAGGAGGATGTTTTTAGCATCTAATGCTCTGTGGCTGCGAGCTTACGTCATATCCATTAAGAGAAAGTAAGAATTTTTATTAGAAACGAGCAAACAAACATTTCTAATATTCTTTTCTAAACGATGTCAACGCTTAAACGATAATTGATTTTAAATCCCAGGGATTTGCATCCAGAGACAATAATTGCGAAAGTGAAATAGGTGGAATGGAGTAAAGGTCTGTAGGTCGTAGTTTGATTTCTAAGAAACTCTGTTCTTGTAATGTACCTATACGTGGTTTTGAACAGCCAATCAAGACGCAATACTTATAATTACCGGCGTAAACATCGAACGACCTAATTAGTCAGACTTTATCACCGTATGTTACGTACGCACTCACATACATATGTACGAGACTAACAAATAGTTAAACAACGACTACATTAACCTCGAGACTATATAGCGGCGCCCCTAGTACTCGAGGCACGTGTTTTAAATGGTAATAAATATAATATATTAGAGTCAGCTATTTACTAGATACTCACATATATGGTATGGAAATATATGAATAATATACTGGCGAGATAAAACGTGGAAAAAAACGAATAATCAGGCTCGGAGGTACCAAAAAAATTGTGAAAATAATTCAATTTTTACACAATTTTTATGTTCAATAAGGTAAATTGCCAATTCCCGTATAGAACCTGAATTTCAAATTGGGGTAAAGAGCGAATAAGTGAACGAGTGTACAACGATTTGCTTCGTTTCGTTCCACTTGGATAATTCGCTAATCGCTTCATATATATATATATGTATACCTTATAAGCTCTACGAGTTAGTATATCTACCGAGGCTTGAAAGTTTCGCGTAATTAGTCACCTGTTTGATGTTTCGTCTCGGTGAACATTTGTATAGCCAACTAATTAGAGCAAGAGCGGCTATGTGTACTTGGTATTGTTACAAAACGCGGTGCGGGTGAAGACGCAGAGTTGTTTTCTATCCATCACACACATCATATGCGGTATCGCATACACTGATCAACGCTTGTGGAGCTTCATTCTCGATTAATTGGTATACATATACGAGTTCGTGATACCTCGTTAAAAAAAAAAAAAATACGAAAATTAGTTTGTGATAAACGGAAAAACGCGTCAGTATCCAAATATTCCATCGCATTGACGAAGGAGAAAAATCGTTTCACAATTTTTCGGGTAGGCGCGGCCATCGGTAACCCAAACTTGAAACGACAATATCTGCATACCAGTTTATACGGGTCTTGTCACACGTGCGATTTGAAATCGGGTTTCCACTACGTGTGTAAAATTTAAGGCCCTCGGGATCGCGTGGTATACCTGAGTTATTTACCATACCGATGGTTATAAAATTGAAGGAATAAAAAATTAGGAATATCCATACGACGCACGTATTCTCAGAAATTCGACGATTTTATGCCTCGCGAAGATCAGCAGGGACATTAATCACCATTCGCGATTGCCGAAACCCAAAAAAAAAAAAAAAGACCATACTATCTCTCTGATAATCTGGAAATTTGAGATTCATATAATGGTTCCTCCGAGCTCCGATTCATATCTTCTTGAATTGAAACTGGCTTACGGCTGTCAGCGACAAATTCTATCCGTAAATCAATCGCAAAATAAGAATTCTGAATTCTGAATTCACCAACTCTATTCATATTCATGCGGAAATGTCTATAACACTTTGGCATAAGCTTTCAGCTGTTATTCGAGGTTTATTATTCCGAGAAGGACCGCTTGCCTAGGAGACAAGTACTTATTAGGGTGGTCCTTATTTAGGGCTCGGACGAATTTTTTATCAGACGCCCCCCAAATCGACTCCAAATAATTCAAAAACAATACCCTAATTTTTTCAGATTTTTATCTAGACTCTAACCCCTCCCACCGAGAGGGTGGATTTCCCCATTGGAAATACACGTGTTTTGGCCATATTCTCAGGATATATTTTATTCTAAAATTAAAAACTTTTAGAAAAATCTGTAACTGCGAGATTTTAGTGTTCATTGGTGCTACTATTTGAGAAAAAAATCACATTATCATACGGGTCAATCTAGACGAATTGCACACCCTTCATTTGAGAAAAAAGAGCAGATTAAAGGGTGTGCAATTCGTCTAGATTGACCCGTATGATAATGTGATTTTTTTCTCAAATAGTAGCACCAATGAACACTAAAATCTCGCAGTTACAGATTTTTCTAAAAGTTTTTAATTTTAGAATAAAATATATCCTAAGAATATGGCCAAAACACGTGTATTTTAAATGGGGAAATCCACCCTCTCGGTGGGAGGGGTTAGAGTCCAGATAAAAATCTGAAAAAATTAGGGTATTGTTTTTGAATTATTTGGAGTCGATTTGGGGGGCGTCTGATAAAAAATTCGTCAGAGCCTTAAATAAGGACCACCCTAGTACTTATAGACTCGGCTAATATTATGCTCACACTGATTACCTGACTCATCGATCGTTCCAAAATCCCAAAACCAACAAAAACGGACGTTCGTTCAAGGTTCAAAGACATTGAACCTTATTTTAGGGCCGGGTTGAATTCTTGAAAGGTCGTTATTAGACAGTTCAAGACTCCGAAAGTCCGGATCCCCGAAAGTCCAAAATTTCGAAAATTTCAGATAACAATACCATCGATTTCTTCACTCACCGTTTCCGGTTCTGTTCATCACTATCATCCGGCTATGTCTTAGCGAATTTCTTGTAGGTGTGTGCCGTCCTGCGATCTGCGATATCGCCAAATTGACCGGCACTGTAGTGGACAAGCAGTTTGCCATTGATGGCGCTCGTCCGAGATGAGGATCCCTTTCTTTTTCCAGGCGAAAGATCTTGCCGATATGACCGGTTGACACTGCGCCTAAACGTGGTAGATATTCGCATAGAAAAAAAAGACTGATTAATAAACGTGTAGGTATAGAATATGAGTGAACGAAAAGATGTGTTAGATAAGAGGAACTTGACCCCCTTACCGATCACTCTTGGACTCTGAATTCGCGCCACATTTCCAGCGCTCACTGCGCTGCTAACTCGGTTGTTCCTCGACATTGGAGAGGAACCGTTTTCGTCTCGCATTTGATTCAGATTTCCAGCACTTACTGCCGAAGATACGCACGGAGGCATCGTTACCGCGACGTCCTAAATAAGAGACAATTTTTTTGCATGAAATTCAAACTTCTGACTTCAATTGAAGATAAATTATGTGAAATCGAAGAAATCGGAACCCAGGCTTACGATTCTAACGAAGTAGTTGAAACCGTTGATCTCTGACTTGATTTAAATTATAACAAAAAAATTTGCTCCGATTTCTGTTAGTTTTGAAAATTCAAAATTTTGCGCGTCCCTCACCTTAAAATTGTCGTAGAAACTGACAGGTCGACTACGCGTTGCTGACTGACCCTCTGTCGTGCTTAAATCCCCGGCATCCCTAGGTGGCAGGGAAGTACCCCGCAGGGGCTGTTGCGCACGCATCTCCGATGTCATCCTTATACTCGGGTACTTCTAGCTTCCTGCTTCCGGTCCCCTTTTCTTTTTCTTTTTCTTTTCCAACTATTTTTAGACAAACCAACGCAACGCGTGCAGCCTATAAGAGCATACGATGTATTGCGCTTACGAGATGAGAGTAAGCCTACCGCGGAATACACTTCCTATTTCCTTCTTGGCGTAAGAAATCTACGGCAGATTTAACGGCGTCGTACTCCTCACCTTCATCTTCCTTCTTTTTTTTTTTTTTTTTTTTTTTTCTTAAACCTAGAATAAGAAGATGATCCCATATAGTTTCCGTTTCTGCGATTTATATTTCATCGTGAATATTGGAGCCGGGTTGAAGTCTCGAATTTCAAATATCACCGACTCACAGTTTTAGAAAAAGATATTTTCCCGAAAGTTTAGATAACCGATTTCTAAAATTTTTAAACGAATGATACCTAGGACTCAAAATTCCGTATGCTAAAGATCCGGAAGGCCATGACTCTGGAACTTGAAATCCAAGAAAATTAGAAATTAGAAAAAAGAAAATTAGACGTTCGGAACTTTGAAAATTCGAAACTTCATCCCAGCCCCCATATAGATTGATATTTTATCATGAGACTGCAGTGGTTAACTCAGGGAGCTGCATGAAACGTAATTTCTTCCGGATGATGAATTACTGCAACGAGCTGAATGATTGATGCTTGCAATTCTGCAGCTTTCTAGTATATTGGCTGTTTCTTTTGAACAGTGCCAATAGTCACCCCGTTATTTTACTGTTATATATACACATATATACGTCAAGCTTAACTTGATCCATATACCTATTCGCTGAAGACGAACTACCTATATACATACATGGCTTCACGTCGCGACGGTGACGTATATACGAGCCACGTGTCCTGGCCACGTGCTCGAACGATCTGTCAACCGCAATCCCAGAAATACTTCAGGGAATCTTAAGCACACCGAAGGTGCGCATCAGAGTGTTTTCACAATTCATTCATTTGCTAAAGTCAATTTCCTCAATTTACCAATTTGTTATTCAATCGAATCTCCGAAACATATAGAATGCGGTTCGCTTTTATCTTTTTTCATTTCTTCATTTTTTTTTTTTTTCTTTTTTGTTTTTGTTTTTTTTTTTTTTTTTTCTGTTTATACGGAAATAAGAACGAGGTACTTGACACAAGTAGTATATTTTTGCACGAATCTTTTACTACATTAAACCACTGCGTCGTGGGACTTATGGCCTTAATTGAGAAACGAGCGACTTCCAGCGCCAACGCAAAACGTTTCCGCGAGACAATTACTATGCAGGTGTTCCGTGCTGCGTAATATTTAGAAAATAAATAAATAACTTGAGAAAAAAAAAAAAAAAATGTTATTTCAACTCATTTCTATAGATCGATAATTAATTGCCTATATAATATAAATTGATTAGTCGATTTATTTGAAAAAATCACGAACATATACGATCGATTCTTAATAAAAACCACGTAATTCCGTATAGTCAACAATTTATTTGTCAAATAATATTATAATAGTATGTAGGTATAGTATCTCAAAACGATCGTCTGCAAACCGCACCTTTACGCGTTTATTGTTTCAATCCTGTTCGGAGGTATAGATAGTTATAAATATCAGCTCGTTCCGCGCGACAAGCGCGCACCTGTAACCAAACACCGAGGTTTGTTCAACGATGTTGATTTTTTCTTTTTTTTCTTATCTTATTTTGTTTAGTTTGTTTTTTTTTTTTTTTTTCTCTCTCTCTCTTTTTTTCACAAAGTAAATTTCGTTCCTTTTGCTTCTATAGAACTAATATAGGTACCTAATACCTACCTCAGCCGCGCTCGAGACACTAATAATATAGACGCGCGATTCTCAACGGATCGGTAAACCACGCGCTCGGCGCGGCGCGGAATCGTATATTTAAAAATAATTGTTAAAATCCTAATACTTATTATAAACTAGCGTTTATCATATACATATAATATGTATATGCGACATTCGTATAACAGCGTTGTGAGCGTTCGCTTATATTCGCAGACAGTTCGTAGATATATAACCCATTGCGTTTGGCGCGAGGCCGGGAAATTCTTACGAAATAAGTATATACGTATACGAATTACTTACGTGTATACAATCACATGCGAGTGTATAGTTATACGTATAACGTATAAAAGAGATACAAAAATAAACAATTAACAAATTATTTGCGTATATTATAATATTAACGTAAAATTTTTATCCAAAAATAATTATAGCTACCTGTTATATGACATAAGCTATTTTATATCAATTGACGAAGTATTTATATTTCGCTTCGTTTTTCACGGGATTCAATGAAATCCAAAATTAGTTGGTCTATAATTATAATTGCAGGTGGATTTCGTTCGTCCGAAAAAAACAAAATCTTGAAGATATTTTCCGATTATTTGGGTGATTTTTTATCGGTTTATTAACTCAAATTTAAACACACACACGTGTTACGTCATTTAATATACACCATTGTCGAGTATCTTTTTCTCTGTTTGTCTATCTTTCCTTCTCTCTCTCTCTCTCTCTGAATCTTTTTTTCTCAGAACTGAACGATACTTCGAAATCGAAAGTTTAAAACCGAAAGCCGAAGGCTGGGATACAATATTACGCGTTTTGTTGGGTCGCGCGTCGCGACGTTAAATTAGGAGCGGCTTCGGAGGCGCGCCGACAACTGAACCATCGCCGGTGTAACTGCGAGGACTGAGAGGACTGTGGATAGAGGAAAGAGGAAAGAGGAAAGAGGAAAGAGGAAAGAACTGAACTATAACGGGGCCCCTTCCAAACGCCTTCCAGCCAGAACAGCTGCGATGCAGTGTCTCCCTGTTAAATAAATAATTACCAAAAAACAATGTCAAATTACAGAATGAATTAAGGTCATGGAAAAAATGAAAAATACCATCTAAAGTTTTATTCTGCCTTGTAAAATTTATTTCATTTCTAGAAACCCCCTTCATATCACGGCCCTGTACAGGTAGACATTATACCTATATATGTATATATATATACCTACATAGCTTGTGGGTATAAAATAAAGTAAAAGAGAATAAGGAAAGGAAAAATGCAGTGGCAAGACCGCGAGGAGCGCCATTCACGAGGTGGTCATATGCTTATATATATGTATACATGTAGGTATATACGCGTCTTTACTAGTATGTAGGTATGTATATATGTATGTTGGAAAACGGTGAGTTGACAAGAGCTCTGCACTTGTCCACCTTGAACAGACACCTTCCTCGCCTTGTTTAATCGCTTTTTTGTATCTCAATCTAGCCCGGATTGAAGCATGGCCAAATATATAGCCATATACCGGTCACGGTACGGCTCTCTTTGCTCGTAGTGTCCAATGTTCATTCATCGTATTCACTTCATCGGACCTTTTAGTATGACTCATAATTTATCACCTTCGTATAGGCGTATACTAAGCTATGTGGAATATCAATGGTGTAGGTCATTCGTTGGTCATTGACTAAAGTCTCGTCTTATAGTTTTTTCTTCCCCCCCCCCCCCCCCCCCCCCCCCCACACTTGGCTTTTCGATATCCAATCGTTATATTCTTTTATTTTCTCATTATTACTGCACTCGTTGAGATCGAATAACGTGGGATGATGCGTCAGGGTCTCGCGTGAAAGCGTGAATTTCTCAGCCGCCTCCGCACGAACCGCACGCGTGTCCCTGCATTTTAATCGAACTCATTTAGAAGTCGGTCCCGCGCGTCTATCTGCGGGGCAATAAACGCGCTTTTGCTCTTTATGGCCCACCACGATGCGAGGAAACCCACGCTGGCGATATTCCTTAGTGATAAAAAGGGCATACCTCGATGTATTTCTAATATATATATAGGTATATACTATATATGTACGCGGAGATACAATATGGGAGGCTTTCGTATTTATTCTGACCGAAACAATAAGGAATTATGCGTATATATACCTATATATATGTATGCGTACATAGGATACGCAGAACCGCATTTAAAGCTAGAGCCTCGCTTTAACTTCTATTTCGGTCTAACGTAGGTACGCATCAGTATAGCCCTTGATTACACCATCCGTTGTGGTATTTTAAGTTGCCTGCAGACACCAGTTAAAAGACACAATTCTTTTTTCTGGAAAGGTTTGTCCCTCAAAAATTCTATATAGGTATAACAGAGAATCGAAAAGAATTTATTTTTCTCTTTAAAAGATTTGCACTTTCTGAGGAAACCACTCCGAATTTTAGAACCTATTTATTTTATTTTATTTTATTTTCGTGTCGTAATTGGCTTAGGACGAAGAATTCATTTGGAGATTGGACTCTCTTGAGTTAGGGCGACTCGGGCTGAGCAGCCCTCGTGAGATTTGGAAGATGCATAGGGTCTGGCGCCGAGTATCTTGCGCGATTACGGTTGAGTAGTTCTCGGGGTATATATACCTATGTACAAGCTTGAAATGTTGAAAAGGGTTTCTCCTTAGTTGTAATCGGTGCAGAACAGGTTTTTTTTTTAAACGTAGAAGCCGTTTGGGAACTCAAGTATACCAATTTGAATGTTTAAATTCCTCCGCGTACCCGTATGAACGTATAACTGTATAGGTATATACATCATGTGTGTATATTTACATACATTACAGTATGTCACGGCTCTTCGGTCGCATTACGAAAATATATATCCCATACCCATGTGTGGAAATTCTTATGGTGTATCACAGGGATACGGATTATAGAAAGCATTCCTTGAATTCCATGCGTATACTTTCATTGAGCAAATTATACCGAATATATCTTTATGCATGTGATTATATTCCCATACGACCATAATATATGATAACATTGATGGACAGTGCCGAGCTTCATGCTATAAAACATTAGGAAATCTTAGAATTCTAATCCCTAGTCTTATAAGAGTTATTTTATTATGTATTTATCTTTATATTCATACAATTGCGATATAATTGACTGTGAACTATGACTGCATTCGACGCGCACTCAAGTTGCTATATAAATTCTAGCTGACTGTTTATAGTGTTTATATTCCCAGCACGGCTCTAAGCCTGCACACTTCAGATATCAAGCGGGAAGTTCTTTTGTTACGGATGTTGTATATAATGTATATGCTACGCGAAAACAAATAAATAATAATAAAAAAATTTAAAAAAAAATTAAAATGCAGAAGACTGGAGCAAAAGTCGTAACGAAATTCTATATAAGATATAAGTTATGCTTGTAAGTCGAGAAAAATGTATCCTTTACTTCCACAAAGCGAAATACGAGCAGCTGTAAACAAGTATATCATGTAGTACTTATACGTGTATATAATATCCTAAATTACTGGCGTATTGCAGATTCTGAATACACTAGATTATCTAAGTACCTACATAATATGCAGATCCCTAATGCGCAACGTTTTATGTATAGTATATCATAATACAAAAGGAATTTGAATTACGTCATACATCTACATCTATGCATAATCTTATCTAGTTCTGTACATCTACTAATATTTCTAATTCAATATACCCGAGTTCTGTTTAACGAGATTTCAAATCTTCGCGGATTTTTAAACGCGTTTGTGTCTGATTGAGAGGTGGCGCTCTCTAGCGGTGATATATGTCGACGAAGCGAAGAACTTTTCGTAGATCTTATGAGTTTATGACGCAGAAAGGGATGCTGGGAATCCCGTTCAAGATGAACTCTAGCCTATCTACGTAACTAATGATCGTAGGATTACGACTACTTGAATTGACATTAAAAAAGATCGGCCTCGTAAGAACGTAAACATTGTAAGATTTGAATAACAATAAAATACGAACCCTGACATGAAATGATCGGTACCGTAACGTTCTAAACAAATTAATAGACCATACTAACTATTGTACAGAATACAAATGAACCTTAATAATCGTCCGAAGTAAAATACTATCACGTAATATAAGACGAGTGAAATGTGCGGACGTTTAGCATGGTGAGTTTTATTTTCTAACAAGCCTTCGTACCCAACTCGCAGCAGCTAGATAATTAAATACAAAGAATAATTATCATAATTAGAGCGTATACAGAGGCGTAGCGTAAGATAGTTTTAAAACGCGGCTAGAAAAGCATCGAGGCGCAAACATTAACGACGTCGTAGGTAGTACGTCGTTATATCTACACACGACTCTGTATTGTATTCTGTGTGTTTTTAGCACCTTGGAAAACTCGGCCGTTTGCAAGGCCTGCGAATACAAAGACAAGGCAGGAAATCGCCGGTCTACTGACTGGCAGACCGATGAAACCGGAGATGGAAGAGGGTATTGTCCGTCTTATAATCTCGCCCCGACCGATGTTACTGTATGCATTGTTGCGGGGCGGCATTTTAAATCCGATAAAAAACACGTTCTTTATCCAATGATTTGGGGAATGATTCCGCGGTGGCATAAGGTAAAAAAAAACAAAAAAAAAAACAACAACAAATTATGTCTTTTTGAAAAAAAAAAAAAAAAAATTGAAAACATTTTTTTTTTTTTCAAAAAAGCGAATTTCAAAATATATTTTATCAAAATCATCATTTTTAACGACAATAACAATAACGATGCTAATTTTTTTCAGGGCGATTACAAAAAACACGGTCTGACAACCCACAACGCACGATTCGAGGGTTTATCTTCATCAAAGTTGTATTCCCAGCCTTTGTCGCTTGGCCAACGTTGCGTTATAATATGCGAAGGTTATTATGAATGGAAGACGACCGGTCAGGTTACCAAAGGTGTTAAACAGCCCTACTTTATCCATGCCAAACAAGACGCAGGTGTTCAAATCGAGGATCGTAAAACTTGGAGAGACGAATGGTCAGAAGATTGCGGATGGAAAGGAATCAAGCTGTTGAAACTTGCAGGGATATTTGATTCTTGGTTATCGGCAGAGGTAGAATTTGGGACACGTCTATTCACCCCAGGAAACAATCTAATCTTCATTTCTGTTTATTTCAGGGAAAGAAGATTTTCAGCTGCACTATGATCACTAAAAGTGCTAACGAAGTTTTGTCATGGCTTCATCATCGGGTTCCAGTATTCTTGGACAGTGATAAAGAAGTTGCTGTACGTCGATATTGTCTTGAGGCAAAAACCAACCAACTACATATATAATTTTACAAATTTTACTTTTATCTCTAGGATTGGCTGGATGATAACATCTCGCTGAAAGATGCTGTTGAAAAGCTACACGGTCCAACTAAAGACACTCTTAAATGGCATCCGGTTGATCCGATGGTTAACAATTCGAGATTCAAAGAGGCTACTTGTTATCAGCCAATCGTCCTCGAGTAGGTGACATACCTATGTGTGATGGATCATTTTTCAATTGATTTATCTTCATTTTATCATCTTGTTATTCAGGGAGAAAAAACCTAAGGCTGCTAGATCTGGACTTATGGCTTCTTGGCTTAAATTGGGGAGTATGAAACCTTCTGAGAAAAGAAAAGAGCCTGAAATCGACTAGAATAAACGTGAATCAGACCCGAAACGCTCTAAACCTGAATAATTATTTGATCTGAATGATATTTGGTGATATTTATAATCGTTTAGATGGTAAAAGTCGAGGAGAAACTAGACAGTATTCCTATTATGTTATAATATGTTTATAAATTTGATAAGAAATGAAAATCGTTTATAAATGCTATTCACATGTAATATATAATCTAATCATTCAATTAAATAGCTTTGACAGGGGAACCAGAGTACAAATATTGATAATTTAATTTCAAATATGATGAGTGTAAATGTTGTGAATTTTTGTTGTACGGATGTAAACGAAGTAGAAATTATAAATTTCGCCATTAATTTCTATCTGCGATCTTGGCATTGAAAAAATTGTATTTATTTTTTGTATTTTGATAAAATAAAAGACATTAATTGTATTTAGATAAAATAAAAGAGTTGATTTATTCCTCCGAATGATATTCGAATTCACGTTGTTTGAATCTGAATAAATTTCCCGCGCCGTATATTTTCAGTCCGTGGCATACGAGATGATAAAAATGTGTCCTAAATCCGCTAGATGTCAGCACTGTGTTTGTGCTTGTAGAATTTTGCGTTGGCAGCGGTCGGCCTGGCCTGGGTCTAGTGGACCTGTGTGTCGTGTGTGGTTTCGTCTGAAATTAAACTGCGAGAGATCATCATATGCATATTTTCATATGGCTTGTCTCGTAGCCTGATTAGTTTAAAGAATTTAGAATATAAATTGTGAGTGATTATAAGTTGGTTAAATATCGGTAAAAAAAATGACCAGTGAAAATAGTGGTACGAGCAACGTGGAGACGGAATATCTGGAGATCAACTCGAAAGAGGCCTGGCCAGTTCTCTATCAGGTAGCCAACAAAAAATATCTCATACTACTTACATACCTCGCGCTATATCATTTCATCTCATGTTATTCCAAACTCTATAGCAAGAACAAGAAAATAAAGAAATTCGGAAATTCGGAAATCGGAAATTTAATGTACCGAGAGATTTACTAATTCGATTCCAGTCTATAAATTTATTATATTTATTTCATCGCTAATTATCTCTTTAACCCTGTATAGTTTTAATAACTCTTACTATATACGTACTATGTATAATGTATGTAACGTTTTAAGATCACAAACGTTAAACCTATATATGTATGTATATTTAAGAAAAATCTACGCGGCGCCTTTATTAGATCGTTCTGACATTATTTTTCTTACCACCACATAAGTAATTATTACCTGATATTATATACATAGGTATAGGTAGGTATAGGTAGGTAGTTATACACAAGTCCCGTTTATGACGTTTCGAAGAATTATTGTTACATCGTATTTAACGTATCCGGTGTAATTTACGATTCTTACAAACTGTATACGTATATTATCAATCTTATATATCGTGACTAGCAGAATGTTATAAATTACACGCTACTCCTACATACTACTTGCCGAACTTTACTCAATTAATTATTTAATCAACTAAACTATTTCACGATTTTGAGAAAAATCGTTTATTAAATACTATATCCCAGTATAAACTCTGTTTATACTATATTATACATATTTATTATCTAATTCCACGTATAAATAAGTCGATTCATAACTATACACAAACTTTTATTACTAATATAGCTAAATCTCGTCAATGATCAGTGTGATGACACATCCCTTTGTATCCTCTTTCGTTTTACCTCAAAACGAATTACTCATCTGTTCAATTATTTATACATATTTATTTTTATGACAAATCGAAGAAAATGAAAAAAAAAAAAAAAAAAAAAATTCATAATTCTTTAGAACATATTATGATGTAGTCGGATAATTTTTTATATTCACGCTTTAACCGCAGGTCATTTCTTTCTATTTTTCTCAATTCAAAATATATAGCACATCCGTAACGAGTGTGGAAACTACGCTTACACCTGTAACGAGTCTAAGAAACCACAGAATAGAATTTTCAACCGATACAGAGATGTTGCGCCTTACGACCACACTAGAATTATATTGAAAAAAGGTCCGTGCGACTACATTAACGCGAACCTAGTACAGGTGAGTCTCTTCTCTAAGGTAGTTTGGTATTTTGTGAATCATTTTTCATTCAACTTTTCTTCAGAATTTATATAAATAAAGAATTTTTCTTAAAAATCAAAAACTCATTTATTTTGTTTAATTTAATTTTTCTAAACTTCTACAGATGGATCGCGCGCACAGAAAATATATCCTTACGCAAGGACCTTTGTCGATTACTGCGGGACACTTCTGGCTTATGGTATGGGAACAGAATTCCAAGTCTGTATTGATGTTGAACAAAGTTATCGAAAAGAATCAAGTTAAATGTCATCAGTATTGGCCTCTGGAAGGATCTTCTAATCACACTATGATGTTCCCCGATGTTGGCCTAAAAGTAGAATACCTTAGTAAAACTGATGCGTCGCATTATACGACCAGAAAATTAAGGTGATACTTTAGTCAAAGGACCAGCTTGTGAGATTTGAACTCTGTTCGGTATTCCGATTCCCAGAATTGACAAATTCCATATTATTTTGCTTTTATCAATTTATCATCACTCATCAGCTTTAATGTCTATTTATTTACATCAACAGACTGACAGACGTCGAATCTAAGGAAAGTAGAGAAATTTTACATTTCCATTACACAATGTGGCCGGATTTTGGAGTACCGCAAAGTCCTACAGCATTTTTACAATTCCTTGTTGATGTCAGACAGTCGGGAACTCTTGAACCCAATGTTGGACCTCCGGTAATTCATTGTTCGGCAGGGATCGGAAGATCGGGGACATTCTGCCTGGTCGACTCTTGTTTAGTATTGGTAAGACGCCCTTGTAAGGTGTTAATAATTGTTTTTTCAGTAAAATGAAAATGATTAGGGGAATAACATGATCCTTATTTTTTTTTTTCTCATCATCAGATAGAAGAAAATGGACTGAACTTAGTCAATGTCAGAGACGTTCTGCTCGAGATGAGACGACATCGAATGGGTTTAATCCAGACTCCTGATCAGCTCCGCTTTTCTTATGAAGCAATAATAGAAGGAGCGAAGCAGCTGCCGTCCAACAACGTGGTAACTAATACCAATTCACGGTAGCACATTGCTATTAGTTATTTGTACAATTTATACCCCAATAAATTCTCAGAGTATTCCATTCTCTATCATTTGTTTGAAATCTTTTTCACTATTGGATTGAACGATTGAAAAAATGAACTAAATTCAAATTTTAATTAAATTTAATTTTACGATTATTTTTTACAGTCTCTCTCTCTCTCTCTCTCTCTTTCTCTATCTATCTCTCTTTCTCTCTTATTGGGTCTCAAAATTTCAAAGAGAGTTTAAAAGCTCTACAACTAGATAAGAAATGTCAATAAGATAAAATCTTGCATATTAAAATTCATGAGAATATAATTTTCCTCCTCAGTTACAATTCTGGGAAATCGAACCAAGGTCGGAGTACCATCAGTTGGCTGATTTCAACACTTTTTACCTATAAATTCTACAGTTCCAAGTTAATTCCCTTTTTCTGAAATATTTGCCGTTTTCTCGCTAATAGCATTGTACTACTGTGGTGTAATCATTATTCCGATGAATGCTATATCTTTTATTACTTCCAGAACATTACCTCAAACGAGATAGCGAGCCACTATTTCTCTGCTGCAAACAACATCACCGATTCACTGCTCGAAGAGGAAGAAGATGACGACACACCTCCCCAACCTCCGCCAAGAGGAGAATCGCTTCAAACTACGGGTTGGATCCCTAGTCCATCTAGCGAGCCTGGTACATCTTTTGAACATCATATTCAACTCGACGATCGTTTCTATGCCTCCTATTCGATCGAAATCAAATGATATTTCTTTTCGATAGCAGAGGACTTCAGCGGTCCGCCAGATAAACCCTTGCCTAGCGAACCGCCGACTTATACAGAACCGAGCACAAGTCCGCCGCCAGTAAACTTCATTCAAGTTTCAAACAATTTTCAAGAACAGGATAGCGACAGTGTGGCTTTACCTGGAGAGCCCCCAAGCGATGGGGAAATATCTTCCAGAGCTTCGAGCCCACCGTCCAGTCCAGATTCGTGTGTATTCATTTTTCTATCACTGATTATTTCATCGGACTTGTATTTCTTCTCTTAAATGATTCATTCAACATTGTTCACCCTCTATAAATGATTTGCAGAAAAAGCGAGCTGAGGCAGCGTAAATTTGAGCAGAAAGAGAGATTGGCCAATCAGGTACAAAATATGAAGCGGCGGCAGAAACAAACTGAAGAATGGCAGCAGCTCAAGAGGTCACTATTTAAGCCCCTTTCAATAGGCATAGGTGCAGCGATTGTTGGTGGGGGTGTTATCGCGTTTTGTGGGTACTGGTACCTTCGCGGCTAGGCGTATAATTATAAGTTTAAACGAAATAAACGCGGTCGGAGTTATTGAATGGTCATCGCATCGTTAATTTAAAGTCGAGTGTATTTCGGGGCCAGTTACTCTCTCATCGATGAAAACTGTTATGCGAAATATTCCTATTCTCATTAGAAGCGTGATGTATGTATGGTATAACACATTTAACGACGTATAGATAATTCAGGTCGTACTTTATCGCAGGGTGGATTCCCTCGGAGATTATTTCACACTCCCTATTCAGGATGTACAATTGTAAGGAATTTACAGAAGCGCGATTTGTTCAGACACATAAATTCGCCTTCTAGTCAATTCTGGCTTAAATTTAACATCCTATTATTTTTTATATTATGATTATGAAACTTCTCGATACCTCTCGATTGCATTTATAAAGAAAATAGCGTTTTTTTCTTTTTTGTTTACAATAGAAATTAGAATACCAAAAGCTTTTTTTGAATTTGGGGGAAATTGAATTAACGAATTCGGTAATATGAATAACATCTTTTATTGGGTCCCGAAGTTACACGACGATCGTTATTTTGTAATAAACTTTACACAGTTGATTGTAACTGTTGAGATGAAATCTTTTTTCTCACCACCGTTTTTCACTTACAACAACTTAGAGGAAAAATAACTATACTATTTATACTTTGCAGAATTAAGAATTTTCTATACTGAATTTGAAAAAAAAAAAAAAATATATGGACGGATATTTTTCACTATTACTACACGAAATGTGATCCGTTTGCAGAATTGTCTTCTTTTTTTTTTTTTTTTTTTTTTTTATATATACAAAAAAAAATAATAATATAAAGTAATTTCTTACAAAAAAATTTTTACAAGATTCAAAGTCTCGTGTGACTCTTTACAGAGCAATTAAATGTTTGGTATACATGTAGATAATAATGGGTAGTATTTCTCACATTTTCTATTGTGGAATTAATTGATACGGTAATTGAGACGAAATTTACTGACTCTGAGAACACACAGGAACGGTAGAACGTCAGGAGACTGATAAACTCGAGAAATAGATTAAAAAAAACCCTTTGTATTTGTATTTTTATATTGTGATTCACCCAAGTTTATATAGTAGAATATTAATGGAAGAATCCCATATAACAATCTATCGACGATTAGTTTGCTCCGAAATCGTTTAGACGCAATATACCTATAATGGTTTTCTCACTCTCCGATGAATTCCATATCCTACGGAGAGGATAGAAAAACGAAAGAATAGTATCGGTCAAGGTGTTATATATACCAAAAGAACACTCGATACTATATAGATAATTACACCGAGATATAATTACGGAAGATTTGAAGTTTAGAAAGCTCGTCTCGTTAAGTAGTAACTAAAACTTGTTCGCACTGTATTCCACCGATTGAATTCGTACATCTCTTAGCAATAAAAACGCTTAAAAAATTGACGTATTACGAGTTTATAAAACGGTAATTGAAGAAGCGCATTAAATATAACGAACGTCTGTTCGCTGAGAACGATCTTTGATCTCTTAGCAAGTTTCTTAACTTGGAGAGATTAATCGATGAATAAAAACGAATATAAATACGCAGCGTTTGATAAAACTAGACTTTTCTTAGGTAGTAAAAATTGAAATTTCTTTAAATATCGTCACCGTCATTCAGGGTACTAAAAAAGATTGTTTCCAAGTGGTGATAATTAATATCTAAAAAAAAAAAAAAAAAAAGAGGAAAAAAAATAAAAAATTTGATGGGCTGCTAGTAATTAATTATTATATTCGTATCTATTAAGCATAAATTTACGATCGAGTGTTTGTTGCGTAGAAAAAGCGATAGTTAACGCTAAGCGGTCGTCTTGTTTTTAGATAAACACCCAAGGGAATTACAATAAAATACCGAAAAATTTCATAGATTACTAAATAAATAACTATCGGGCGTGATTTTTCTACTGGAAAAATCTAAAATCTAAAATCTAAAATTTGAATTTTATTAAGGGTAAACTTCGATGCTTGTTGTACCGATGTAATTTTCTTAAGTAATTTACCTAACGAGGATTAATTATTGGGCAGAATATTATTATTATGGTAATGAGTTTTAAACGGTTTGATGAAAGTTGACTGAACATTCCTGACAATTGAAATAAATTACTTTAAATATCTAATCTATCGCAGTGATCCTATAACGTTAGAGGACAGACACTAGTAGTCGAGGTTTGTCTCTTTAAGTTTTGAAATACGGGGAGAAAATGATAACTAAACTGTTAATTCTTTTTTTTTTTTTTGTGAGCTGTGAATATAATAACTATTACTGATTACTGATAACTAATCACATACGTTATTATTGTCGTTGATACACGTGCAGTGTAAAGATTTCGTCGATTTATTAACTTTCTTATTACATACATATAGTACATAATAATGTGAAGATTTTATTTTTTATCAAATGAACGATGAAATAAGATCGAATTTATTACCGTTTATCAAGCTTTGCTGCACTTGTTACCAGATCGATGACTGACCATTTTATTATTAAATTTATATTCATATTATTAAATTCAGTCACACTGAGCACTCGATCTTTGAGCATCATAACAAAGCCTTGATAATTATTATACACAGGTCGAAGGCATTTGATTTAAAAACTTGATGAACTCACCGATCGGTATATAGAATTGAATTCGTCTTTTCACATATATATTATATATATATATATATATATATATATTTATACGTGTAATCTAGAAGGAACTATATATTATTAACTCGGATATGATCCCAATTATTCACTTTATTCAGTTTATTCAATTTATTCAATTTATTCAGTTTCAAATCTTATTTGTAAATAGAATACGCTCGTCCGAAGCAAAAAATGAAAGAAAAGATAAAAGAAAAGAAAAAAGAATTCTACAATTACCTAAATACTTGAATTATTATATTGAAGAAACACCACGGCCTAATTTTTTGTAGTCGATTTGAGCTGTTGAAATAAAGCGTATTAATTTCAATTGGCTAAATGGTATGATACCACATGATTGATACGTTCATTAACACACATCTCTGACAATTATTATATATTCAACTTATTAGTTATCCATATTTACAGATCCGGGAATTAATTACGTAGACTAGTAGAATATTATAGTATATAAATATCAGGGCTAGCTGCAGTAGAATTTTGCATAAACTCCACGTTTTTTTTTTTTTTTTTTTTTTTTTTTTTTTTTTTATAATTTAAACAATCACTCACAATCGCATAATTGATAAAAAAAATATCATTTATTATCTTTTGTTGGGTGAATTTATTTTCACAAAAATTCATAATTAGGTACGCCTTATATTACTTCGATTAACAATTTATAGAGAGAAAAATATTTCGCGAAATAAGAAAAATCATCCATCGATAAATTCAATATAATTCTTTTGAAACCGTAAG